>CM032335.1:21896435-22449955 GCA_019022515.1 Quercus aquifolioides | reverse complement strand
AAAGTATCAAAATCAAATCAATCCAAAAGTACAACACAACAAATCCAAACAAAAATTCTCAAACTCAGAAAAACCCATCTCAAGCAAGTTGAACCTAGCAAACCCACCTCAAGCAAACCCAGATCTGGTGGCCCGAAGCACCCGATTGGCCCGGAGCTTAGTGGTGTCGCTGGGCTTGAATGATTCAACTCCGGCCGAACATTTAGGACGATCTAGCTTGGTAGTACCAAATATGGTTGCGCCTAGTGGCGGCGATGTGGGATCGAACAACTTTGAGGAGACGGAGGGCCCTAGTGGCGACAACATCGGTAGTGTAATCTGGGATCTTGAATGAGATGGCCACGTGGGATTGGGCAGTGAGGTTGTAAACCTCGTCTGGGAGAATCGTGTCGAGCCAGCGACAAAGAGAGGAGGCATCAATGAGGTCAGCGTAGTGGAGCTTCATTCAAGCCTTGTGGGCGTTGTGGGGGTCGATGTAGATGTGGTTGATTCGCTGAGTGTTGAAGTTGGAGGACCATCGGATCAAGCCATGTACCTGTAGCCTTTGTCGAGTAAGAACTCGGTCAGGTAGGAACCATCTTGGCCGTGATTTCGGTGATCAGTGCAACTTTGTGTGGCGCGCATGGAGGAGATTCGCCGTTGGTTGTAGATCCGGATCTGGAATTGTTGATCTTGGACGCCATTGTTGTTGTTAAGACTGTTTGATTTGTCGGGTCTGGGTTTGCTTGAGGTGGGCTTGCTGGGTTCAACTTGCTTGAGATGGGATTTTCTGAGTTTGAGATTTTTTTTGTTTGGATTGGTTGTGTTGTATTTTTGGATTGATTTGGTACTTTGGGGCTTTAGGATTTGATGATTTTGCTGGGTTTGAGAAAATTGTGATTTTGAGATTTTTAGTTTTTGGATTTTAATTTTTGGGTTTGTGTTCTTAGATTTGGGTTTGTGTTCTTGTTGTTCTTGTTCAAGATACACTTAGATCTCAATTCATGTAAATTTTGGTTTTTAATTCTGTTTTTAATTAGATTTTTTTTTTTTTTTTTTTTGAAACCGTTTTTTATCTAGATTTAAGTTTTTTTTTAATTTATTTTCTTTTTTGGTTTAAATTTTCTGACATGGCTTTTTATAAAAAATTAAAATAATGACGTGGCATATAAAAATGCCAATAATATTTTAATCGCCACATCAGCATCACGTCAGCTAATAGGGTGTTCCGTCTGCCACCTAGGACTTTGTCGTTAGGGCACTGACGGTAGGAACAAAAATGAGATCGTTTTTTTGATTTTAGGGATTAAAAGCGGTGAAAATAAAAGATAGGGACAAAAGTGAAAATCACATAAAAATGTAGGGACGAAAATGAGTTTTTCGCCTTATATATATATATATATAGCTGCCATGGAGATGAATCAAGATCTCTTTCATATTTTTCTCCAATAAAAAAAGATACCCAATTTCATTATTTTTTTTTACAAATTTAAAGTTATACATAATGTTTAGACTACCCAAAAAAAATTGTATTTTATTGAATAGAGAATGATTACGGTTATTATGATTCTTGATTTATCCCATAAAAATATCATAATCAAGATTAAAAAAAATATCATTTTGCAATTAAAATAATTAATTCCATACGACCAAAGCATGTGCATCTTTATTAGCATGTTTTGAATGATTTATCATTCAGCAATAAAGAGGAAACTTCTTTTGTAGGTCCCATTCCAATTTCCAAACAATTAGGGAAGATTAATAACAAGATATGTGGGCCACGTCCTAATAGGTTCACTTTTTCTTTTCTTTTTTTGTTTTATACGTTTTTTGGACACTGCCATTGCCATTTGCCAATGATGTTGGAATCGGAGCTGATGACAATTATTCTTTGTGCCTTGTCTTCATTTTCATGCCAAATGCTTTAGGAACAGTCCATTTTTATATACCTTTACCTTCTATGTTCAATGACTTTACCTTCTATGTTCAATGACTTCAATCACTTTACTAAGTTCTATAAGAGAAAAAAAAAAAAAAAAAACACATTTATAAGTTTGCACCTTACCTTTATCTCTAAAAAAAAATATTAATTAATAAGTTAGCACTGATTTAAATCCAATTTTTTTAAAGTACCACTTTTTAAAGTACAAATTAAGTAAAATAGGTGAACATAAATAACCTCATACAAACATGTTACACACTTAAACTCATAAGTCATAACTGGTGTAAATACAAAGTGTCTATTTAGGAATCTCTAGTTTTCAATAGCTTTTTTAGCATAGTATCTATTAAAAGATATAGTTTTGATAAATTTTATGTTAATGTGTAACAAAAAACTAAAAGATAGCATATTTTCAAAGAAGTTAGTTTTGTTTTTCTGAAGAAAAAAGAAAAAGAAAAAAAACGAAGCAAACAAGCACAAAGTTAAAACAAAGGGCAAAACTTAGGTTCATTCCCTATAGTATATTAGGTTATCTATTTAAATCCAAACAAATTGTTGTATCGACCAATGAAACATGAACAATGTTATCTTTTTCCAAAAACAATTAAATTCAATGCAACTATGTGTTTTAATACCACTTTTTAAGTACAAATTATTTTTGAAGTAAAATATGTGAAAAGATATACACATCCAAATAACTTATGCACTCACACACATAAGTCATAACTAGTGTAAATACAGGCAAAGTTCAAGCAAAGAGCAAAACTTAGGTTCATTTCCAAACAAATTCCTGCATTGATCAAACAAATACATTAGGTTATCCATTTAAATCCAAACAAATTGTTGCATTACCCAATGAAATGAACAGTGTTATCTAATTTACCAAACCTAAGGAATTGTACACAGACCACCTGGATGGTCTGTTGGCACCTCCCTAGGTACTACCTAGGGGGTTGAAGGGAAGGCAGGGGTTTGGGTAGTCCGTACTACTAAGTAGAACATTCTAAACACGCTAAAGCTTTACCCTTAACTAGGTTTAAAATATAACTCTCTCTCCCTCTCTCTCCAATGTACCATAGAAACTGACATTCTGACTTTAAAAGTCAATACAAACAAAAAGGAAAACTCATCATTTTCCATTTCAAAACAAAATGCTACCATCCATTTACAAATTGCAATGTACATTTGTCTGAAGCAAAATGCAGTCCAGCATTTTTTACTTGACAAGACCACAGAATTTTTACACTCTCTGCTTTCATCCATGTCGCAATTCATTGTGTCCAAAAGGCATGTATTGCGCACAAACTACCTTACCACCACACAACTTCCGATCAGCCTCACCTCTAATACTGGATTGGATGCCCAAGTTTTTGCCTTTATCAAAGGAAAGCCATCTTGTTCTCTATTTTTTTTGGATGAGTTGGGTAGGGAGTTGTTAATTGGATGGTAGTCTCAGACTAGACAAAGAAGTCACATTCTGTAGTAAATCTTTCCTTGTGCATCATCGTTAATGATGTTACAAAGGCTCGTCGGAAAATCAACAGGCCATAAAACCACATCACTTCCCAAAACAGCCATCTTTGCAAGATGATCAGCTGCTCTATTAGTTTCACGCCAAGAATGAGAAACTTTATACTTGTTAAACTTCCTTAGAAGCTTCCATATATGCTTCAAGCAGATAGCAACCTTTGGACTAAGAGGCTGCTCTCTATTAATGGTTTTCACAGCACTCATTGAATCAGACTCAACCCATATCACTTTAATGCCTATATTTGCAGCAAGAACAAGGCCTCTCCATATAGCCCATAGTTCAACAAAGAAGATATCATCTCCAGGTGCCTTAGAGACAAAGGCACATATTGGGTCACCCTTGTAATCTCTAAGTAATCCACCAAAGCCAGCATTTTCACGATCTACAGATCCATCAGTATTTAATTTTGTACATCCAAACTCTGGCTTTTTCCATCTACACAGTCTGATTGATTTAATCATCAGTATTTGGTTGAGCTTCTGGAAAAAAACTGCCTCACTGTTTTTGTTCAGCGTGGTAGAAGACTTGCTTGCACTCTTCATTGGGGACTTTTTCACTTCTGCTTTCTTAGCCTTGTGCTTCTTCCCTAGGAGGTGTTCGTTCAAAGATGCTTCACTAGAAGTGCTTACCAAACAAAGAGCGCAGCTCCACTGCTTCTGAACTTTCTTTGGACTGGTTGGCTGAGTAACATTTCTTTCTGTACTGTCATAACTGGGATCTGGCACTCCCTGATTACAGCAAAATTAAGAATTTTAAATCGAACTTAAATAATATATTAGCAGTAAGCTAATTACTCATTTCTAGCTTGTGAAAGCAGCCCTTCAAGAAAAGAGAAAGGGATTGGGGTAATGCTGCATTTCATAAGCTCATTCATTGCAGTTGGCATTAAGCCAATTGCCAACAGCTGTCATGGTCAATAAGTAAAGAAATCTAATTTGCCGACACGTGATCTTAACATTGCCTTTTGCTCACTCCTTAGAGTAATGCATCAAAATAGCATAATCCAACGCAGAATTTGACACATAAGTTGAAAATTATTAAACACATGATGTTTAGTAACTGTAAAAAAGTTGTAGTTCTCAAATACACCTGCCTTCCACTTAAAACAAACTTTATGGAATACCATCAGTACAAAATTCAGGTTAGAAGCCTACCTGACATATGATGTGTTTCTCCTTTTCTTCCAGTTCATTTTTGATATCGTTTCCCTCGGTGGTATCAAGAAAGGTGTCCTGCTCAGTCACTCTGAACCCCTCCCTTCTAGATATGAACAAAATGCTCCATTTCTGCTCAGAAATATAGGGACTGATAAAATGCTTGTAGACATAAGAAGCACCACCAAAGTAAGGTATCACCAACAAGAAAGTTGCCGTACCCTTGGCATAAGACCAGAATGGATGCCTGTCATGAAACACAGGTTTAAATCAAAGGACCTTCTAGACATGGCAAAAGGACATGGAGAAATTAGTATCTTTCATACACACTCACATACAGAGACACAAGTGATCAGTCAAGCTCAAACTCATAAGCTTGAGCACAGATCAACAATACCAGACTGGATTCACTATGACCAAAGATTATTTTCTCAAGGCCAACACTCTGTCGTCTAAATCAATCTACTTTGACATGCTCAAGCAATGAATTCTGTAAAAAATTCTAAATTATTCACCCAGAAGAGAAAGGAACAAGATTTATGAGTTATCATATTCTTAAAGAACTACTAAACACATCGAATGCAACCTAAACAACCATTCATTGCATTCAAGCCTAAATTATTGCAACGTACAAAGCCTAAAATTACCATTCAAAAAGATTTACAAACGAAGACTCCAAGACTTTAACCAAAGAAAACAAACCCAATAGGTGAGACATTGCCGATTTCTGGAGCTGGAACCACTCTCTATTGCCAGGAACGAAGCATACCTGTACCATGATGTTAAAATTAAAAGTGAACATAAAAAAAAAGAGAGACAGAGAACCAAGTAAACCCAATAAGCATATATATAACCATTCTATGAGAAATGCAAGGACGAAAGCTACTTACACAGAATAAAGCAAAGTGAATGAAGGCCTGTAGATCAAAAGAAAGTGAATAACACATCAAACTCAATAAAAAGATTGTAAATTTATTGGTAAAATTATATATATCTACCAAAATTATGGACCAAACATGGAAGAAGAAACAATTCATAAAGCAAATCAATCAACAAAATGAACCCAAAAGAGGGAAAAAAAAAACAAGAAGAAGGTCAACAGTCATACCAAGAAAGAAGAGTGAAGAAGTATGCAAAAAGCTTGAGAAAAGCTCCCCAACCCATCTCTCCAGTGTGTCTCGTGTCTCAGTAGCTTAGCTCAGCAGGAATTTAACACTTTCTTATATTCGTTGTGTGTATCAAATGGGGGTGTGAAGATGAAGAAAGTAGAAAACGGTATGGAAGACCAGAAGTGTGAACTTTGAAGTCAGCCAAAGTCCAAAGTAAAGTCCAAGGAGGTTTTCAGTCTTCAGATGTTCCTTAAGAACACGGAAAGTCCACCTCATAGCTTTCCGAACACTAGTTTTTTTTTTTTTTTTTTTTTTTGCTAAACTCCAAATTGCTTTCCGAACACTAGGAATACTTATTATTTTTTGCTAAATACATACTTATTATAGGAACAAAAATAATAATTCTTTTCATAAAGAACGATGAATTTTATATATGATATTTGCTTTTTCTTTTTCTTTTTCTTTTTTTTTTTTTTTTTCAGCAAAAACAAATAATAATAAAAAAGGCAGAAAATCACTCCCATAAGTCACATGGTATTATTGAGATATATATATATATATATATATTTTATTTTTTTTTAATCTTACAGTTATGTAAAGCGTTATATCCACAACATTTTCACAATACTTTTATAACAAATAATATAGTAAGTTGTTATTGGTTATAATTTAATCACAATTTAAATTACTTTTTTTTGTCTAGCCATAACAACAAATAACAATCAATCACTTAAAATTTATTGTAAAAATATTGTGAATATAGCATTTTTTTAATTATTAAATATTAATAATTCATAAAAAGTGGAATATACTTGAAAATATGGATAATAGGGTAAAATTATGGATATTATGTGTAAGTGTTTACTAATCAAGAGCTCAAAGCATATGATTTTTCCTTTTTTTTTTTCTTCAAAAAAAATGAGTTGATTTTTGCAAAAAGGCAGTGCAGTCATCAAGTTGGATGTTTGAGGTTGGCTCCGTTTCCCACTTATTTGGTCTTTTTCTTCTTTTTAAAGTACCACATGTTAGGAACAAAATTGTATTGATATTAAATTGGTTCATTTTGTACCATATATTTGGATAATTTATTGATTTAATTCTATTGCAAATTTACTTCTCTTCTTTTTTTTTGGGGGGGTGGGGATGAGAATTCAATTGTGAAATGTGAATTAAGTAATTTGTTGTTAGTGGAGCATGAATTTTGAGAACTGGGTTTTTAAATTGTTAAAATAAATTTATCAGTTTATAAATTTATCACATTAAACAAGCTGTAACCACAAAAAACAAAAAAATAATTATCCAAACTCAGGATATTACATTTTAGTTCACTAGTAGCACAACTTCATCAGTCCAAGCTTCTAGAGGAGCGTCCACTACGATCCAAGAAGCCAATCATACTGAAAATATTTACTCCATAACACTTCAAATCAAATTCAACAAAGCAAAGGACGCAAGATGTAAATTGAATGTGACAGCATACGAGAAGTTTGATCAGAACAGTGAGCACCTTAAGATTGTGTTTGTCACAAAATTTTTTTTTTTTTTTTTTTTTTTTTTTTTTTTTTTTTTTTTATGTATACTTTTTCAAGCTTTACTTTTTCTCTTTTTTTCAAAAATTTTCAAGGTACAAGTATATTTTACTAACTTAGTACACTCTCAGCAAAAAACTGAATAAATTATTCCTAAAAAAGACACTAAATTGATCTATTTGGGTTACAATTGGTAGGGGTGAGCAAAATGTCACCGGAGCTGATGCAACCGACCGCGCCAACGACACCATCTCGACTCTAGCGCCGACCGAATGAGCCAAGGCCAGTGTTCGGACTTCGCCCTCTGTTCCAAGGCCGGTGCAGTGCAGGCACCGGATTGAGAAATCTGAAACCAAGACGGTGACCAAACCGAACCGATACAAGATCTGTCGTTCTGAATTTTTTTTTTTTTTTTTTTTTTTAATGAAGCTGATAAAACAATGTCAAATGTATGGGTGTTATTAAAAATAATAATAAAAAAAAAAATAAAAAACCAAAACAAAACAAAAGCAAAATGGTGCGTTTTATGCTAGATTTTCAGATTCTCAGGGGTATAAGTTCATATTTTTCTCTCAGAATCTTTTAACTCTCTCTCTCTCACTCTCGCCTCTCGAGTCTCGCCTGATGCAGCGACGCCTTGCTGAGCTCTCGTCGTTGCTCACCAATCACAGCAAATCAACGGTAAGCTTCTTCGTGTTTCAGTTTTATTTGTCTTCGTGTTTTTTCCTTTTCATTTGTTTGGGAAAGCTGAAAGCACGAATGATAAGTATTTAAGTTGGTTTGAATGTTTGATTAAGTTTGGTTGTTTGGGAAAGCATGATTTATATGTTAGGTGTTAACCTCTAGACTCACTGTACCAAAATTTCATTTGCCTACACACTTCCCTCTAACTCGAGAAAGTAGAAACCATGTTGATTTGTTTGAGTAAAGCTTAGCAGCTAAGCCAATAGCAGTATAGCACCTTCTAAAATCTCTCAAAGCAAAGCTTGTGTGAGTGTGTCTTTCTATTTAGTGGGGGGTCCAAGAAGCTGCTTACATATATAAATATAATTATATATACACGGATGCTTACATATATAATATTAAGGTTTGGCTGTTTGTAGCTGCTTACATATATAATATTAAGGTTGGCTGTTTGATTAAGGTTGTGATTTACTGATTTTTATATAAGACTTTAATAGTGGACTGGAAACTGCTGGAAAGACTATTTATTATATAGTCTAATAAGTATCCGGTTAGCCCCCCAAAAAAATAATAAAATAGAAAATAAAAAATGCTATACTCTAATATGTCTTACTGTCTTTAATAAATTAATATGTTTTAGGGTTATAACTAACTTACTTTAATATGTATTAAGTAACTTACTTTAGTCCCACTTACTTTAATATGTCTTAACTATGTCATTAGTCTTAGTTGTTACTTTAGTAAGTTTATAGTAATAGTATAAACTATAAACTTAGTAATACATTGTTAGTTGTCACAGTCTATAAGTACTAACTTTTTTTTTCTTCTTCAGGATTTTTATTTTTGAGGGAGACAGAGATTGAGAGAGTTCACGCTTTCAATCCTTCACAGAGAGGTAATCACTAATCACTCACTATATTCAACATTTTGATTTTAAATTTTTAGTACTTAGTAACAACTACTTTAAGTTTATATATATATATATATATAATTAGCTTTTATTTTATATTTATATTGAGAACAATATAATAAATTCCTTGTTAATATTAGTGACATGAATTCTTGAGTAATGACTAATGATTGTTAATTTGTTAGTTTGTTATTGTTGTAACTAAACTGATTAATTATAACTTAATATTGTTGTGGAAACTTTGTTGATTGGGAAAATGTCAAGACCTTTGTAAAATTTCTTGGCATATTTTATAAGGCGACACTTAAATTTTCTGGGTCCTTGTTTGTCACTTCTAATACATACTTCCATGAGCTAATTAGTATTGAAGATCAATTGCAACAGTTGTGTAGTGTTGATAGGGATCCACTTTTGAAGAGTATGGCGGTAGAGATGAAAAAAAAATATGATAAGTATTGGAGAAGTATAGATAATATCAATTTGATGCTTTTTGTTGTTGTTGTTCTTGACCCAAGGTATAAATTGAAGTATGTAAAGTTTTGGTTTAGGGAGTGATATGGAAAGAACAAGGGGGATGCGATGAGTTCTAAGGTTCAGGATGCGTTGAAGAGGTTGTATGTGGAAAGAGTGGGTCAAAATGGAGCTTCGAGTTCTAGTGGTAGTGGTGCTTCATTGTCTATGGACTCCAGCCAAGTGTTGGTAATGCTTCATTGTCTGATCGCACTAAAAGTTATAATAATAGGTTTAAGCAACACTTGGTGGACAAGGACAGTGTGGAAAGCAAATCTAAGTTGGATAGGTATTTGTTGGAATCTTCTAAGGACCCTGATGTGGAAGATTTTGACATCTTGATGTGATGGAAAATGAATTCTTCTAGATATTGAGTCCTTTCCCAAATTGCCCGTGATGTGTTGGCTATTCTTATCTCTACAATTGCATCCGAGTCTGTTTTTAGTACGGGGGGCGTGTTTTGGATTCGTTCCATAGCTTACTATCTCCTAATACAGTTGAAGCCTTTATTTGTACCCAAAATTGGTTGAAGGATGCAAAGAAAAAAAGACCACTAAAGCTTCGGGAGTGCATGGATAATGTAGAGGATATTGATGGTTTTGAGATCGACACTAGTAAAAATATATATATGTTCATTTTGTTTGTTGTATATATCAATTGTTTATTTATTTGCTCAATGCTTATGAATCATTTTATTTTGAATGGGATTGTAGAAATTGCATCGGTTTGCCCAATGCCTATAGAGGAGGATCCAAGCACCATTGTGTTGGATGATGATGAGTAATGTGCTACTCTTTGCTTGGAGTTAGTTAGTAGTTAGTATTATGCAAGTATACTTGCTATTATCATTCGTTTGTGTTAATTATAAATATTTTATTGTTCATAAACGTTTTATTGTTATTAACACATATTTATTTTGTTTTGTTTTGTGTTTTGTAAGGGTTCTAGAATAATGCATAGTGCACAAACTTACTAGACAAAGGACTTACAAGAATTAGCATTCTTTTGCCTATATGCTAATTATATTTGTACATGTTATTGGTAGTGGACTTTTCACTAATGGTAGTTATTTAGGTATTCATGGGTGGAATTATCATTGGGGATACAATCATTTAGCATTCTTTTGCCTAAATGCTAATTTAATTTGTATATCTTTCTTTTAGCATTTGTGGACAGCGACAAATGGTTCTGTAATACGTTATTAAGTGGACACATTAATGCTTATTGTTATTGACACTAACACACACAGTGACACTAATGATATCATATGCTACATGATAGTATTTTGGGAGTTGAACACTTATTGAGGCAATTTCAAAATATTTTTGCATGGTGAATGAAATGAAAAAATTTGGATCATTACTATTTGGGTGAACATATTTTTTTATGTGAACAGATTTGTTGAACAGATTTTCTTTATGTGAATAGATTTTTGTTGTGAACAGATTTTTTTATATGAACTGATTTGTTGAACAAATTTTTTTTATGTGAACAGATTTTTTGCACAGATGTTGGATCATTACTGTTTGGGTGAACAAATTTTTTTATAAAGTTTCTGTTGAGCAGTTTTTTTTTTTTTTTTTATACGTTGAACAGATTTTATATATATATATATATAAACAGATTGTTAATGTTTCAAATCAAACCGATTAAACTGAGCCGATCAAACTGCACCATTATAGGTCAGAAAACCGACCCTAATCGGTATGCATCGGTTTTAATTATTACAATATTTAATCCCTATCGGTTCAGTAACAAATTTGGAAAAAAATTGAGCCAACCGAATCGCACACACCCCTAACAATTGGCTTCCCTCATTTGATGTCACAGAACATGCAATGACAGGTTTGATGTGACCAAGTGCTTGCTTTGAAGGGACCAATACATAGGGTACATTCTACCAAATTTCAAATAAAATTGTAACTTGGACCAGAACCATGGTTTTAAAAACGGACTGGACCGGCCGGTCCGACCAATTTAACCGAGAACTGGCCTTCAATTCGGTCCAATTATGGTTAAAAACCGAAAATAACTTAAAAACAAGAAAAATTAGAAAATTGGCCAGTTCAACCAGAGAACCAAGAACCGGCATGGTCGAATCGGTTAATGACCGATTGGGGTTTGTTGACTTTTTTGGGAAATAAAACTATGCCGCTTTGTTTTAGGAACCTAAAAACTAACCCTAACTCCTAAACACTCTCATTTGATCTCACGCCTCTTCTCAAACTCCCTGCCTCACTCTCATGACTCATCTCACGATCACTCTCTGCCTCACTGTGACTCTCTCACTCACCTCACTCAACTGAACTCAACTCAAGCTCATCCACGCACGCACCTCTCTCTGCCAGACTGCCTCACGCAGCATGCACGCCTCTCATTTTTTTTTTGGGATAATTACACTTTACCCACCTGTGGTTTGCCTCTAATTCGATGTGCCTACCCGTGGTTTTTTTGACACTTTACCCCACTGTGATTTCCTCCGTTAATAATCCGTAACCCACCTCTAGTGCAACTGTTACTCTAACACGTAAACTCATCAAAAAAGAACCTAAAACAGATCAAACACTGAAGAACGAAGAACACATCAAATACTGAAGAACGAAGAACACAGTACTCAAATATTTTCCTTTCCAACATTTCTCATACACACAAATTCAACTAAATACAAAAAATTTCATCCCAAACATCTCCAAATCTAGTAAATCAAAACCCAACCAAATCAATAATAAAACATCTAAATCAACTAAATACAAAAGCAATCTTTAGTGTTTCTGTTTCTTTCTTTGTTTCTGCTGGTTTGGGCTGTTTTCCTCTCCATTTGCATGCCCTTCTTTTTCGCTTCCTGTTAGATCTCTCTATCTGTGTTGTCTTAACTTTTTATGACTCTCTCTAGTCTAGTCTAATCTCTCCTTTCTTTGTCCATTTCTCTCTCTCTCTCTCTCTCTCTCTCTCTCTCTGGTCCTCTATTACCGTGTGCTCTGTTCTCTTACTCTCTCTCTCATTCTCAGAGTGTAGGCAGGGATATTTCTCTCTCTAGGATTGTGATTTTTTTTTTTTTAGCATTTTCCTTCCCATTTCAGTTTTTAAAGTTCCATCTCTGTTTCATTTTCCAAGAGATGCGTCGAAGACGAAGCTACCTTCTCAGTTACTAAGAGAAATGTAAGTGTTTTTTAGGGAATGGTAATATACTTTGTGGGTTTTCAATCTGGGTTTTTTCGTCTGGGTTTTTTCAATCAGTAGTGATCAGTAGTGATTGAAAACCCAGACGAAGCTATCGTCTCAGTTACTAAGAGAAATGTAAGCTACCTTCTCTGTTCCATCCACTATCATCATAATATATTATTTTTTAGATTTGGACCGATCAGACCACCCAATCACTATCGATCTAGGTTTTCAACCATGGGTTTAAAGAGAGAGATAAAGATGATGAGTTAGAGAGAGAGAAGAGAGAGGACCAGACAACAAGTGCTTGAACCAAGAAAGCCTTAAAGATCTGGGTTTTCAGCCGATGGTGGCGGTACCGGTGGTGTAATCAGTGTTCAACCTGTGATTTGGGTTTTTGGTCGTCGGATGCGGTGGCAATGGCTTGAACCAAGAGATAAAGCTTGATTGAGAGAGAGAGACATCCAACGGTTTGAGAGAGAGAGAGACAGAGAGAAAACTTGTTTGAAAAAAATTAAATAAATCTACCTGGAACAGCTGAACAAATGTTTGGGATGCAATTTTTTGTATTTAGTTGAATTTGTGTATGAGAAATGTTGGAAAAGAAAATATTTGAGTACTGTGTTCTTCGTTCTTCAGTGTTTGATCTGTTTTAGGTTCTTTTTTTTATGAGTTTACGTGTTAGAGTAACGGCTGCACTGGAGGTGGGTTACGGATTATTAACGGAGGAAATCACAGGTGGGTAAAGTGTCAAAATTCAAACCACGGGTAGGCACATAGAATTCGGGTCAAACCACAGGTTGGTAATGTGTAATTATCCCTTTTTTTTCCTTCTCATCCTCACTTCGTCTGAAGTAATGAAGTTCTGGATTCTTTTTTCTTTTTTCCTTCTCGGTCTCGCCCTTTGAGCTCTGGTCTCTGCTTCTTGGCATCTGAAGTTCTGGGTAGTATTCTTTTTCTTTTGATTATGATTACTTGATTTTGATTTTCTCATTTTTTTTTTTTTCATTTCTCTCGACTTCATCAAGCAATAATTAATATTCTTTTCTTTTGATTTTGATTTTGATTTCAATTTTCTTCATGACAAATGAGGCTTGTGTTATCAAATGAACCTTAAAACTTAATAGTTGTTTGTTTGAAACTTTTTTGTTATTTGAATGTAATGAACTTATTTATTTAGTTCTCTATTTGAAACTTATTTGCTGTTTGGATGTAATGAACTTATTTATTTAGTTCTTCGTTTAAAACTTATTTGCTATTTGGATGTAATGAACTTATTTGCTATTTGCCATTTGGATGTAAATGTAATGACTAATGAATATGTTAAGGATGATTGTTTGTAATGTTATTATGTTAAATTCTATAAAAAGATGTTATATACTTGTATTTTTTTAAGGAAACATATTTATTACTATTGATTTGTTAGTTTTAGTATATTAAAAAATTATTAATTATTTAAAACCATGACCATAACACATTGTAGGGTCCAAAAAAAAAAAAAGCCAATAAATAATAGCTATAGATTCTAAAACTCAATTCTTATAGTATAGCTTAGGGAAAATAAACAATGTAATTAAGAGGTCAAGCTTCATGACCTCACATGGAAAGAGAACTGCAGGTAAGACTACTAGCTCAAATAAACAAGAAAGGTATCCAAAGTTAACTTCTTCATTAGCTTATGAATAGGATGCAAATGGTTACAGTTGATCACGACTGCAAATAGTTTGCATATGCTAAAACCGATTCCAACACCAACCTTTCTAGAATAAACAGTATATATCTAATAGGTATAGCGTCTTAATGGCACAAAAAAGAAGTCCGAGTTTTTTTTTTTTTTTTTGATTGGTATTTTTACACACACTCCCAGTAAATCTTGAATCCACGACCTCACCCTCCACCTAGTACTTACACTGGGAGGAGGTGCCAGTATACCTAGAGCCTCATTATTAAAAAAAAAAAAAAAAAAAGGAAGTTGAGTTTTAACCCATATAGGGTAGAATCATACAAGTCACAAAAAGTTTCAACGTGTACATAGTATATATCTAATTGTATTGCATCTTAATGGCAAATAAAAAGTCCGAGTGTTTTTTTTTTTATATTGGTAAGTTATACACACCCAGTAGATCTTGATCCATGACCTCACCCTCCACCTTGTACTTACATGGGGAGAAGGTGCCGGTCAAACTAGAGCTCATTATTAAAAAAGAAGTTGAGTTTATAACCCATATAGGGTAGAATCGTAAAAGTCACAAAAAGTTTCAATGTGTACACATAATGCAAATGACCCTTGAAGAAGGACTCGCCAATCTCTTAGGTTTCTCTTCTAGAGGTCAAGCTTATGACAACGATATGCGTGGTTATTTAATAAAGTATACAGTTTTGTTATTTATGAAGCAAATGAAACCATTTAAAATCAAGTTATAGATGTCATTATCTCAACAAACAAAAAAAAGTTACAGATGCCACATTAGTGGAAAAATATGGACCCATTTGGAAGCTGCTCTGGACCCATTTTCTAAGCATCATAAATCTAGCATTAACAACCTTGCCTTCAGAGATAGCATTTCTACCACATGATATATCAAAATGTAACATATTACATTCATATATGAGGTAATAAGAGTAGCTCGCTTGGCTTACAACAATGTACAACATAAAATATACTTCTTCCAGCTCTTTTGCTAAATTCTCCATCACTCATCTTGTAACAATACTTAGACTTTCTAAAAATATGTAAGACCCTTCGAAGACTAGAAATGAGGTAAACCAAAGTACAGCATATACTAAAAGTCCAATGACTTTGCAGCCCGGTGGTACTCCCATTTAAAAGGGTAAGTTCTAGTGACCAACCTAATTCAAACCACATTATTTTGTAGGAAAAAAACCAACATGAATGTTTTCACACACTCTTTTTTCACCACCACATTCCAAAAGCTTTACAAATTCCTTCCTCCACATATCCAAACAAATCAAAACCATAAAATGTGACAACATTATCAATTAAGTAGTGTATACAAAGACTATGCAACAAATCAAATGCATATCATTAACAGCACGTGTCCAAATAAAAATCAACCAAAAGAGCCACAATGACTAATATGCAAAGTAACAGACCATCCACAGCAAGTACATAAATAGCTAAAATAAAAAAAAAGTAAGTACATGAAAATAAACTATTTGCTACTGAAAGAAATAATTTCTTTCTTGATCACTCTCTCACGTAAAAGAGGCTAACTTACCTGTCCTCCGCATCTTTCGTAAAATTATTTATTCATATCTTTATTGTATTGCATAATACTTATTATCTGCAGTTAATTCTTTAACAAACTATAATATTAAGATATAACTCAACTAAGATTTAATCCCAATTAACTGGAATTGGCTACCGATTCTCATCAACTACTTGGGATTTGCCACTTTTAAGTTGTCTACTATTCTATCCTGTCAAAATCATATTCTTAGTCACATCCCTAATTAACACATCTTCACTACTTCTATAAGTGTTATTTTAGGTCATTCATTCAATTATTCTTTCTTCTTCTTTTTACTTTCTATTTACATCAATCATTTTAACCAACGTACTAATCAACCTTCGTTGCAAACAATCTTATGCAACTTTCTCACAATTTTTAATCAAGAGAAGCCAATGACCTATAATTGGCACCGCCTAATACTTCCAATTGGGGCATCTAAAATTTGAATTTCTCCCCTTCCACCCTCCTTCCACTTATAATGTATTGAAATAAATTTAATTAAAAAAAAAATTATTTTCATCAATAGAAGTCACCCTTACCTTTGAACAATTTAGGTAGGGATAATTTCTACCCAATATTATCGTCCATCTCACATTTTGGCTACATTCAACATGTTGCTTCTTCACAACATAAAAAAATTTGTACCCTAGAGCATAACTGCTCTTACAGTAATCCCATCAACCTATAATTTTAGGGAGGCTTTTGACACTTTCGTTTTAAACTCTCATCAACCTATAATTTTAGGAGGCTTTAAAACTTTTTTTTTTACTCGAGAGGAATCCTTTCTCTTCATGACACAAATAGTGATGAAAAAATTGCAACCTCACCCTCATTCAAAACAGAGAACAATATAGGCAGTATTTCTGGCCTCTTCACAGCTCATAGGCCTAACGTCCTTAGTCTTAAAACACATTTTCCTATGCAAGCGTTTTCATCAAGTTGTGTAAATTTATTAAAAACATTCACTACTCTCTTGTTTCCTCCTGTAAACAAGTTCCTAGTTTTGATTTTCAGTTCAACATCATGTAGGTCCCTTAAAAAATGTTATGCTGGACAGGATTCATAAAATTCAGGCAAAATATCACATAAGCAAAGTCTACTAAATAGACTCAAAAGAGTTTCTAGGTAGTTACTCTTCAGAACATGATAAAGTTCCACCGGAGAATACTCAGGTCCATCCTCTTATGTGTAACACAAAATAACCTGACACTACTAGCATTCTTCAATGATTTAAAACTAGAGGGAGATTTCATCATGATCAAGTTCAAGCACTCAATGTGCGTGAGTTTGGCGGCAACAGCGCAGCATGTCCATGTAGCCCTGGCACTTGTCGCTTCCATAAACTTCCAGGCACTGCAAGGCTAAAAAAAAATGTTGAACTTAGTCTTGCTAAGAAACTATGGCCACTCAATACCACCACCAAGATTTCCAACTGTTCGGAAACTAGTACCCAACAGTTTGAAAAACATGTTAAACACAAATAGCCTTTTTTTTATTATAAATAAGTTATACCTAAATAGCTAGGTAGCAAAGAAAATGAGAATGGGTAAAAAGGGTGAGAAACATAGAAGGAAGCACTTGAAGAATTTTATATATATATTGATAGGTAAGTAAAGATTTTATTGACTAAATCATGGGATATGTGCTGAAGGTGTGGTAGAGACAAATTATTAGATATGAGCAGTTTGATCCAATTCAGCATCAAGTTCAAATAACTCTCGTAGCATGGTCAAACAATGAAGATCGCAGATAAACAGGAATTGTTTTGTAATGGATTGATATCCGCATTCAGACCAAAGCATTTCCAAAAGGCTCAAAAGGAAAAGAAAAGAATTTATTCAGAACTAGGGAAAACAACTTGAAACCAAATAGTTCAATTAGAGAAACAATTATATTTATAAATATATATATATATATATATATATATCTCATAGACAACGTGGTATGAGGAGGAGAATCATACATCAATTAAGGCCTTGGATTGATCAGCACAAACAGTCTCTTGCTTAATGACAGGAGGACCCATCACAGCATCCACAGCCCTGTGAGCAATATAAGTACCAGTACCCCAGGCCAAGCCTATGCATCAACAAATAAAGTGCTGTAAGATTCCAGGAACTCATAAATATATATATATACACGCACACACACACTCACTCTCTCTCTCTCTCCCAATCCATAAGAGAGATAATTGTGGCATTCAGAAACACTTAATACTCACCATCTACAAAAGTGGCACCAAGTGATCCCCTTTCAGACCCACTTTGACCTTGTGCAGGCACTTTATGAGGAGGAGCAGCAGCCGCTGTAGAAACGAAACAGTTTAAACACTATGATAAAATTAAATAGGAAAGACAACATCACTAAGTAATACCATCAAAATGATAAGAATGTTCATTGTCTTGCATATGACAATATTAGACATCTACCTCATTATACCAAAAACACCAAACCCAACTACTCAAACGGGAATTCTCTCATTCCCAAGAATAGCACGTGCTTACCCAAATGTTCATGGTAAAGACAATAAAAGCACACCACACAATGATTGAGCGCCCTATGTTGTCAGACACACTGAATTGACAGAAAACACAAACAAAAATTGTAAATAATCAAATTAAAGATCCCAAATGACAGA
Organism: Quercus aquifolioides; assembly: GCA_019022515.1. Classification (NCBI taxonomy): domain Eukaryota; kingdom Viridiplantae; phylum Streptophyta; class Magnoliopsida; order Fagales; family Fagaceae; genus Quercus; species Quercus aquifolioides. The sequence goes on along the minus strand of CM032335.1, from coordinate 22,431,553 downwards.
TTCTGACTTCTCCTTATTTCATGTGACTAGTGCACACTTCCATGGGAAGAGGTCACTGGGATTACATCATATAAATGCTAAAACAAAACATTTTGGCATACCCAAAGGAAAGGGCTATAAAAGCAAAAACGAAGTAACATAAGAAAGAAAGGAATACCCTCTAGAAAACTAAGCAAACAAGTCATGCGCAATAGAAGGTTCACATAATCCACACATCATTTTACCTGGCTTAGGAGTATTACTTGCAGTGGCACGGGCTGCACGGCGGGAACTTCGGGAACTTGACCTTCCTGCAAAATAACAATACAATGTATGTTGTGATTGGACTCTGAAGTTTGAACACAAATTAGCTGCTAGTATAAAATGACTTTTTTTTTTCTTTTTTTAAAATGAAACTCATGGACAAATTTTAACTTTAAAAATATATTGATTTAAAATATAAAAAGCGTGAACATGAACAATGACACATGAGAAATTTATTAAAATAAATCTTTCGGCATATTTCATATTATTATAGACATTTTTATGTTTAATATTAAGTTATCAAAATTAAAAAAATTAAAAAAAAAAACTAATTATCATATTATTTTAGAACATATAAAAAAATCAAAGAAAATTTTAAAAAATAAAAATCCTCACAACACATTTGAGGACACAGGTGATGAGCACATCAAGATTTATTAACTTTAAGACATCAATTCAAATGTATAATATCCAAATAATTCTCAACAAATCTATAATATCCAAGACTAGCTCTAGGCCTGGGCCGAAGGCTGCCATTACAAAAAGCCCAATCCCTTTTATAAAAAGACTCCACTCTTATCACAGGAAAAAGTTTGTGCACTATTTTTCCCACGTCTAAAAGCTTGGTTTGGTTAGTATTTGTACATCAAGTTATGTGTTTTAAATTTAATTCACCAAATTAAACTTGATTGGGATAGTATTAAATAAATTTATTTAATTGATATTTAAATATAAAGCTGACTTGATTATATCAGTTGTTTTTCTTTGAACAAAAAATCCTCAAAACTCAAATCATCACAGTATGGTAAAATTTATATCATCAGAAAATTTATACCAAGAAATCCTCAGATCCAAGCACAACCCAAGAGAAAATATAACACCAAAAAAAAAAAAAAAAAAAATGAAAGAAAGAAACGGTTTCGAAACGGACCACGACCACCAGAACTTCGGCGAGGCATTGTTTTGTGAGAGTGTGAAAGCAAGCAAAAGCGTTGGAGAGCGATAAAAGTGTGAGCGTTTTTTATTTTTTTTTATTTTTGTGAGAGAATCGCTGATGTGATGAAAATGTGAGAAAGTTTGCTTTATATACGAGTTTGTGTTTGCGTGGGCAAGAAGTCTTCTTATTTTCTTTTCTTTTTTTTGGATAGAAAGATTAAAACTTTATTTATGAAAATAAAGAAACAGATATATCATGGACAAGAGCTTGTTCTAAAAAATAAGGACACTCTTCAATCCAAACAGAAAAATCATCCAAACCAAAAGCTTGTTTTGCCAATAAATGAGCAGACTTATTGCCTTGCCTTTTAACATGAGAGAAAGACACTTTCCTAAACTCATTACATTCAACTAGCATCCCATATATCAGACTAGAAACAGTTGATGGAGCATTCGAAACTTGCTTTAGAGCTTGTACAACAATCAATGAGTCCCCTTCTAAAACCAAGTCTCTAATTCCCACCTCCTTAGCAAAGATTATACCAGCTTCAAATGCATTTGCTTCAGCTTCAACAATCCCCAATGGAGCATGGAATTTCTTGCTTAAACCTGCAATGAATTTTCTTTCTTGATCACTCTCTCACGTAAAAGAAGCTAACTTTCCTATCCTCCACATATTTCGTAAAATTATTTATTCATATCTTTATTATATTGCATAATACTTATTATCTGCAGTTAATCCTTTAACAAACTATAATATTAAGATATAACGCAACTAAGATTTAATTCCAATTAACTAGAATTGGCTGCCGATTCTCATCAACTACTTGGGATTGGCCACATCCCTAATTAACACATCTTCACTACTTCTATAAGTGTTATTTTAGGTCACCCATTCAGTTGTTCTTTCTTCTTCTTTTTACTTTCTATTTACATCAATCATTTTAACCAATGTACTAATCAACCTTCATTGCAAACAATCTTATGCAACTTTCTCACATTTTTTAATCAAGAGAAGCCAATGACCTATAGGTAAATTGGCACTGCCTAATACTTCAAACTGGGGCATCTAAAATTTGAATTTCTCCGCTTCCGGCCTCCTTCCACTTATAATGTATTGAAATAAAATTTTTTTTAAAAAATTGTTTTCATCAATAGGAGACACCCTTACCTTTGAACAATTTAGGTCGGGATAATTTCACCCCAATATTATCGTCTATCTCACATTTTGGCTACATTCAACATGTTGCTTCTTAACAACATAAAAAAATTTATACCATAGAGCATAACTGCTCTTATGGTAATCCCATCAACCTATAATTTTAGGGAGGCTTTTGACACTTTCGTTTTAAACTCTTCATACACAAACAGTGATGAAAAAATTGCAATCTCACCCTCATTCAAAACAGAGAACAATATAGGCAGTATTTCTGGCCTCTTCACAGCACATAGTCCTAACGTCCTTAGTCTTAAAATACATTTTCCAATGCAAGCGTTTTCATCAAGTTGTGTAAATTTATTAAAAACATTCACTACTCTCTTGTTTCCTCCTGTAAACAAGTTCCTAGTTTTGATTTTCAGCTCAACATCAAGTAGGTCCCTTAAAAAATGTTATGCTGGACAATGGACATGCTGGACAGGATTCATAAAATTCAGGCAATATATCACATAAGCAAAAGTCTACTAAATAGACTCAAAAGAGTTTTTAGGTAGTTATTCTTCAGAACATGAAAAAGTTCCACCAGAGAATTTTCAGGTCCATCCTCTTAACTGGAAGACACAAAATAACCTGACACTACTAGCATTCTTCAGTGATTTAAAACTAGAGGGAGATTTCATCATGATCAAGTTCAAGCACTCAAGGTGCCTGAGTTTTGGCGGCACTGGTGCAGCATGTCCATGTAGAACTGGCACTTGCTTATGTCGCTTCCGTAACCTTCTAGGCACTGCAAGGCAAAAAAAAATGTTGAACTTAGTCTCGCTAAGAATCTATGGCCACTTAATACCACCACCATAATTTCCAACTGTTCGGAAACTAGTACCCAACAGTTTGAAAAACATGTTAAACACAAATAGCCTTTTTTTTAATAAATAAGTTATACCTAAATAGCTAGGTAGCAAAGAAAATGAGAATGGGTAAAAAGGGTGAGAAACATAGAAGGAAGCACTTGAAGAATTTTATATATATATTGATAGGCAAGTAAAGATTTTATTGACTAAATCATGGGATATGTGCTGAAGGTGTGATAGAGACAAATTATTAGATATGAGCAGTTTGATCCAATTCAGCATCAAGTTCAAATAACTCTCATAGCATGGTCAAACAATGAAGATAGAAGATAAACAGGAATTGTTTTGTAATGGATTGATATCCGCATTCAGACCAAAAGCATTTCCAAAAGGCTCAAAAGGAAAAGAAAATAATTAATTCAAAACTAGGGAAAACAACTTGAAACCAAATTGTTCAATTAGAGAAACAATTAAATTTATAATATATATATATATATATCATAGACAAGGTGGTATGAGGAGAGCCATACATCAATCAAGGCCTTGGATTGATCAGCACAAACAGTAGAACTTCCAACACCGTTTGTGTTTGGAGCTGGTGGAACATCAGAAGCTGATGAAGCAACAGTCTCATGCTTAATGACACGAGGACCCATCAGAGCATCCATAGCTCTGTGAGCAATAGAAGTACCAGTACCCCAAGCCAAGCCTATGCATCAACAAATAAAGTGCTGTAAGATTCCAGGAACTCATACACACACACACACTCTCTCTCTCTCTCTCTCTCCTAATTCATAAGAGAGATAATTGTGGCATTCAGAAACACTTAATACTCACCATCTGCAATAGTGGCACCAAGTGATCCCATTACAGATCCACTTTGACCTTGTGCAGGCACTGGACGAGGAGGAGCAGCAGCAGCGGCTGTAGAAACAAAACAGTTTAAACACTATGATAAAATTCAATAGGAAAGACAATATCACTAAGCGATACAATCAAAATGATAAAGAATGTTAATTGTCTTACATATGACAATATTAGACATCTACCTCATTATACCAAAAACACCAAACCCAACTACTCAAACAGGAATTCTCTCATTCCCAAGAATAGCGCATGTTTACCCAAATGTTCTAGGTAAAGACAATAAAAGAACACAACAAAATGATCGAGTGCTCTAAATTGTCAAACACACCGAATTGATAAAAAATACAAGCAAAAATTGTGTTTGGCATAAAAGAAAATAATCAAATCAAAGATCCCAAAAGACAAATTCTGACTTCTCCTTATTTCATGTAACTAGTGAACACTTCGATGGGAAGATGTCACTGGGATTACATTATATAAATGCTAAAACAAAACGTTTAGCATACCCAAAGGAAAGGGGCTATATAAGCAAACACAAAGCAACATAAGAAAGAAAGGAATACCCTCTAGAAGACTAAGCAAACAAGTCATGCACAATAGAAGGTTCACATAATTTTACCTGGCTTAGGAGAATTACTTGGTGCAGCACGGGCTGCAGGGCGGGAACTTCGGGAACTTGACCTTCCTACAAAATAACAATACAAATGTATGTTTTAGAGTTTCAGATCACTAGGTGAACAGCTAGCAAATGATATTACAAATCTAAAATAAATATATTCAGATGCACAAAACAAAGACGAGCAATCATACAATACACAATTCAAGAAACAATTGGTTAATTGTGATTGGACTTTGAAATTTGAACACAAATTAGCTGCTATTATAAAATGACTTTAAAAAAAAAAAAAAATTTAAACTCATGGACAAATTTTAACTTTAAAAATACATTAATTTAAAATCTCAACAGCATGGACATGAACAATGACACGAGATGTCAACATTTCTTTAAAAATTAGGACAAAATAAATTAATATATATATATATATATATATCAGATTTTATGTTATTATAGACATTTTTATGTTAAATTTTAAGAATTTCTTTCCTATCCCCATGTGTTAAAATACTTAGTATTCTAAAAAATAAAAATTGATTTTTCAATTTATATTGTTTCTATTAGTTAGTTTACACGATATATATATATATATATATATATATATATATATATGTTAAATTAATTATACAAGAATGTAAAAAAATATGAGGAGTGGAACTCAAACGTGTTAGGCTTTTTATTTTTTTTGAGTTTAAATTAAATGTCTCTTAAATATATGTAGTTCAAATTACTTTTATACACTAGGACTACTTTTTTTTTTGTTTAGAGTAGTGCTTAATAAATCTTAGGGGTATTTTAGACATTGTGAAAGAGGATAACTAACTCTCGTATTATTTTTTGAAACATATAAAAAATCAAAGAAAATTTAAGAAAAATAAAAATCATCGTGACATGGGTGTCAAACAAATCAAGATTTATTAACTTTAAAGACATCATTTCAAATGTATAATATCCAAATAATTATCAACAAATCTATAATATCCAAGGCCAGCTCTAGGCCTGGGCCTAAGGCTGCCATTACAAAAAAGCCCAATTCCTTTTATAAAAAGGCTCCACTCTCATTACAGAAAAAGTTTGTGCACTATTTTCCCCACATCTAAAAGCTTGGTTTGGTTAGTATTTGTACATCAAGTTATGTGTTTAATTCATCAAATTAAACTTGATTCAGATATTATTAAAAAATTATATTTAATTGATATATATATATATATATATATAAAGCTGATCTTGATTATATCAGTTTTTTTTTTTTTTTTTTTTTTTTTTTGAACAAAAAATCCCCAAAACTCAAATCATCACAGTATAGTAAAATTTATATCATCAGAAAATTTATACCAAGAAATCTTCAGATCCAAGCACAACCAAAGAGAAAATATAATACAAAAAAAAATAAAATAAAATAAAATAAAAAGAAACAGTTTCGAAACGTACCACCACCACCACCAGAGCTTCGGCGAGGCATTGTTTTGTGAGAGTGAGAAAGCAGCGAAAAGCGTTAGAGAGCGATAAAATATGGAAAGTGTGAGCGTTTTTTTTTTTTTTTTGGTGAGAGAATCGCAGATGTGATGAAAATGTGAGAAAGTTTAGGCTTTATATACGAGTTTGTTCTTGCGTGGGCAAGAAGTCTTCTGGAAGATTCTGCTTTACTTTCTAAATAAATACTAAAATACTAATTAAATATAAGATTCTGCTTGATTTATAAATGTGGCGCTTAGAAATTGTCTTTTTAGGCTTTTAGCTAAAAGATTTTTTTAAATGTGGCGCTTTCGCAGCTATCTCCTAAAACACTGGAATTTGGATTAGTTAGGCGGCTCCCAATAGTTGGCTTGTAACTACAAAACTTGTTACGGATAACTTTTCTTCTATTATTTTCTAAATTTTTATTAGTAGTTTTTAGATGAGTTACGATCACGGCTACTCTTAAAATATTTATTAATTACTTATTTTAAGAAAGTTTTATCTTTAAGTCATTTATTAACAACTTTATTTTTTATAAAAACCATCCATTAGCAAATTTTTTTTATCAAAATCCATTAACAATTTAGTAGTTAATTTTTCAAAACACTTACATTATTCCATATTCTAAAGTCTACACCTTATTTTATTTAAATATTATTCTTTAATTATTTTTTATTATTTCCTTCTAAGCTCAATGCCCGCCAAGCTTACATTGCCGTATGAATTAAACCAGACCCTCCACCAAGTCGACAATAGCCACTAAGTTGCGTGGAGCCATATCGCTAGGTCTTGGGGTTGAGGAGGATGATGATTGGGATTGTGATATGCCCTGCACCATTGTTACCAAAAGTGCAACCCAAAAAGAGAGAGATATAAAGAAATAAATAAATAATGCAAAAATAATATTACCCATAGATAAAAAGAAACTATGAAATGTTTTATAAAAAATTATCAAAAAATTAGTTACCTTTTCATTTTTTTTTCATAAAAAAATTTATTTAAATGGTTTACTAATGTATGCCCTAAGTATATGCGATGGTAAAATCCTTTTCTAAAAAACGGAACTAGCCAATGTGAGAAATTTTGAGTTTTCCTCCCAAAATTGGGGTCTTATCCTAAATTAGGGAGCCCATTGTTATTGACTTATTGCTCTTAAATATCTTTTCTTTTTTTAGAAGACTCTTACATATCAATTAATCTATATTTATAAGGGTGTGCATAAGTCGGGTTGAGGGTTTTTTGACTTTTTTCAACCCAACCCACTATGGTGGGTTAAAAAAAATTCAACTCATCTAAGGGATCCAACCTAACCCACGTGGATCAAGTTGGATCCATGGGTTGAATAGTTTTTTATTTATTATAAATTACTATTATTATTAAATTGAGCATTATAAAAATTAAAAATATATATATAAAAAATAAAAAATAAAAACACCACAAATAAGAGCAAATTTATAACTAAATAATTCCAAGCATAACACAAAACCAACACACTATATGAGGAGAACTTAGGATTTGGGTTTTAAAAAAAAGTGAATAACAAAATTGTATATTATATTTTTTAATTTAAAATATGTATTAAATATAAGTGAGTCAGGTCGGATTAGGCGGATTTATAAATTTTATGATCCAAACCCAATACAACATACTATTAAAAAAAAAAATTCACGATCCAATCCAACTCACCGACTCCTATAAGAGTCCAAATCTTTTGTACCACTTTTTGTGTACCACTTTATATTCCACCAATCACTATTTGTCATGTTTTCATTTTACTTTCCTTATAGAACAACTGAAGTTTAAAATGGAAAGTAAAATGAAAATATGGCAAGTAGTGATTAGTGGAACACAAAAAGTGGTACAGAAGATTTGGACTCCTCCTATAAACCACCCAACCCAACGGGTTGTGCTGAATTGGGTCAGTTTTGACAGGTTAGCATGTTTGCTACACACCCTAATCTATACGATGTAACACAATTATAATATAATAATGTATAATACTAATACTTATACTTATTAATAATTATTACTAATTTACAATAATAATTATCAGATTGAAAACTTATATTTTATTATTTTTTTCACTTTTTTGTGATAATTACAACATGCCGCTAATTTTATAACTCTAAACATTTCTCTCCTAAAACCCTCAAACACTTTATGCATGAAGAAGTGTCAATTAAGCTAAAAGGCTCGTCTTATTTTTTTCGACTTTGTTAGGATTTTTTTTTTTTTTTTGGGTTGAAAAACCCACATTGTTAGGATGAATGTAATATTGTAATCTATAATTTGACAAATTAATTAATATAGCGATTTTTGTCGAGTCAACTCAAAGGTAACAATCTGCATTGCCGAACACACCCAAATTGGGGATATTTGGGGACTAGCATAGTAAGGGCAGACAATATAGTAAGTTAACACACGTTTGAAATGTTTTAGCAAACTAGCATCTCAAGTTTTAGAAATTCGATTTTTATATAAAACTCGAGTCTTAAAGACTTGCTTTGTACTTGATGACTTGACCAGTAATATGCCATATAAATCTCAAGTCTTAAAGACTCGAGTTCTACAAATCAAAACTGAGTCTTTAAGACTCGATTTTCTTAGGGAAAAACACGATTACCACATAGATCTCGAGTCTATAAGACTCGAAATTTAATTAAAATATACTTGGATCTCGAGTCTTATAGACTCGAGTTTTGCTAGGCAAAATTTTATAACACACAGATACGCATCAGTCACTCAACACTCTCTCACCCATAACACTCAGCCTCTAACACTTAGCCTTACACTCCTCAGTAACTCACTGCCTCACTCGCCCATAACTCTCACACTTCTCACACCACATTGTCTCTGATCTCACACCACATTGCCTCTCTCTGTCACTACTCCTCCCTCTCAACAAATTTATATCTCAAGTAAGGGTTTTTTGATTTGATTGTCATTGTGGTTGAGTATTATTTGTTGTTGGGTGTGGGTTAAGGAGTTTGACTATTTATTTGGTAGATAGTTAACATAACTTAGTTAAGATACTAATATTGTGAATTATGGAACTTTGTTTTGTTAGTGTAAATTTTTTGAGTATTTATTTGCATGGTTTTTGTTATCAAAATTTATTCATCATTTCTAGGCTCTTATCTTTATCATGATCTTACAAGGATTTTGACTTTATTCATCATTGTTTTGGGTACGAAATGGGTAGTGAATGAATTGTAATGAAATGGGTATGTAATTTATGCCTTTTGAATGGGTATGTAATGAAATTAGTGACTTACTCATGCCCTTCGAATGAATTGTAATGAAATGGGTATGTAATTCATGCCCTTTAAATGTGTAATGAAATGGCTTTTTTGTATTGGGTATGAAATGAGTATGTAATTAGATAAAATGTTATATACTTTTACAAGGATTTTGGCTTTTTTTTTTTTTTTTTTGGTATTGGGTATGAAATGGGTAGTCTTAGCATGACGAAAAAAGGATTTGGGTATGAAATGTGTAATGAATGTGTAATGAAATTCATGCCCTTTGAATGAATTGGAATTTGTACTTTGTGTTGTTTGACTAGATAAAATATTTTTTAACTAACATAGTAACTTAACTCTAACAGGTTCACAATGACTGTAATTGATATAATCCTATACCACGGTGGTCCGCTTAAGAATGCCAATGCGAACAAAGGATTGCCATTTGAGGGACCAAGTATAAAGTGTTATTATACCCAAATTAATTGTAGGTTGAAGACCCTTGATGAATTAAAGATGATAGTTATGGAAGAATTGTGTGTGAATCCCGTTGTACACAACATACAAATTACTTATCGTATGCCACATGAAGTCCTGAAGCACCGAATTAATTACAAGTATGGTGATTGACATCTCACCATGCGGAAGATGGAACGTATGAGTCTCCAGCCACCGTTGCTCAAGTAGGGCCGATATTATTAGGCCATGATCTATCTCTCTGGACGGGGCCCTAAACAATCCTTCTAGCCCCACCAACTTGATAATGTCTACCACCCGATTGTCTTGCATCGATATGTTTGCCATCTCCTTAGAGCGACCACGCCACTGAAGTGGGCCCGGGTCCTGTAAAATCGATAAAAATTATGGCGATTATTAGAACTAGAGATACAACTTTGAAAGAATTTGTTAAAAGTCAAAGAGAACGTAAAAATTAAAGCGGTTGTTAGAAGTAGATATTTCACCTCGCCATTCCAAATGTTGGTTGATCGATAATTTGGTTGTTACTTCAGCAATGAAGTATTGATGGGACCATGGCGCACGATCTTTGGCTCCTCATCGATCTGAGGGTCTATACTACAAAGAGTGCTACTGTGAGATCATTAATAGTGTGGGGGCAAATAACTTGTTGTCATTATGTAACACTGGTCATAGACTGAAAAAAAATAAATAAAAAAACTTGGCTTTATGTTTTCTGGAAAAAAACTTAGCTTTATATGTATACATAATATTGTACATATACAGGAGTACCTACCAAGTGCAGACTTCTAAGTTCTAGCAAAAGGAAAATAATAATAATAATAAAAAACAACAACAAATGCCAAAATAGAGGAAATTTAGGGATCAAGACAAGCCAAATTCATTATATACAAGAAAAAAAAAACGAGGACAGTATATAAGTCATTTTAGGGTTGCAAATGAATTAACCATTGAAAATTTTCCATATAGGTGTGAACATAGTACAACATGAAATAAACTCTATATAATTTAAAATTGTAACATATTTCTATCTTTCCCTTCAAAGAATGTAATATATTAAACTATTTGAAGTAACAAATTAAACAAGGATGTTTGGAAGGATAGCAAATTAAATTCTTAGTCCATAGTAAACCACAAATGCAAATGTGGTTTCACTTAAATGGATTGAGATTTAATTTGTTGATATCGATTAAGGGCTTAATATGGGTTAAATGATTTGTTATTTTGAAATTACATCATTTAATTTGTTACACTCCTAAACTATATCCGTTAGGATGATTCCAAGACGTTGGTTATCAAAGTTGAATAAAGATCTCATGAAAATTAAATTCTTAGTCCATAGTAAACCACAAATGCAAATGTGGTTTCACTTAAATGGATTGAGATTTAATTTGTTGATATCGATTAAGGGCTTAATATGGGTTAAATGATTTGTTATTTTGAAATTACACCATTTAATTTGTTACACTCCTAAACTATATCCGTTAGGATGATTCCAAGACGTTGGTTATCAAAGTTGAATAAAGATCTCATGAACCACATTAGATGCTTCTAAGATGTGTAACTATCAAAGTTGAATAAAGACCTAATGAATCACATTAGATAATTCCAAGATGTTTCAATACCTTTACTCCCAGTCTGTTAGTAGTGGATTGGTCTATCTGGACTTTAATAGGTAACATTGCTGGTCTTGCTGTGTCTCTTAGTAGTTTTTTTTTTTTGTCAAATCCTTTACTCATTATTCTTTTTGTTGGGTCAAGAGAATTTGTAACAACTTTGCACATTCCACAGATAACATCAAGCAAGTGGATCAATTTGACAATCAACTTTCCATCAAGAACTTACATTGTAGGAAATATAAGTCACTGTAGGACAGTATAAATATGTTATTCATATTTTATTATGTTCTATATTACCGTCTTGTTTCATAAGAGACTCATCCCCTATAGTAAAGAGTCCAAAATCACTTATTTGTTGGGGAATAGGTAATGGCCACGGGGTCAGTGCTTGGTTGGATAATTGGATTAATGGTGATTCCCTCCGAGGCATGATTGAAGGACCCTTAAGGCAAGGAGATTAAGGGCTAACAGTGGCTGACTTGTGCCATGATCACGAATGGAGATGGGATCTCCTTTCCTTTGAGTTGCCGAATTCAATAAAAAACAAGGTTACAGCTGTTCCAATTTAGTTGTTTGGAAATAGGACTGATTCTATCATGTGGAAGTACTCCAAAGATGGAGATTTCTCCACAAACTCGGCCTTCCAGCTAGCTAATGAAGATAGTGCAACTGAAAATTAGTTTCAAGTGCAGTGGCTTTGGAAACTTGATGTTCTTCCAAAGATTATAAACTTCCTTTGGCTATGTGTTCATGGTAGTATTCCTGTTAAAAGTGTGTTGGCAGCTAGGGGTATTAATTGTGGTAAGACTTGTCCATTGTGTATTCGGCATGAGGAAACCATTGTTCATCTTCTTCGAGATTGTGAAGCTGCTCGTGACCTGTGGTATAGGTTGGGGGTACCTGCCTCACACATAAACTCCTTCAATGAAAACTTTGAGATTTGGCTTAAAATGAATTGTCTAAGCACAGTTAGGCACAACACATCTATTCCTTGGAGCACTTTGTTTGTATTTGCTGTTTGGTGTTTGTGGAAGAATAGAAATAAAGTGGTGTTTGAAAACACCATTCCAAATTCTAGGTTGGATAAAGATTGTATTGTTCAAGCAAGGGAATATTTTTTCTGTGTAAGTAAAAGCCGCCAAGTCTCTTCTAGATTTGCTATCCCTGTCAGATGGACTAAGCCATTAGGTGGTTGGCATAAGCTTAACACGGATGGAGCGTCATGTGGAAATCCAGGTAAGGCCGATGGTGGAGGAGTTATTAGGGACTGCCATGGAGGTTGGGTTAAGGGGTTTTCGAGATCAATTGGACACACTTCTAGTGTCATGGCTGAGCGGTGGGCATTGCGTGATGGTCTGAATTTGGCCATTCAATTGGGGATAAACCAGCTAGAAGTAGAGCTTGATACCAAGGTGATTGTGGAGATGCTCAAAAGTACAAACTGTCCTAACAAAAGTTTTGCTACTTTACTGTGTGATTGTAGGTTTCAAGCAGGTTCGGGTGGGGCATGTGTTTAGAGAGGCGAATAAATGCGATGACATTTTGGCTAAGAGGGTTTGTTCCTTGATGGAGAATTTTGTTGTGTTTGATACCGCTCCCTCTGAAGATTTAAATGTTTTACTTGAAGCTGATAGGAATAGGTTGTATTATTATAGGCGTGTTGCCAAAACTTTGGCCTCTATGGCTAGAGGCCAATTTGTAATAGTTTTTTGTTGTTTATATAAGTACCTGATTAACCCAAAAAAAAAAAAAGAGTCCAAAATCCAAATACATAGGTACATACCAAATCAACAACTTCAAATCAACCAACCAATCAAACTCACCAGCAGTCTCACAAAATGACTATCAAGATGGCAATAGCTCAGAGAAATTGCAATTTGAAGGGCTCAACACTTTGAATAGGAAAGAAAGAAAAAATGCTAGATAGAAAAAATATATCATATAATTGTATTCTTGACATTAAAGCCACAAAGTACAAACTCCATCAAATAAAATATCTTGAATCAAACACAGGCATTTAAACATGCTTTTATTCAGAAACAAAATAACTAGTTTTAGAGCAGAATAGATTAACAAAAGACCTAAAGAAAGCATACTTAAAAGCCACTTCCTATAGGACCAAAGAACCTAACAAGAACTATGTTGGGGATAATACACAAAGTATTCAGAAAGAACAAAGTGAATAAAAAAACAAACAAAAAATAGATATTTTCTAGCAACAATAAACCCACACTAAAATTTATAACAATAAACCAATACTCAAATTTCTAACAATAAACCCATTCAAACCCATTCCTCATTTCTCAATTCTCTGTAAATGAATATACATTTGAGAAAACATACCTTCAAACTTGAAAAAATCTGAAATTTCGTTGGGAGGGACAAAATGGATTTTGAAGGTATGGGTGAGGGGATCATCTAAAGCCAATTGTGAGGAAAGAGGAGAGCGTTTGAGGGTGAGGGTGAGTTTTGTTGCATGTCGAGGGGTTGAGGGTGACTGATTTTGGGTGTTTAAGTGAAAGTGTTTGAACATTGAGAGTGTGTTGGAGAGGCTGAGAGTGTTTGAGAGACTGAGAGTGTTTGAGTGAGGCGTTTGAAAGTGGCTACATGTTTGGTTTAGAGTGTGAAGATTTTGAGTCTTATAAACTCGATTTCTACGTGGCTAAATTTGGTCCATGTGGAAAATTTGTCCACGTAAGGTTATGACAAACACTAGAAATTGAGTTCTAAAAGCTCGAGTTATAACCATATCTCGAGTTTTAAAAACTCGAGATGTTAGTTTCCAACATTGTTCTGAAATGGGACAACTAACGAAAATATTTGATATTTAGGATACCTTTTGTAGGTTGTAATAGCTCTTGTAATGAAATAGTTATTCATGTGTAATATCAATTTGGTCATTTAGTTGCATTTTTATTGCATGAATTAGTTATTACATTGGAATAATTATTCTTTAAATTGAAGAATAGTTATTCCTCTTTAAAATGGATGTAATAACTATTTCTTAGTGTATATAATAGGTTTTAAAATTAATATATTTCTAAAAATATAAAATTTCTTTATTTATTATCTTTTACCAGCTTTCCTTGTATAACAACTAAACTTATGAATAATAATAGTTATTGCATTACAATGTCTTTTATTTTTAATAATAAAGATTACGGTTTCTAATGGATCCTGGTCTCTTAGATTCCGTATACCAAACCAGCTTTCCTTGTATAACAACTAAACTTATGAATAATAATAGTTATTGCATTACAATGTCTTTTATTTTTAATAATAAAGATTACGGTTTCTAATGGATCCTGGTCTCTTAGATTCCGTATACCAAACGTAGCCTCAAAGTCATTCAGAAAAACCTTTCAAAAAAAAAAAAGTCCTTCAGAAAAACCTTTCAAAAAAAAAAAAGTCATTCAGAAAAAAAAATTCCACCCAAATTCCTTCTGTTCTGTACAATCATTTCGTCCCTCTCATGAGCTTCCTTCACACATCATCGTCGTTTCTTTCATCTCCTTCCCAGTTCCACCTCCCATCTCTCCAACCCCACAGTCACAGCCGCCGCATCACCAAACTCCATAGCCGAACCTTCCACTCCATCTTCACCACAATCACAGTGCCACCACCACAACCATTTCCTCAAATTCCAAAACTCTCCCACACAACCACCCACATTGTTCACCACCGTTCCCACACAAACATGCCCTTCACACTCCACGCTTCACCACATGACTCACACTCCACCGCCACCACCACAAACTCCAAGCTAATCCTTATTACCTCCTCACTCACTATAGCCTTAGCCGTTGCCAACCGTGTTCTTTACAAGCTCGCCCTCGTGCCCATGAAGCAGTACCCCTTCTTCTTAGCCCAGCTCACAACTTTCGGGTAAGTGCTTCCTTTGTTTTGTCCCCAAAATTTATAGTTTTTGAGAAATTTCTTTGGGACACACAATATTGTGATTGAGATTCTATCTGGGTTTCTTTCATTTTCCGGGAAAGTGCTTTGCTTTGCCTAAAAATCAATTCTTTCTGAGAAACTTCTATGGGGCACAGAATAATGTAATTGAAATGTCACCTGGGTTTGTTTTTGTTTGTCGGGTAAGTGTTTGTTTTGCCCAAAAAAAAATGTTGACTTTTCAAGAAATTTATTTGGAGCATGCAATAATGTGACTTAAATGCTATCTGGGTTTGTTTTGCCCAAAAATGAGGAATTCATTTGGTGCACACAATAATGTGATTGAAATGCTATCTGGGTTTGTATTATTTTAGCTACGTGGCTATATATTCTTCGATATTGTATATGCGATACCGGGCTGGAATTGTGACTGATGAAATGCTAGCTCTACCCAAATGGCGGTTCATGGCTATTGGTGCCTTAGAAGCTCTTGGAGTAGCTACTGGGATGTCTGCTGGAGGTATTGGAATATTGATTTTATTTGGATTCTGTAATTAGATGCCAATTTTCAAAGTTGGGTTTTCTTCAGTAGTATAATTGCTTGGGTAATGCTGCTTGTACAATTGTGTTGTTAAATTCTTTTGGTACTTGGGGTTGTATTTTTTCAATGTATTATATAGCAAAGGGCGGGGTGAGCGGTCGATAAGTCTATATACATGACTTTTTTCACAACTGCTGATGTAGCCTATTGTGATTGGTGTGTAATAATAGTGGTGTAAGTTGTGGGCTATGTAAAAATCATGTTGCTCCAATCACAAATTGTCATTTTAGTATGTTGTGAGAAAGGTTGTGAAAAAATGTTCTTTCCCTAGGATTCTTGTTTGGTTTAGGTTGAATATGAACTGTGAAAAAAGGAATAGTGGGTTTTAGGTGGTTTCAAAAAAAAAAAAAAAATGAATCGGAAAAAGTTTGAGTAGTATGGTTTGGTTAAAAAAAAGGGCTTTATACTGAATGTTATGTATATTCTACAGCCATGCTTCCTGGACCAGCTATACCAATACTGAGTCAGGTATTTTTTGTCACACTTGAGAATAAACTTGATTATACAGAGTATGGGAGTAATTATGATTTATAAATAAACTTGATTATACCAACTATGCAAGTATTTTTGGTAAAGGTTGTGGGTAAGACTAGTTTTGTTTTCTGCAATGCTACATAAGTTGGATGCTAGTGTTCAGCCCCGTTCCTGTCAAGCATCTGAGTGGCTGATGTCTCTTTCATATTGATTTTTGCGCCCTTCATTTTGCAGACATTTTTGGTGTGGCAGCTGGCTTTTTCTACCATCATTGGGAGAAGTTACTCATTCAATCAAATTGCTGGCTGCTTACTTGTAGCTACTGGTGTGGTGGTGGCTGTTGCCAGGTATGTTGAAGGCACTGGGATATGAATTTTATTAGAGGCATCACCAGGAGTTATTTCGAAATGATTGGTTTGACTATCTATAAATATTTAATGGTGTGCATGGTGATTGATAGTATAATGGAAGATCAGAAATTGGATGAATTTAAGCATACGGGTGATCACTTTTTAGACATTGTACTATAACTGTTTTCTAGAGAATCTCTGGTACTATAACATTGTCTAGTTCTGAAGAACGTGTGAAAAAGAAAGAAGTGTATAGTATCTGCATTTTATCATGGGGCAATCAAAATAATAAAGACGGTTTTATATCTTACCCACCAAAAGAATCAATTTTGCAATCTCTTATTTCAGCCCGAAATTCTTTTTTTTTTGATAAGTAAGAGAGAATAATATTCAAGAGGCTACCTTATGCAAACAACATAAGGCAGAACAAATAGTACAGAGAAAGAAAGAAACAAGGAAAACAACAAAACAAACAACAACCAACAAAAACTAAGTACAAAGAAGGGAATTAAGGAACATAGGGAGAGAATCACTAGAGGTGAGTCCCCAGGCCCTAGCCCAATCAAAAAGGGAGCCAGTAAAAAAGCAAGTAGCTGGTCATCGGATTTGTCCAAGTCCTCAAAAGTGCGCCAGTTTCGTTCCCTCCAAATACACCACATTAGGCACGGAGGAACTAAATTCCAAATACTAGAGGAGTGTTTTCCCAGCCAGTTCCTCCAACCAAAAAGCGTATCTGCAACCGAGCTTGGCAAAACCCAATTGATCCCAAAAGATCTGAAAACCCAGCTCCACAGCTGATAAGCTTTGTTGCAATGGAGTAGTAAATGATTTACCGTCTCCCCACTACAACGACACATAATGCACCAGTCAACAAAATCAAAGCCTCTACCCTGCAGATTATCCCCAGTAAGAATCTTCTCCCAAGCAGCACTCCAAACAAAGAAAGAAACGCGCGGAGGAGCCTTAACCTTCCAAACTCCTTTCCAAGGAAAGATTATAGGTGAGGGACAACGAAGCTTATTATAGAAAGAGCAAGTGTTAAAATTCCCCTTTTTTGACAACTTCCACCTCATACGGTCTCCGTGCTCAGATTGAGGTAAATTTGAGCCTAAGGTACGGAGGAAATCCTCCACCTCTCCCGACTCCCAATCATTTGGTTCCCTGAGTAAACGAACATTCCAGCTTCTCTGAGCCCCAGTCCCCAACCTTTCAAGAGACGAGGCCACAGATGCCTCTCTATTATAAGCAATCCCATACACCATTGGGAAGGATAGATGGAGTGGTAACTCCCCACACCACCGATCCGTCCAGAATTTCACTCTTTCTCCCATCCCTACCTCAAAGTGAATGCATTTACAAAACACCTTCCAGCCTTTTCGGATGCTTCTCCATAAACCGCACCCATGGACACCCCTACCCAACTTGGAAGACCAACCCCCCCACTCTTCCCCAAACTTCAAAGCTACAACCCTCCTCCAAAGACGAGTCTCCTCCACCCCAAACCGCCATAACCATTTTCCTAATAAGGCTTTATTGAAAGTCGTAATTTTCCTTACTCCCAATCCCCCATTCGCCTTTGGAGCGCACACCTTATCCCACCCCACCAAATGAGCCTTCGAATCCCCCCACAAGAAGTCTCTTTGCATCTTCTCAATCTTCTTAGCCACATGAGAAGGGATGGTAAAAAGAGATAAATAATAAGTAGGGAGGCTAGCTAACGTACTCTTAAGCAACGTCAGTCTTCCACCTTTAGACAAGTACAGCTTCTTCCACCCTGCCAACTTTCGCTTAATTTTTTCCAAGATAGGATTCCAAATAGAGGGGGACTTGTGGGAAGCCCCCAACGGCATACCAAGATATGTCATAGGCAAAGCCCCAATCCTACAGCCCAGAATCTCTGCCAAAGCATGCAAATTATTAACCTCCCCTACTGGAACCATCTCGCTCTTCGAGACATTAACCTTCAAACCTGTCACAGCCTGAAAACAAAGGAGAAGCATTCGAACATGCAGGATCTGCTCCACTTCAGCATCACAAAACAGAATAGTATCATCCGCAAACAAAAGATGCGAGATACATTCCCCTTCCCCCCGTCTACCTTCAGCCTTAAAACCCCTGATCAAGCCTGCTCCTTCAACTCTTTTCAACATCCTGCTTAAAACCTCCATTATAACCAAGAACAACATAGGGGATAACGGGTCCCCTTGTCTCAGACCCCTCGTGCTCTTAAAAAAGTCAGCTGGGGTCCCATTAACCAATATAGAGAACTGGACAGTTGAAATGCAAGTACGAATCCATCTACACCACTTCTCTCCAAAGTCCATTCTCTTCAAAAGATCTAGAAGAGCCTCCCAATTCACGTGATCATAGGCTTTCTCAATGTCAAGCTTACAAATAACCCCCGGATTCTTGCTCTTCACACGACTGTCAAGACACTCATTGGCAATAAGGACTGAGTCAAGAATCTGTCTACCTCCCACAAAACTGTTCTGAGACTCAGAGATAAGTTGGTCTAAAACCAGCTTCAAACGATTTGCCAAAACCTTAGACAAGATCTTGTATAAGCTCCCCACCAAGCTGATAGGCCTGAAATCTCGAATATCGGAAGCATCATTCTTCTTAGGAATTAATGCTATGAAAGTAGCGTTCAAAGATTTCTCAAACTTACTGTGAAGATAGAACTCCTCAAACACTGCTAGAATATCTCTTTCCACCACTCTCCAACATTGGTGAAAAAAGGCCATAGAGAAACCGTCTGGACCTGGAGCTTTATCTCCAGCCAACTCGTTGACAGCTAGAAAAATCTCCTCCTTCTCAAACCTCCTTTCAAGCCAGCCCCTCTCTGACTCATTTATCTGATCGAACTCCAAGCCTTCCGCAAAAGGCCTCCACTCCTCAGTCTCGTGATACAACTTTTTGTAAAATTGAACCACCTGAGCCGCCACCTCGGACTCCTCCTCAAAAATCACCCCATCCACCTCCAAAATACTTAAATGATTAAACCTTCTATGAGAATTAGCCACCTTATGAAAGAATTTGGTGTTATTGTCACCTTCCTTGATCCATAACATTCTTGATTTCTGTCTCCAAGAGATTTCTTCCAACGAGAGAAGTTTCTCTATTTCAGATCTCACCACAACTCTCTCACAAGACTCTGCAGCAGAGAGGCCAAACTCCCCTTCCTTGGCATCTAGCACTTTCAACGCCTCAAGAAGTTGAGACTTTTTGCGCCCAACATGACCAAACTCCGAGCGATTCCACTGAATGATATCTTCCTTCAGAGCCTTCAATTTTTTGGCAAACACGAAACTGGGAGTACCAGAGAAAGAGTGCCGATTCCACCAAAAATGAACTCTATCAGTGAACCCGTCTGTCTTTAACCACATATTCTCAAACCTAAACGGACTTTTCCCCCTCGCCATTCCCCCTACCTCCACTAGAATAGGGAAATGGTCTGAAACAGGGCGAGGTAATCTCCGTTGGACCACACTCGGATAATGCTCCTCCCAATCATGAGACACCAAAACTCTATCTATTCTTGACATCGAAGGCTGTTCTGAGCCGCTAGACCAGGTAAAACTCCCTCCCTCCAGAGGCAAATCAATCAAATTAAGGTCCTCGATAAACTCTGAAAAAAGTTCCATAGCCGGGGTGAGACGGGAATTACCTGAACGTTCACTCGGAAAACGGACAATATTAAAGTCCCCAATGCAGCACCATGGGACGTTCCAACATTGCTGAACACCAACCAACTCGTCCCACATTAGCACCCTCGCATTGTTGTCAGTTGGACCATAAACCCCAGAGCACGCCCAGCTAAAGCCATCCCCCACCCCTTTCCACCGGACAGACACAGAAAAAGAACCCACCATGAACTCCAACCTCTCTAAAACCCTCCTATCCCACATCATCAAAACTCCGCCCGCCGTCTGGACAGCATCTAAAGCCACCCAGTCCACATAAGGACAGCTCCACAAGCTGCCAATCATGCGTCTGTCCAAGCCAGAAAGCTTAGTCTCCTGAAGACAGATTACATCACACCTCCATTCCCGCAATAAATTTTTCACAATCAAACGTTTCCGACAATCATTCAGACCCCTAACATTCCAAGAAAGAATTTTTAAATTCATAATGACAAGAAAAACCCAACTGAAGTATTAACGCAGCCACCAGCACTCTACCTACCATCATAGTTAACCGAAGAATGCAAATTCCTCAGCTCTCTCTTCCCTTTATCCCTTTTAATGACAGCTTTTCTAGGAGCTGTATCTTTCCTGTTCAACACTTTGGCATCCTCTGTCTCCCTCTCAATCTTTTGTAACAAAGCAATGCATAACTTCTCATGGCGACTAAGAGGCAGCCCCACCATTTTACTAAATCCAGGGAGTCTATTCTTCACCCAACTGGAAATATCCACCGTATTCAAACACTCCAATGCCTCATTGCCACAAATCAAATCAGTTGGCAGAGGCAACCCAGCGGGGGAGATAGACATTAGAGGTAAGCTTTCCTCTCCACCCAAACCCAATTCCGAATGATTCAAATCTCCCACCACCATAGTACTCACCCCAGGGACATCACACTCTGCCTTCCTGGGTAACAACGCAACGCTGGGCTGAACAAAATCCAAGGCCTCTATCAGTTTGAGGTTGGCACTGCTGTCCCAGCCCCCTTCAACCCCGTAATTAACATCCATAGCCACAAGCCCAGCCCTCGACAAGCACCGAAAGAAACCAGAAAGGAAAAGCTCAATCGATGACCGCGAAAACACCGAATCGGACTTACCCGGTGTCAACGTGGGCTCATCGGAGCTGTTTCCGGCGAAGGAGGTGCCGTCGTCCCCCATCGGAGGCTCGTCGCACCGGTCCGACGCACCAGAATCTGCATCGGAGCGCTGGAGAAGAGGCTTGAGAATCGCCTCTGTCATCGGAGCCTGGGCTGAGTTCTCTACACCTGTCAGAGAACTCACGCCGGCGAAGGAGGTGCCGTCGTCCCCCATCGGAGGCTCGTCGCACCGGTCCGACGCACCAGAAACTGTCTCGGAGCGCTGGAGTAGAGGCTTGGGATTCGCCTCTGTCCTCGGAGCCTGGGCTGAGTTCTCTTCACCTCTCAGAGAACTCTCGCCCACTTCAAAGACACTTGGGCCCGAGAAGACAGGGCTCTTAAGTGTATCAGATGCTATTGGGCTATTGTTTAGGCCCAACCCAGGTTTAACTCCAGCCTTATAAAAGACTCCAGCCTTATTGTTTCCTCGTGCAACCCAGTTTAGAGCCCTTGGTGCTTCTGAAATGCAATCCCTGTCCATTGCCCGAGACTCCCCTCTGCACTTCGTATCTCCCCCTTTCCTTCTGTCCCAGAAGACTCGCCTGCTCCCTGTCACATCAACCTCCACTAAAAGGCTTCTTCCTGACCAGTAAGATCTCCTAACAACACTCTTCTTCCCTTTAAAATAATCTTTTGAATTCAAACTGAAGAGTGGGTAGCATAGCCTAGAGTCTACCTGATTTTTTGCCCCTACCTCTGTCTCCTCATTAATGCTCAGCTCCTTCCTGTCCCCTCCCACCACCTCCATCATATTTGCCTTGCCCACCGGAAGTGCCTTCACTTTGGCACCTATATGTCTCAGGTTCACCCCCTTCTTCTCCTCTCTTAACTGTGCCTTCTTCCCCTTATCTGAGTAACCTAGCTGCTTGAGTTGCTTTCTAACCTCTATTCCTCCGTGAAAGCCTTGTACTACTTCAGCAAAAGTTCTAGAATTTTGAGTCTCCAAGTTAAACCGCTGCACCTGAGGAATAAACTTTGGGAGACCATAACCACCCACCGCATAATGGGAAGGGAACAACAACTTTCTCAGCTCAAGACCAAAGGCCCTCCAACCACTTCTCTCTTTGCCTTCAGGAATTATGATCGACCTCCTAGACCCACCAGCTTTGAGCTCAGTCAAAAACAAGAACTGACCAGAGGAATTGAAGCTGCTTTGGAGAGTAAATGCAATGTCACCTTCTCTGAAAATAAAAAACTGTTTGGAGCTCTTCCCAACCACAAGTTCTTCAATACTATTCATCAACCAGAGTGCTGCAGTCTTGCCTAAGAAGACTGATCTCATAAAGAATTTGCCCCTCTCAAAAATCCGTAGCAAGAAAAAACGACCCCCTTCCTCTAATACTAATTGAAAGAATTTTGACTCAATAAAGAAATTGCGAACTCCCCCCATTTCAATTAGAAACTAGTTATTCAGGACAATAGAATAAAGTTTGCATGCAACAACCAGATCACAGAAAGTGCACACCCTAGTGGAGAGTCATGAAACAAAAGTCACTCAAAGACAACTTTGACTACATAATAACCAAAAGAATCCCAAACCCATCCCAAGCCTATAGATTGCTTTCCACCATTGTACAATTGCAAATGGTCACTCAGCCCGAAATTCTTTGATTTCAGTTTCTAGTGAATATCTATTACGTTTTCTGTTTTCTTACCTCCCTGCATTGGACTTCCACTAATCATTTCCTGGTTTGTATTAATTTTGTTGCTTGGTAAGTAACTTACAACTATCCCCAGAAAGAGAGATGATAACCAGCAAATAAAAAGTTACCCAAATAGGATGTGTTCTTAAATTTTAATTTGAGGCATGAAGTTATTGGTGCTGACAGCACCGAAAGTGTTTCAAATGTTGCTGAGCAGTGAAAAGGGACCTTCAGTTTCTGGTGTCACGTCATTTTGTGTCTTGCTTTGGTTGTGTCCTTTGCTGGAAGACACTTGATATCATTTCTGGTCTGTTATAGAGGCACATGGAAAAATCTGCACTGTTTAAACTGATTTTATAATTTGAACTAGCAAATTTTCATTATTATTGTGGACTTGCTTTCTAGATATGTAGTTCCACTTGTGGATCCCTGATTATTGTTTGTATTTTCCAGACTTGCAGTGGTTCTAATGCTGATCAGATGCTATCTGGAGTTGATTTTATGTGGCCGGTGCTAATGATAGCTTCCAGTGCTTTTCAAGCTGGTGCATCTATTATCAAGGTCACAGAAATGAACTAATATCATACTTTCAATTAGAATCTGCTTAAACATATTAATTAAAATTGAATTTTTAACTGTGTACAGGAATTTGTTTTCACTGATGCTGCAACCCGCCTTAAGGTATGGGAATTTGTTCTTCTTTTTTAATCCTTTTTTTTTTTCTTTTTTTTTAATATCATAGCTGGCCGTTTAACATTTGTAGTTGATGTGAGTGCATTTTGTTACTTGAAGTTCTTAAAGTCATCAAATTATTTTCCTGCAGGGAAGGTCACTTGACATATTTGTGGTCAATTCTTTGGGATCTGGATTCCAGGT
Source organism: Quercus aquifolioides (assembly GCA_019022515.1). Lineage (NCBI taxonomy): Eukaryota > Viridiplantae > Streptophyta > Magnoliopsida > Fagales > Fagaceae > Quercus > Quercus aquifolioides. The sequence continues at coordinate 22,407,423 of CM032335.1, read as the reverse complement.
AATTGTCCATTCTTTGGGTTAGTTCTTAAGTTTCAATCTGATATACAGTTAATAAGATCCAACTTCCCACAGGCCTTAGGGAAAATCACACACTTTACCTTGAACTATTGATGGCTGCATCTGGGACTGTAACAAGTCCAGAAAACTGCTGTGTGACATATTATATGACTCAGCTCCATATACCAAGTTTGTTTTGATTTGATATTTGTGATAAAATCTGCAGATTATTTTATAATGGATAAACTTTAATTGACATAGTAAAAGCAAGTGTAGAGAATAACATTTTTAGTTTTAGTTCATTAAGTTTAGCTAAGACAATGTATATCCATTTGATGTTCAGGATCATCAATACTGAATCGAATATTTTTCTTTGTTGTTGAATTCTTCCTTTGACTTGTAGGCTCTTTTTGTGCTTTTCTTTTTACCTTTCCTGTCAAGAGTGAAGGGCATACCGCTTGGCCAACTGCCTTCTTATCTAAAAAGTGGTGCTGGTTGCTTTCTTAATTTTGGAGCCAATGTGCCAGGTATTTTAATTGATATCTAGCTATTTTGATATGTAATTTTTTACTGCTCTTGCATTTGGGGTTTTCTTTGCATGCACACAATCAATATGCTGTGTAATTAGCATACTGTATGAGGATTACTTGAAAGCAGTAGATCTCCCATCAATATAGATTAGGTTAGTATTTATTTTTATTTTTTTACACTTAAGCTTACTTATGGAAATTCTCAAAATAAATATCAGTATTCAAGCTCTTTGTTATACAATCCAAATTTAAACAAATCTGATTCCAAAATCACAGCTACAAGTTACCACGAAATTAGTTCAGTTGGAGTACTGCCACACAACTGAAGTTGGAGTACTGCCATACAACTGAAGGTTAGACAATGGAGAAACATGCTAGATTTACAAGTTGGAACTAATGAGTAACTTTTGTGTAGTTAAATTTAGAAAGTGTGGGTATTGGTATAATATTTTTCATAGCTGGGCTAATTCTCCTTTCCCTTTGGAAATTTTGATTCTTTTTTAAAGTTAGTCCTTTCTTAAGTTATTCTTTCACTTTTACATATGTCGAAATTTCCAGGTTGTGATGGGGCTCCGTTGCTTCCAATGCTTTATATAATGATCAATTTGGCTTTCAACATTTCCGTGCTCAATGTAGTAAAAATTTCTTCAGCAGTTGTTTCTTCTCTTACTGTAATGTTGTCAGGTATTCTATTTCTCTCTCTCTCATTGTATGCTGTGTACATGTACATGTGCGCATGCACACACATATATATGGACGTGTGGCCAAATATATAGTTTTCTACAATCTTTTTGCTAATGGGTGCTTTGTTATATTTGCAGTGCCAATTTCAATTTATATTCTATCCCTTCAATTGCCATATCTTCCAGAGAACACTAGCTTGAGCCCCTTTTTCCTCTTAGGCAGTTTGATTCTTGTATCAGGTCTTGTAATTTACAGCATACCCCAACCTGCCAAGCATGACTCCAGAGATGGTTAACTTTATGATTATTCGAAGCAGCTCAAATTTATTTATTTATTCTTTTCTAATTCAACTGTACATATTGCAATGCCATTCTTTGTTTGGATTGTTTCTTCAGCACATCTCTTCCATCTCAATGGGACTATATAGCTAATTTCATTGTTAATCATACTTCCATGAATTTTCCATCCTTAGAACCTATTTTTTTGGGTTGGCTAATGAAAGTTTGAGGTCCTAAGTACTTTTTCTTTCTAACAAAGTGCTAGCACATTGGATGTATGGCTCCTTTAGGTGAGATTATAATATACTTGCATGGCTTTAGAAACTATAAATCACTAGCACCACAATTTGGTTTCTTATACTTATTATGGCTAAAGGATGAATTTAGATATCCCACTGTTGTTTGGCTCTGCAATATATGCATTTCCTATTATTTTACCTGCAAAAATTGCACTAATAAGGTTTACTGGCACAACCACCATGTCTTCAGCTTCAGCAAGTAGTCAAGGCATGATGTGGTTGAAACAGGTTAATGACTTCACCCTTAAATGGCTTTCGAACGAGGATGAGGGTTGTTTCTCGGTTCCTCAATTCATGTCCCAAACAACCCCAAAGAAAAAAACTTTGGGTTTGGCTTGCCTCCCGAATCCACTGGATGTGACTCGGGCATGAAACACATCCTAAAATGGCCGTGTGTCAATTCAGTATCTCTCCTCCAATGTATGTCTTTATAGAAAAAAATAAATAAAGAATTTGTGATCTTTTGGTTCACTTTTTAATGTTTCTTTAATAAAATAAAATTGTATGGCTAGGCAATTTTTGGTAACTCTATGCATCTGCAGAGTGAATTGCGGTTAAAATATATAACTTTGGCTAGGTTTGACCATATTGGAATGTGATTGTCATGTTAGATTAAAGTCGTTAAATCAGTGAACGAACATTTAACTTGATATCACATTGACGTTTAGAACCACTAAACTCAACACAAGAAACATTAAGGTCCATGCCATTTCAACATACCCCAGCCTGCCAAGCAGACTCTAAAGATGGTTTAACTTATATGATTATTTGAAGCCGTTCATTATTTTTTTATTCAACGGTACATATTGCAATGCCTTTCTTTGTTTGAACCGTTTACACAATATGCCCGTAATTGAGGACTAGTTATTTCATTGTAAATCAAATTTCCATCCTCAGAAACCACTTTCTTTGTCGGCTGATGAAATCTGAGTTTTCAACGAGGTGATATCACATTTAAAAACTAGCTCCTTAAGGTGAGATTGTAATATACTTGTACAGCGTTGGATTTACCATGATTCACTGGCACCACAGTGTATATCAATGGTGTAATTCGGTTTTTTTGACTTATTATGACTGAAGGGTGCATTAGAATATTCCATGCTGGTTTGACTCTGAAATATATGCATTTCATTTTATTTAAGGGTTTATTTGCAACCATGATCATATGCCTTCAGCAACTATTTAAGGCACAATCAAATCAACTGTGTGGCGGAAACTGGTTATTGAGTAGACCTTCACCCTCACATGGCTTTGCCTATAAGGGTGAGGTTTGTTTGTGAGCTCTGTATTGAAGAAGAGAACGCCACACACTTTTGAGGATTAGGGATGTACAATTAATTAGCCAGCAACAAATGCCTTGGCCATGGCACATGTAAATTAAGAGAGCAAGAAAATTGAGATCAAACTTGAAACTTACTTAAATATTGTATAGTTTTCATCTAAGCAAGCAAAGAAAAAAAATCTATGCAAAATAATGTGTCTCACGGGGAGTAAACAAAATTGCTCCATACACAGCCATTTATACCTCAATTACTACCTCAACCAGCGCAAAACTGTCATCCAGCTCTAAATCCCAATTGCTCAACAAAACAAAATTTCAACTTCTAGTTCCTCAATACCTCCTCTGCAAATGGGCCAAATGTTAGGACCTAGTTCAAATGCAGACCAGAAACTTTTTGCACAAAATGTGAAAAAAAAATTAAGCATATATACTACATGAACATGGAAAATCCAATGAAAAGGTGTAGTTCAATGCTCCTAAAAGATTTTATACATGTTTAGCAAGTGAATATGTATGCCAATGAGCTCCAGCTCAATGGCATCTACTCCTTTTGTAAGAACAAGGTGAAGGGTGAGGTCGTGGCTTCGAGACCTACTTAACATGTGTGTAACTTATCAATTAAGAAAAAAAAAAGTTAATACTGACCTGAATCAGTTATGGTAATCAATACTAATTATTTTACAACTTTTAATCTAAAGACTCTGTACTACAGGCTAAAAAAGAGGGCATAGTCAGTTCCATATGAGTGTTGTGACGAAGAGTGCAAGAAGAATTTGTGACCCACCGCCAATATTTTGCTCAACATGATATTGTCACTACTAAAACCCTTGCCTACAGGGATTTATATTTCACTGTTCATGCCCCTCAAAAGTTTACCTGCTTTTTCCATTCTACAAGCCCTATCATGTGGACCAATGAAGAGCCACCATGAGACCAGAAAAAAATAGAAGCAAAAAAGCAGTGACCCTAATATTAGACAAAGTTTATAAATTTTGAATTTATACTTGGGAGAAGTTCATGGACGCCTTAAGGGCATTGGTTTACAAACTACTTTTTATCATACATCATAACATTTACCAAACATACCACTTTTCAAGGGAAATGTGAATTCATAGATGCAAGACACTTAATATAAAAATCAAATACTAGACAGGACATACCTTGCGTTTCTTAAGTTTCCCCTTTCCACTACCATAACCAAAGCCTGTTGCTTGTTCGCTGTTATCATCCTCTAACGGTAAAGCTTTGATTTCATCATAGAAACTTTCCGTCAGACCTAGCAACCTGGTATTAAAAATGAGAAAACAGTCAGGCCAAAAACAGTATAAACCACCAAACATTGTATTTTAACAAATACAAATCAATAAATGAGATAAGAAAACCACTGCAACCAATATTATTTTTATTCTGCATACCCATTTCTTGATTTCTTCAAATGTTTCTCCTTCTTTTTTTCCATCTTTGTCATAGGAGCACGAGTAAAAAGCTCTTCTTCCTGCCGAGCACGCTTCTCCATTTTTTCCTTATACCTAGAAACCTCAACACTTTCAGCTCCAATAATTTCTCTGACCTGTATTTTGACCATCAACAACAATAGATCACGATTATCATACATGGAAGACATTCATTGTCTAGTAACCCCATAAAAGCAGTCCACAACTAACCTCTTCAGGTCTCCCCTCCATATTATCCATCATCTCACGCATAAAATCACTCTGCCTAGATTGTCGAAGCATCTGTTTCTCCTTTCTCAAAGCATTCCTTTCCTTCTTTGAGATTTTATCTTCCTCCATAACAACAGGGACAAGTTTGGGGGGTCGATACACACCACCACCACCTTCCTAAAACATATAAACATAATCTTAGAAAACAAATATCCCAAGTTTGTTTCTCATTTTGGTAAAAAATAGTTTAAAAGAGAGGAACTGAATATCTGAACTTGATACTTCAATATCTTGACTCACCGGAGGTACTATATTATATTGGGGAACAAGCATGTCGGGGTTTGGATGATACATCAATGGATCCTCTATCCTCTTGGAGGCATCCGATTCCTTTTTACTTGGACCTACAACTTCTGTTGTATCTGTGGTAACCCTTGTAAGCTTATGGATTTGGTATTGGAGTTTTTTGTCAATTGGTCGTATCTGTCATAAATAGAGAGAACAGTTCTGTAATAGGCATAACACGGGGTTATTAGAAGATAAGGATAAATAGAAACAAATCCAGACCTTCTCCAAAAACAATCTTGTCTCTATTAGGCTCCGAACAACAGGATGCCCCTCAATTGAGAAACCTTTTGCTTTGCGAAGTAGATAATAGACCAGTGACTGGCAATAGTTTAGGAGAAGCAAATGTTTGGTTTCAAGATAGCTTATCCCATCTGCCGTTGGGAACTGATTTGCTTTCACCTAATGTATGAGTCAAAAATGAATCACTAATCGTAACGATGATGACGGATATGATAAATTTGGTAACTTTTAAGGTGAAAAATAGCCATCATGAATAATTCAAACAAGCTAATGTTTTTGTACCTAAATACTTGCAATAGTTGCTTAATGCTGCAGAGCTTCCAGTAGAGCATGTACAATAATAATCCCATGCATCTGATATATGCATCCTCTAAGGGGCGGAACCACTAAACGAGTTGTGGTTAAAATTTTCACAAAATTCTCACGTAGCACTCTTTAAATTTGATAAATTTTACGTTTGTTATTACTTTGGCCCCCCTCACTCTTAAAATTATAGTTCCGCCCTTTTGTGAGAGGGAGCATGCATATATCCGATACATGAGATGCCTCCTCGAGCATGTAAGGTGAACAACCATACAAAAGCTAACAATTTTGCAGCAGTTACATAATCGGAATCAAAACCACCCCTACCTTAGAAGTTAAAGCTTGTACTTTAGTCCTTACAGTATCTAACCCTTCCTTCATCTCTTTCAACAATGTAGCTAATTGGGGGGCTTGTCTGCAATCACAACAGTTCTTTCATTGAGTTTTCCACAACATAAACAAGTGCCAAGTACCAGCAGCAGCAGATACACAGATAGTTAGGTAAAAACTTACTTTTTAACTGTGTCATTGGAATTTGAGCTGGTAGTCCCTTCCATATTTGAATTCAAAACTGTGCAATCATTTTATCAACACACAAATAGACCGGTGTACAATTAATTTGTCAATCAGGAAAAATTAAAAGAGATGACCCTTAAAGAAAATTCAGTTTTTAAATACACAAAGTAATCGGTCGGTTTAAACCAAAAAAGAGAGAGAGAAATACAGATTGAAGAGAACGTACCCTAAGAGAGAGAGAGCTGATGAACGAGGAGCGGCGCGAAGGTAGGGTATTTTGTTTTTGTTTTAATTTAATGTATAAAACGACGTGGTTTTGTGTTATAAGGAGAGAAAATAAATTTAAAAATTATTTTTTGGTTTGGCTCACAAAATCTGTGAGTCAAAGGAACACAGTGCGAGAGAGAGAGAGAGAGAAAGAGAACCACAAAGTGTGCAGGTGCTAAAATAACGAAAAAACGATGATGCTTGCTAGTCGCTACTGCCTAATGCCTATTGCAATTTGCAGCCCATAAATAAAAAGGCCCCACAAAAATCCTCAAACCATAAGAAGGCCGACACATATATATTTTGGGCCTCAAGCTCTGCAGGTTCGGGGCCTTCACAATTTAGGTTAGCCCAAAAAGAAAAGTTTTCTTCTTCTTTTATTACGAGGCTATTTCAATACAAATAAGTGATAACCTGTTGAAATAAGTTTTTATTTTGTGGATTAGTTTTTAAGTTACTAAAAATTTTACTATATAAAATTTGCAAATTGATGTGGCACTTAATGTAATTAATGGGCTTTGACTACCTAATAAATAAGTGTTTGAATTAAATTTTTCTGTAACTGGTAACACATCAATCAGTTTGTAAGTTCTAACATCATCCCTTTTATGTTGTTTTTACATAATTGAAAGTCATGTTAACAAGAGAAAATTGTTGCGAATTTGTATTGAAAAACCAAATAAAAATTGGCATTTGCCAACAAATAATGTACCCCATTCTCTACATCAAAAAAGCTCACAACTATATTATCCATAAAAAGTTGTTGATGTACATAATCTTGACATGTGACCACTCTCCAATGGTGCATTTGGATTTGGATTTGGATTTGGGTAATTAAAATCTAAATATTTTGTTTGAAAAAATTTAAGAAGATCTAAAATTTGGATTTGACAAGTAATTTCTAACATCACATGAGCCTTACAATAAGTTTTTTCTTTTCTTTTAATAATTTGATATTTACAACAATGAGGACGATTTGATAATTATGATATATATATATATAGTGCTTTTATATGGAACTATTAAATATATAATTATGATAATTATTAATAGATATTTAATATGATTGTGTTGTTTATGAACTTATCTATTCTATCTTTTAAAGAAAATAGGATGTAATAAGATTTTAATTGAAAGTTTAAGTACAAAATAGAATATAAATTCAATTAAAAAATATAATAAAAGAGATTAAATTATGTAAGGATGTGGTGTAAAACTCATGTTTTACCCCTCCAATTCCAACATGCCACATCATCTTATTATATATTTAAAAATAAGCACAACCACACCAAATCAACACTAATACGCCTATAATCAGCGCGCACCCTTAGCGTGATGATCACTCTACAAGTATAAGTGCTTGTGGAGTATGGGGGGCAAATGCCAGAGTTCAAGTTTCTAGGAGGAATCTTTACACACATATACACTTAGATTAGGTTAAAGTAGAATTTCTATATTGTATATAAATAAATAAAAACTCTAATACCCATATATAAATCTAATACCAAATTAGGAGTTTATTGAGATGTTATTAGGTGTGGTTTGATGTATTGAATTTTATATAAAATGCTTATGTGAGAATCTCTGATTGGATAATATAAAATATAAGTTTTACATCTCATCCTTACCAAATTCGGACTCATATTAGAATATTGATGTGTAAAATTTTAAGAATTAAAAAATTTTATGTGAACATTTTTAATATTGAACTGTTTTGACCGGTTTTTAATAGTTTGACATTTTTAATGCTTTTTTATGGGAACATTTTTTTTAATATTTCTTTTCTACATCATCATTTTATCATATATATTTTTAAATTTGCTTTATAAATTAAAAATAGTGTTAAACTATTCTGATTTAAATTAATTAGATCACATTGCATTTTTTGCATAACCAATCCTAAAATCTCTTAATAATCTTATGTTTAACGTCTAAATGTTCGTCACAATTCTAAAGGAATTAATGTCCTAAAATCTCTTGAAAACGTTTGCCTTGTGGTTGATATTATTACTATTTTATAGATTTTAGATATAATTATCTTTTTAAAAAAAAGATTTAACAAAATCGAAAAAGTTAAGTTTGAATATTTGAAAATAAGACATGACTAACATTTTAAGGAAAAAATTATAAAATAATATATAGAAAATGCAAAAGTAAAATCTCATAAGGAAAATATTTTAGCTATAAACATATTTAGAGTTTTGAGCTCCAACCACTGTTGAGAACTCTTTTTCCGCCCCACATGGCACTACTTCATTGGCAACCCACGCCACATCAACATATTATTGATTTTTTGGGTAAATATCTTTAAAACCCAAAATAAGCTTATATATAATGGATTAGGCTTACATGACCCACAAGATCCTTACTTCAAAAGGTGGATTCATGGTCCACAATTCATCTTTATCAATTGGGATCATAACCCCATGACATCATCAAAATCAACATATAGATCGCGCTCAAGCAATGAATCAAAATTCATGGCCCATATTACCTCTCTTATACTCATGGCAAGCGGCTTCTTTAACAAAAACTCATATTTACACAAAATGACAACAAAACCCAAGCTATGTCATCTCATCTTCGGCTTATGATCCAAGCTCATAAGTCTCTTTGGGGAAACTTTGGGAGTCGTGGTTTGGAGGGCCAAGAGGTATGTTCAGTAAAGCTCCAGCGGTTTAAAGTTGATAAAAGAAACATGTTGCTTGGCGTGTCTTCTCCAACTCCCTGAACTCTGACGAGTCCGTGTGTAGCGGGTAACATATGGTAAGCATCTCTTATCACATAGCACTTAAAATGATAAAATTCTCCATTGCTCTTTTCCTAAAACTTAACATTCATCATCTGACAAATACTTAATATCTCCAGCCATCTAAATGCCGAGAAAATAACTATTCATTCAACCTCCAGCTGTTCCTTTACAAATTTAGAAACTTCATTATATTATTCTACATAAACTACATTACTACTTTCAGCTAAAATCCAACTCAAACACATGGCCTAATTTGATAGGTTATCTTTAATCTCCAAATATATAGAATATTCATGATATATATCTCTCATATCCAGCTGCTGTCTGCCACAATTAGATCAAATATTTCTCTGTCAGCTGCCAGAGCAGAGCATTAAATGCTCTTCTTGCTCACCAAGATTAAGTCATAACACAATGATACATTAACTAAATCTCTAAAGTTTCATTAATTATCAACCAATTGTTCTATTATTTACTAAAAATGTGTTGTAATAGAACCTTGGACCAAAAATACAAATACCCAAAAAAGGAAACATTTCCAGCAGAACTCCAGCAGTATGTTCAGCACTTGACATCTGGCTGGAAGTGATATCACCAGCCATTTAATGCTGAAATCCCAGCACCCAACTGCTATACCCAAAATAGCAAGATATCCTTAAAAGAGATCTTACAATTTTCAGCAAAATCCATGAAATAAATGCTGAATGTCCTCTCTAGCAGCCTGAAATCACCCAGCTGACCTCATCTGCTTCTGCCCAAAGCAACAGCTATCTTATGACAGCTGTGACAACTTTTCCTAATAGCTGGGACAGCCTTTTCAGAACAGCTGTGACAGCTGACCCAGCAGCTTGAGCATTACTAATTTTTCCTCATTTGGCTAAAAACCAAAACCAACTAAAGTAACTATCTCTTTCTTTCTAAAATACTTTCCTTTTCTGTTGCTCTTTTCCCAGCAGCTCTTACCCAAAACAGCAAGAACACTTTAAACCTAAACATACCATTTTTGGCCAAATCTTAGGATGGATTTTTTGAAAATTCATTGCTAGTTGGGACAGATTTTGACTGAGATTATTTGCTAAATACCCCTTTAAACTCAGCTATAAGGAGAACCCCCTATCAACACCTCAAAGAGGGACACCAATGGAGAAGAACAACTCTCTCACAAACTTCTCTATTCTCTCTGCCTCTAATTATCTTCTTAAGCTCTTAATGAAGTTCTGAGCTTCTGGGTTTTTAGTTTCCAAATTAGGAACTAAACTCTTCAACCCTTAGCTCATAAATGCCTTTCATAAGCCCTCATTCATCCTCCAGCAGAAAATCCCAGCAGCTTTGCTAAACACACTACAACATCATTACTTTCTTATACTCATTCTCTCACTCTCCATATACTGAAAATACATCTATCTTGCTACCCATATCTCTAAACATCTCTTTCTCCACTTCTCTTACACAATCTTATACACATTCACTACACCATTACATATAACACACTACAACTCTTCTAAACTCCACTCTCATACTCTCTCACTCTGAAATTCTACTATTTTGCTGCCCATAAACACATCTCAATACACTTCTCCACCTCTCTTATAAAAACCCTTCTCATGGAAGGCATAAACTTTTAATACTAAACCCCTTCTCTTAGAAAGTACTAAGATCTCATATCAAAGCCCTTCTCCTAGAAAGCACAAATCTATCTTACATAAAGCTCTTCTCTTAGAAGCCACAAATACTTCATACCGAAGCCCTTCTTATGGAAGGCAATACTATGCATAACTTCACAGCCACTAAAAGAGCATTGTCAAGGAGGGAACTCATTTAAGTGCATGATAAGAGGGGCAAGCTTAACTAGCCTCTACACACAGCTGGACATACTCTCTCTCCCTCCAGTTGCACCCATTTTTTCCCCTTCAATATTGAAGTTATCATGGCAAACTACCTATCTACCGCTGGAGTTATTCTACTGGAATACTATCAGCTCACTGATGCTACATAGCTAGAGCTACAAACCATACAGAGATAAGAGACTCTGCTTCCATATCTTTAAATTTATATCATTGAGTACATAATTACTTCACATTTAAATACATATTACTCTATTCCAACTACTATTACAACTATTAATCAAAGCTTAAACTCATTTAAATGCGTGATAAGAAGGGCAAGCTTAACCAACCTCTACACATAGCTGGACATACTCTCTCTCCCTCTAGTTGCATCCATTTTCCCCTTTAATCTTGAAATTATCATGGCAAACTGCCTCTCCACCGCTGGAGTCATTCTGCTGGAATCCTATCAACTCAAAGATGCTACACAGCTGGAGCTACAAACCGTACAAAGATAAGTGACTTGCTTCCATATCTTTAAATTTGCATCATTGAGTACATGATTACTTCATATTTAAATACATATTACTTTATTCCAAATAATATTACAACTACTAATCAAAACTATTATATCAAACACATATTACATATTTATTCAACCATCATCATGATTCTTAGACTTTGGCTTTAATGGTTTTATAGGCTTAAAAGTACACCGGTAGCCATTGGACCACGTGGCCCAATGTTGAGTTCCGGACGCAACTGCCCAAATACAAACCGGGCCTAGTAAGGTCAGCCCTATAACGAACCACATGTGGCCGAGCACCGAAAAAAGGCCCCCGAACAACCACTAATAGAAATTTATGTCCAAAATAATTTGTTTTACAAAAAATATAAGAGGGAAAGAGGATTTTTGAGAAGTCAAGGCTTCAAACGTATCCATCCCATAATTAATAATATATATCTTGTAATTGGCATTAGGATCTTGCCATAACAATTTAAATTAATATTGTCTAAGTTAGGAAAATATATTCGTTGAATTATAAGGAATTCCATTATAGTAAAAAAAATTGACATTATATGTGTGTGTTTGGATACTGCTTATTTTGCTAAAAACTAAAAATAATAAAAAAATAATGTTTGCAACACTGTTCACTCTTTTAACACTGTAACTTTGCCTACTTGCACTGTTCATGTCCCATGAACAGTGCAAGAGGTGCTGGTAAAGGGGAAAAAAAAAAAAAAAGGAAAACACAGAAATGCTCAAACGTGGCCACTATCCAAATGAGCCTTAAATGGCATCAATGTCCATAATGACAGGAAAAATTAGGACAAAAAAAATCATTCCCAATTAATCTTTTTTTTTTTTTTTTGATAACCGATTAGAAACGGAATTAAATTAATTGAAGATCTTGCTTTCCAGTAAGTTTCTCTGTTGCTAGTGAAAGTTTCTCTTTGAACTTCTCCTAGGCTATAGAATATTTGGTCCCTACTTGTAGGTGCCTTCGTCCCTTAGGATAACAAGTTTATCCTTCAGGTTTGTGGTTTTTTTCTTTCGGGGGTTTGGGAAACAGTGTAGACATGGACAAACTTACAAACCATTGTAATGGTTTGTCGATTTCTGATAGAGAAGGGCTGACCTTCGATCTTGAGGAGGATATGGCGATGCTAGAATTCATCATTGCTAGCAAATTCTACACGAGATGAGCTCTAAACATGGAAGCTATTGCTTCGAATTTTAAGCCATTGTGGAGATCAAAAAATGGTTTTAAAGTAAAAAATATGGGCAATCACATCGTCCTCTTCACATTCGACAACAAACTAGAAGTGGACTCCATTCTTTCAAACGAATCTTGGAGCTTTGACAAACATCTTATGGTGTTGCAACGCTATGACAAAGATACTCCAATTAAGGACTTGAATTTCAATTGTACATCCTTTTGGGTGCAGGTTCATGACATTTCTATTAGATTCATGAATCAAAAGGTGGCGGAAGGGATTTGCTGCACCGTTGGCACGGTCATTCGAAAACCAGATACAGAGGTTGATGGAGGGAGTTTTATGAGGGTCAAAGTTAGCTTAGATATCACTTGTCCACTAAGTTGAGGAAGGATGGTGTCAATGGGACAAGGCAAAGAACAATGGGTCTTGTTTAAATACGAGCGTCTACCAAATATTTGCTACTGGTGCGGTTGTCTCAACCATGATGATAAGGACTGCGAACTTTGGCTTGACAGTGAAGGTTCCCTTAAATTTAAAGAACAACAATTTGGACCTTGGCTACTTGCAGCACTTGCTAGTCAAGCACAGAAAAATGTAGTTTCTGTTCCAGGATTTTTTAAGAAGATGACAAAAGGAGGCACTTCCATTCACAGGGCTCCGTTTACAATAAGGCGAGCTCAAGTGGTTTCCGCAACGGCTCCTACACCACCAATGGCAATGTAAGACGGGGAACAACATCACATGGAGCATCACATGGAGATTCAATGAATCAGTTAATGGGATTGGTTAAATTGACACAAATAACTCGCCTTCGGTTTTCACGCAGCAACAAAATCAAGCCGATCTGTTGGTGCATCAAATTGAGGAATTGGATCGTGCCTTAAAGAATTTTGATTTGCCAATAAATGAGGCACGACTTGACACCCCACCAACAGTTATTCCAGACTTAAATCCTCCTCAAAATATTTCCAATCTGAGGTTTACTCCATCCGAAACGTTGCCCACAGATTCTTTCCTTTCAAAGCTAGCTGAAGTTGATGAAAGTATATCCAAATTAAGAGCCGTGCCAACCATAATAAATGACCCGTTGAATGCAAAGATTTCATTTAATGTGCAATAAGATCACGCAATTAATGGCCAATCAGATCACGTAATTAATTATGGGGAAACAGAAGAAACGGCTAGGGTTTGCCAAGGCTAGGGGTCCGAAGCTCATGGAACCCTACGTGCAGACACATTAGGAAAACAAAACACATAACTTTCACGGCAACGAGGAACATGGAAAATTCTGAACAATACTGGAATATCAAGAAGCAATGACAGAACTATAAGCATAGTAGAATCGGGGTTATCAATCAAAAGAGTTCATGAGGAGCACTCCTATCCCAATGGTTTACCAAGTAAAAAATGTATAGTTTCTGTTGAGATTAATTCTACTGCTCTGGCAGAGGCTGATGCTCAACCTCGCCCATCGCAATGAGTCTCTTAGTCTGGAACTATCGTGGGCTTGGGAACCCACGTACAGTGAGGGAGCTTGGAGATTACATCCGGGCAAAAGATCCTTCTGTTTTGTTTTTAGCTAAGACATGGACAGATGATGCTAGGCTAGATCAAGTGTTATGTAATTTTGATTTTGGTAATAAATGGTCAGTTCCCAACGACAATAGAGGCGGTTGTTTAGTTTTGTTGTGGAAGAAAGATATTCGAATCACATTGGAAGACTCGTTAAAGTACTGCATTAATGTACTTGTTGAGAAGAATACCCCTCAGGAGTGGCACTTCACAAGTTTCTATGCAAATCAGTTACAACTAGAAGGCATAGGGCATGGGCCAAAATTCGAACCCTTAATAATAAACTACACATTCCATGGTTGTGTGCTGGGGATTTCAATGAAATCATAAGACAAGAAGAGAAAGTGGGGGGAGCAATCCGAGCACACAACTAGATGCAAGCCTTCCTTGATGTTTTTGTTGAATGTGGTTTCATGGACTTGGGCTTCATTGGGCCAAAATTCACGTGGAGTACGCATTATACCGATGGACATTCGATTTGGGAGAGACTTGACCGTGGATTAGCTACCAATCCGTGGCTCTTGAGATATCCTGGCACTCGAGTTTACCATCTACCTTGTCTCTCATCGGATCATTGCCCTTTGCTTATTAATCCATTAGGTATTGAAATTCCATCCTAAAAGAAACATTTTCGGTTTGAGGAGATGTGGTTGTCAGATAGTTGATGTGGAGAGGTGGTTAAAGCAGCTTGGAGATCATGTGTGTCACTGGATTCAAATAGGGAAATCCTTGGGAAAATAGACAATTGTGGCAAAGATTTGTTGTGGTGGAATCGTAATGTCTTCGGTAATGTAAGAAGAGAATTAAAAAAAAAAAGAAAAAAGAAAGAAAGAAGGGGGACATGCTAGTTAAAGAGGAAGCCGTGGCATTGAGGACTGATAGCAATATCTGCATCAAAGAATTGAAAAGTGAGATCAATGAATTGTTGGATCATGAAACTAGGATGTGGAATCAACGCTCCCGTATTCTTTGGCTAAAAAATGGAGATGGAAATACAAAGTTCTTTCATAGTTAGGCCTTTCATAGGTATCAGAAAAACTTGATAATGGGAATAAATGACCACCAAGGAGTTTGGAAGGAGGAGCCGAATGCTATAGCAAAAGTTATTACAAAATTTTATCATGAACTTTTCGCCACCTCAAACCCGATCTTACACCAAGTAGTTCTAGATCAAATTCCTCAAGTGATCTTAGATGAAATGAACCAAGAATTGACGTGCAAATTCGAGGAATGGGAAGTAGCACAAGCCTTGAAACAAATGGCACCATTAAAGACTCCTAGACCAGATGGAATGCCCCCCTTATTCTTTCAGCATTTTTGGCCTGTGATTGAGGGCGATGTTACACATTTGGGGCTATCTTGGCTGAATTCAGGTACACTCCCACACCCAGTGAATCATACCTTCATTACTTTAATCCCAAAAAAGAAAAACCTAATTTCAGTGTCAGAATACAGCCCTATTAGTTCATGCAATGTTCTAGGCTAAAAAAATTCCTCAATTCCATCATTACTGAGCACCAATCAGCTTTTGCTAAAGGTCGCCTCATTACGGATAATATTCTTATTGCCTTTGAAATGTTGCACTGCATGAAGAACTATAATTCTGGCTCAAATGGCTTTATGGCTTTGAAGCTTGACATGAGTAAAGCCTATGATAGGGTTGAATGGGTGTTTTTGCAAAATTTGATGAGAAAAATGGGGTTTTATGAACAGTGGATTGGACTCACTATGGTGTGTGTGAAAACTGTCACATACTCAATACTAGTGAATGGAGAACCAAAGGGATTGATCCACCCCTTAAGGGGCCATAGACAAGGAGATCCTCTCTCTCCTTTTCTTTTCCTCCTATGCATTGAGGGCCTACATGGCCTCATTAAAAAGGCAGCAAGCAATGGTGACATCAATGGATTTAGATTGTGTAAAAGAGGACCCAAACTAACCCATTTGTTTTTTGTAGGGCCAATTCCACTGAATGCAGCAAAGTGATGGACCTTCTATCCTTGTATGAAGAAGTTTTAGGCCAAAAAATAAATAGAGGGAAGACAACTTTATTCTTCAGCAAATCAGTTACTGAAGCAAACAGACAGATCATTAAAGGGATTTTGGGGGTTCCTGAAATCCATCACTATGAAAAATACTTGGGGCTACCATCTCTGACGGGAAGAGGACAAAAGGTAAGTTTTAATTATCTAAAGGAGAGAGTATGGAGAAAATTACAAGGGTGGGAATGAAAACTCCTCTCCCAAGCTGGAAGAAAAGTGCTCATTAAGGCCGTTATCCAAGCCATTCCAGCATATGCAATGGGGTGCTTTAAATTACCTGTGGGGTTGTGTAATGAGATTGAAGTGATGGTAAGTTTTGGTGGGGACAACGAGGGGAAAAGTGGAAGATTCATTTGCTAAAATGGGGTGAGATGACAAAAGCAAAAAGTGAGGGCGGTATGGGCTTCCGTGACTTAGCATTGCACAATGACTCCCTTTTGGCCAAGCAAGCTTGGCGCTTATTGTAGGATAAAAGCTCACTATTTTATAAGGTCTTCAAACCACGCTTCTTCCCAAAATGTACAATCATAAGGGTTGCTGACTCAAGTTGAGGATCATACGCTTGGAAAAGCATACTCTATGGTCGTGATGTTATCAAACGCGGAGCTTGTTGGAGAATAGGAAATGGGCAGAGAGTGCGGAGTTGGCAACACTTATGGCTACCAATCAAGCACCCCACATGTGTGTTATCACCTATTTTGGAGGGGTGGGAGGAAGCCACAGTTGAGGTACTGATCTATGTAGTTGACAGTCTATATGTTCTCGAGGAAGCTGCTCTCATTAAGAAAATTCCACTGTCAAGACACCCTACAGAACACAAGTTGTTTTGGCCATGGACACAAAATGGGCAATACTCTTGCAAATCTGAATATCGATTCTTGAAGCACGAGGCTAACGAGGAAGTGGCTGAAGCAACGTAGGGTGAAGACAGAAACTTTTGGTTCAGCATCTGGGCTTTGCAAGTTCTAAACAAGATCAAAAACTTCATGTGGCGAGCTTGTCGTGATTCCCTCCCTATGAAAGCAAATTTGAGGCGGTGACACATCACGGACAGCCCACTGTGCGAACGATGCTTGAGGGAGGAGGAAAGCCTGTTACATGCATTGTGGTCATGTAGTGAACTTGACTTGGTATGGTCGGAATCGGAGTGGAACTTTCACCAATATACAGACCCCACAAACTAATTGCTATCATGGATACTCAATAACCAAGGCAAGCCGGAGCTTTTTGCGATGACGACGTGGGGAATATGGTATCAGTGAAACCTAGTTTGTCTCCATAAACCTTGCTGCACATCGGACCAGATCGTACCACAGGCGAAAGAGAGGCTAGATGAATTTATTGCTGCATTCCCACCTAAGCCACCAAAAATGACGAGGACCAGGGAGATATGGAAGCCACCTGATGCGAGCTACTTCAAAATAAACTTTGATGGAGCAATTTTCAGGGATGAAAACAAAAGCGGCATAGGAGTTGTTATCAGAGACCACACAGGCTCTGTCATCGCCTCATTAGCTCAACTCATATCTCCAGCATATCAACCAACTGAAATCGAAGCCATTGCAGCAACTCAGGCTCTGGAGTTTGGGTGGGAAATAGGTATAAGTGGAGCGGTCCTCGAAGGCAACTCGAAATTAATAATTAAATCCTTGAAGGCAGGTGGAAATACCATAGCTTCAGTGGAGCCACTAATTCAAGGTGCCATTGTGTTTTCTAGTTTTTATTCAAAATTGCTATACTCACATTGCAGAAAAGAAGGCAATAGATTAGCACATAGTTTAGCTAGATATTCAATTAATGTCTCTAACTATATAATTTGGATGGAGGAAGTCCCCAATCCTTTACTATCTGTTGTTCAACATGATTTAGCCAATTTGGCGAATCAATTTCAATGAAGTTTTAAGCTGATTCTCAAAAAAAAAAAAAAAAAATTTGCCCTTTAGCTTCTCTAGAGACCAATAATAATAATAATAATAAAGGCAACCAACTCTTTTATTCTCTAAAGTTTCAATAGACCTTAAAGTTTCAAAGGCTCCTCATGGAAGAGGAGGAAGGGGATTTCAGGGTGAAAAAAACAACAAACAAACAAACAAAAAGAAGAAGAAGAAGGATTTGGCAAACTAAGAATTTTTTTTAGGAAAGAGAAAAATCAGAAAAAGTAAAAGAGAGAAAGAAACATACCCATGAAGAGTGCCATAATGAGCAAGTAAGGTAGAAGTCGAATCTGACTGACTCGTCTGCTCCCTTCTCTCTCCCTTACCACCTCTCTGTGTTGAAAATTTCTTTTCTCAGCAAAACACACATTTAAATTTTGCCTTTGTTTCCCCCTAATGCACCGTTTTGGCCCAGCGCTTAAATAAACCAAAACTACTGTTGTTAAGCGCATTCGCTCTTTTTTTATAGTTAATAGATAGATCTTTAACTAAATAATTCTCTAGTATACTGAGCGTTTGACAAATTAGTGCTTAAGGTTCTAGATTTACAGAGGATTAAAATTGAGTGATACAATTCCCCCCTAAAAGCTCCAAATTTCAACTTTAACCTTTAAGTTGTTTTCAACTTTAATACCCCTTAAAACTTTTTTTTTAGTAGGTGCGGAAATACCATTTTAAGATCACTATTAATTTAGTTCTAACATTTTGGAAGCATTCAATTTGGTTCCTACTGTCAACTTACTAACTAATATTAATTACAAGTTAAAAATAACAGTAATCAAATTGACAATGATAAATAACAGTGACCAAATTGATAATGATCCCAAATGTATGAACGAAAATGATATTTTTGCCTAATATTTAATTTTAAACCATAAAATAGATCAAATTCAGATAAAAATGATACTTCTCAATAGATGCTAACCTTTAATTATTATTTTTTAAATAATAATAATGGGCTAACATCCCTCACATAGGGGAGCCACCCAATCGCCCATCACATCTCCCTCTCTTGACTACACGAAAGATTTTCCCAAGCCTGCTATTCTTCTACAAGCTTCCATTTCACAATGTCGTGCAAATATCTACCATTACCATCTACCAAACTTTGTTTGCAACTTTGCACATAAAGGGGCCATTTAGGCACCACAAAGTGCCTAATTTGAATTCAGCCAATGGCACAATGGGTTTGACTTTAACTATTTAGAACTAACCAATTTGAGCTTAACAATCAGTTTGGTCTAGGCATAGCAACCAACCGACCTCTTGTTCTTCTATCGTCTATTTAATTGTATATCATGAGCGAAACGTCCATCAATCCATTAAGCATAATAGCATATTAATCATAACATAATCTCAAACAAGTAATATTGGCCAAAAAAAAAAAAAAAAAATGAAAGGGAAATTTTAATATGAAAGGGAATGACAATGGTTTGCTTTGCGAACCAAACTAAATCCAATCGTTATTTAACAGATTTTTTTTTTTTTTTGGTTGGATTTGTTTTCTTTTTCTCCTTCATTTCCACAACGGGTCCAACAATTCTACCTCACATTGGATAGGCCTCGATAATGGATAGCATAGTTGGAATTTTGATGATTTTGTAGCGAGGGAAACCTCCCTCTTCCAATAATTTCTTCCATTCTAGCTCAGTCCTTTCCTTTCCTCCAGAGGTGTGTGTCATCATCAACAGATCAAATACTATGCGGGTCTCATCAAATAGATCGTTGTTGTCTTTTTCAAGAATAATATCAACAATAATAACCTTTCCAATCTTTTCTGATATTGCTTTTCGGCAATTTCTCAATATCTTGATGCAATGTTCATCACTCCAATCATGTAGTATCCACTGCAACAAAGTCATAATACTATGAATTTTATTATTTGAATATAAATGAGAGAGAGAGAGAGTTACAATTGTTGTAACTATATACAATGTTACACTGGTAGGCTATTGTTTTACCTTCATGATCATTGCATCAGCTGTAGGAATGGACTCAAACATGTTACCTCCAACGAGAGAGACCCCCTTGCGAATTGGTGCTGTGGCAACAACATGTGGCAGATCAAAGTTGGTACCTTTGATGTGTGGATGTGCTTTCACAATCTCAGCTATCATTTCTCCTGTCCCACCTCCTACATCCACCAATGATCCCAAGCAACCAAACCCATCCTTGTATTCTTCTAAGACCACCCCAATCACAATCTTAGCCGTACATGCCATGGCATCATTGAAGATCTTGTTGAAATCAGGATTTTTTGATGCAAAGTCCCACATCTCACAGCCATGAGCCTTCTTAAAGGCAATACCACCTTCTTTGACACATTGGCTAAGGTAATGCCAAGGTTCCAATAGCCATGGATGGTTCTGCATTAATACCATTGGCACTAGGCTTAGCTCAGCATCATGCAAAAGCCATTTTGATGCAGGGGTCAATCCATAGAGAGTACCCCCACTGTCCAATGGATTATGTGCGGTTAAGATGTTTTTGCGGACTAGTGATCTCATGATACGTGCGAGGTATGGAATATCAAGAGAAGTGGAGTTGGTTATTCCGGCTGCTATTTGGCACAAAGTGATTGGACCACCATGAGAGTGTATAATGTCAGCAATGCGAAGCTCCACAGCACATTTCAGTGCCATGGAGTCTACAAAGCCAAACAAATGTTGCCAAATTTCTGCTTGGCCTTTTAGCAGTGCTTGAGCTTCTGTTGGTTCCATTCTCTCTCTCTCTCTCACACACACACAAATGAAGATTTTGAGCAAGTTAGTGAAGTGAAAGGCAACTCGCTTGGGTATTTAATGAAAACAATGGTTTTGTAAATAAATATGAAAATTGATAATTATGATAGTTATTAATAGATATTTATTATTGTTATGTTTTTATATTAAATACTATTAAATATAATATGTGATCTTTATGATAGAAATTAATGAGTATTGATTATGCTTTTTTTATATGGAACTATTAAATATATATAATTATGATAATTAATAATAGGTATTAATCATGTTTGTGTTTATATATGTAACTATATCTATTCAATTATTTAAAAAATATATGATATTTTAAAATTTTAATTAAGTGTTTAAATATATGATATTTGTTTTGTAAATAAATATGAAAATTGATAATTATGATAGTTATTAATAGATATTTATTATTGTTATGTTTTTATATTAAATACTATTAAATATAATATGTGATCTTTATGATAGAAATTAATGAGTGTTGATTATGCTTTTTTTTATATGGAACTATTAAATATATATAATTATGATAATTAATAATAGGTATTAATCATATTTGTGTTTATATATGTAACTATATCTATTCTATTATTTACAAAATATATGATATTTTAAAATTTTAATTAAGTGTTTAAATATATAATAGAATTTAAACTCTTGTAAAAATATATATGAGAATATTTTTGTGTAAAATTGTGAGGCCTTTAAAGCTTATATGACAAAATATCATGAGATTAACCAAAAGCCAAACATCATTGGTTTTATATAGATTATAGATGCCAAGGGCCTGGTGGTTGAATTGGCATCTCCCCATGCACAAAGTGGGGGTCTAGGGGGGGAAATTTTCAAGGTGCGGGATTAGCAACTAATTGTAATTATCTTTTAAAAAAATAAACAGATTACAGATTACTCAACATTAATTTAGAGCTTATGTTTTAAGTGTTTGACAAATTTGTTACTAGGATGCACATATACTCCATCTTTGCTCACTTACCCAAGTATGATATGTATGTATTAGTATCATACCAAATACCTCTAAGATGCGATATGTCCAAGATACGCCTGCAATATAGCTTGGATACTATTATAACCCAATTCCCGATATTGAGAGATAGCCCAAACTTGATACTATTGCAAATTACAATGATGGTATTGTAAAGCAGGGACGAAACTAGGTGGGGGCCCGGGCCCCCTGTAGTCTGAAGATTTTTTTTTTTTTTTTTTTTAACTATGCAAAAATACACTTGTGCTACATTAACTATGTAAATTTACACAATTCTGTAGCATAAGTGTATTTTTGCAAATATACACAACACTATAGCAAATGTATTTTTGTACGTATTTTGGGATTGTTTGGAAAAATTTACAAAATTATTGTAGCTGTGGGGCCAAAGAATTAGGCAACCCCGACCCAGTTCGTACCAGGCCCAAAGGCCCACGCCGAGGAGGCGTCCGAGGTCCGAGGAAGAAAAGTGTAGAGACTAGTTGCCCAGGAAACAGTGCCGAGGACGATTCCTTCCTCGGACGCCCGAGATCATAAAGTGGACAAGCAGCACACCATCAAAGGCAGCCTTCCGGAGCATCCGAAGAGAAAGAACAAGTACAACGTGTCAGCCATGGAAGCATGGTAGAGGAGCAAGTCTAGGATGAACTGTCACCTCTACATTAAATGCCCACAGCTAACTCCCTGACCGCATTAATGAGGAAGTGACATCTGAATAGTATTATTGCAGCCTTGTAACCACCCCAGAAAGACTTCTAAAGAGGGCTGATGGGACAAGTATCAGGATAAACCATCAACTATCCACGTGTAGGGTAAAAATGAAGGAAGAGATGTAGTATAATTAAGGATAAAAGCTTAGAGAAAGGCCCCGACAATTGAGAGAGAAAGCATTACAGCAATCTCAACAATTCCTACAACCATGATCATCCACTAGATACTAGAACAGAGTTCCACGGATTGTGCCGAGAAGAAACTTCCTTTGTTAAACTCAGTTCATCTCTGTCTGATTGTCATGAACATCATATCAACTGTTATCCATGCACTAAAGCCTAGCTCTTTGACCCACACTCTACAAATTCATTGTACTGGGTTCACTGGGCCAAGATCCCATACACTTTGGGGCCTGGTCTGAAAATCATGTCCCTACAATTGGCGCCGTCTGTGGGGAGAGCTTGTGTGACAGTGAGTGCAACGGTTAGTCATGGTAGGATCAAGCTCCCATCAGCAAGGGTCCCTGGAGAAGGCCGTTTTGGCGGTGGTGCATGCTATACAAAAGCTTCCCCATTATTTCCAAGAACACATAGTTGTTATCATAACTCCACTTCCGCTCAGGTCTACACTTCAAAGTATCGAGTACGCGAGGAGGATTGCTAAATGGGGCACAGTTTTAGGGGCTCTTGACATCAAGTGTATACCCCGTACCTATGTCAAGGGGCTAGTTCTTGCGAATCTGGTGGCCGAGTTTGCTGAACCTCCACGAGAGGAAGTGGCAGCAACACAAAGCAAAATCCAAAGAGGACAATACCTGCCACTCGGGGCTGAGCCTTTTAAGGCACCCGGGGAAAGTGTTTAAATGTGAACCTTAGTCATGCCTGTAGTCCTCGAACCAGATGCTAAGGGGAAGTTAACACTCTGTTACTACTGTTACACATGCGAAGTAGAGCAAGTCTTAAAAACTGCTACCTCATGCTGTGGTAGGCCACTCGGGGCTGAGCCTTTTAAGGCACCCGGGGAAAGTGTTTAAATGTGAACCTTAGTCATGCCTGTAGTCCTCGGACCAGATGCTAAGGGGAAGTTAACACTCTGTTACTACTGCTACACATGCGAAGTAGAGCAAATCTCAAAAACTGCTACCTCATGCTGTGGTAGGCCACTCGGGGCTGAGCCTTTTAAGGCACCCGAGGAAAGTGTTTAAACTTAAACTCAATCATGCCTGTAGTCCTCGGACCAGATGATTGGAGTTAGTTAACACTCCAGGCCATTCTCTCAAGTGTTTAAACTTAAACTCAATCATGCCTATAGTCCTCGGACCAGATGATTGGAGTTAGTTAACACTCCAGGCCATTCTCTCAAGTGTTTAAACTTAAACTCAATCATGCCTGTAGTCCTCGGACCAGATGATTAGAGTTAGTTAACACTCCAGGCCATTCTCTCAAGTGTTTAAACTTAAACTCAATCATGCCTGTAGTCCTCGGACCAGATGATTAGAGTTAGTTAACACTCCAGGCCATTCTCTCAAGTGTTTAAACTTAAACTCAATCATGCCTGTAGTCCTCGGACCAAATGATTGGCTTAAACTCAATCATGCCTGTAGTCCTCGGACCAGATGATTGGAGTTAGTTAACACTCCAGGCCATTCTCTCAAGTGTTTAAACTTAAACTCAATCATGCCTGTAGTCCTCGGATTAGATGATTAGAGTTAGTTAACACTCTAGGCCATTCTCTCAAGTGTTTAAACTCAATCATGCCTATAGTCCTCGGACCAGATGATTAGAGTTAGTTAACACTCCAGGCCATTCTCTTAAGTGTTTAAACTTAAACTCAATCATGCCTGTAGTCCTCGGACCAGATGATTAGAGTTAGTTAACACTCCAGGCCATTCTCTCAAGTGTTTAAACTTAAACTCAATCATGCCTGTAGTCCTCGGACCAGATGATTGGAGTTAGTTAACACTCCAGGCCATTCTCTCAAGTGTTTAAACTTAAACTCAATCATGCCTGTAGTCCTCGGACCAGATGATTAGAGTTAGTTAACACTCCAGGCCATTCTCTCAAGTGTTTAAACTTAAACTCAATCATGCCTGTAGTCCTCGGACCAGATGATTAGAGTTAGTTAACACTTCAGGCCATTATCTCAAGTGTTTAAACTTAAACTCAATCATGCCTGTAGTCCTCAGACCAGATGATTGGAGTTAGTTAACACTCCAGGCCATTCTCTCAAGTGTTTGAACTTAAACTCAATCATGCATGTAGTCCTCGGACCAGATGATTGGAGTTAGTTAACACTCCAGGCCATTCTCTCAAGTGTTTAAACTTAAACTCAATCATGCCTGTTGTCCTCGGACCAGATGATGTGGGGAAGTTAGCACTCTGGCATCTCTCTAAATGATTAAATAAAACCTTAGTTATACATGAATCCTCGGACCACATACTTTGGGGAAAGTAACGTTCCACAATATCTATTTGTGTCTCAGTAAGGGTCAAGATAGACCCAAGATCATAACCAACTCCTCAGATTGGTAGTTTTGAAAGGAGCAAGTTGCAGTACCAATATAGGGCGCATGCAATGGCACTCCCACGGGTGTAAATCAAAGGATCAAGTAGAATTAACTCTTTGGAATTCAAAACCCCACTTTTCTCCTTGGATGAGAGGAAAAAATCGGAGTTTTGAGGGGCTATTGTGGGGCCAAAGAATTAGGCAACCCCGACCCAGTTCGTACCAGGCCCAAAGGCCCATGCCGAGGAGGCGTCCGAGGTCCGAGGAAGAAAAGTGTAGAGACCAGTTGCCCAGGAAACAGTGCTGAGGACGATTCCTTCCTCGGACGCCCGAGATCATAAAGTGGACAAGCAGCACACCATCAAAGGCAGCCTTCCGGAGCATCCGAAGAGAAAGAACAAGTACAACGTGTCAGCCATGGAAGCATGGTAGAGGAGCAAGTCTAGGATGAACTGTCACCTCTACATTAAATACCCACAGCTAACTCCCTGACCGCATTAATGAGGAAGTGACATCTGAATAGTATTATTGCAGCCTTGCAACCACCCCAGAAAGACTTCTAAAGAGGGCTGATGGGACAAGTATCAGGATAAACCATCAACTATCCACGTGTAGGGTAGAGATGAAGAAAGAGATGTAGTATAAATAAGGATAAAAGCTTAGAGAAAGGCCCCGACAATTGAGAGAGAAAGCATTACAGCAATCTCAACAATTCCTACAACCATGATCATCCACTAGATACTAGAACAGAGTTCCACGGATTGTGCCGAGAAGAAACTTCCTTTGTTAAACTCAGTTCATCTCTGTCTGATCGTCATGAACATCATATCAATTGTTATCCATGCACTAAAGCCTAGCTCTTTGACCCACACTCTACAAATTCATTGTATTGGGTTCACTGGGCCAAGATCCCATACACTTTGGGGCCTGGTCTGAAAATCGTGTCCCTACAGTAGCTATGCAAATGAATGTTTTAGAAATTATTTAGATTGAGGGCAATGGTTAGTTTTGGTTGAGGAAGAGAGAGATGATTTGAGATAATAATAAAAAAATGATAAGGAAATAATATTCTAATGAAATGTAGTGTAAAATAAATAATCTGATGTGAGGTATTTTGAAAATTAAGTATATAAAATAAAATAAAAAGGTTATTATGTTAAAATAGACAGAAATATATGCATAAGCTAATACATATGCTCTAATGTAGTAAGAAACAATGATGTTTTGTGTCTCTGTCTTTGTTTGTAAATGATTGCATTATAATGTATTACGAAACAATGATTTTGTGTATTTGTCTTTGTTGATAGTTTGTTAATACTAAATAGATGTTTATTTGAAATATATATATATATATATATATATTACTTATACTCTAGCCCCCAACTCAAAATTCTTGGTTTGTCCCTGTTGTAAAGTTTTAAATTTATAAAATATTAACTTTGTTTTAGTAGGTTATCATAAACTTTTTTTTCAAGAAGAATTATAGAATTCTTAAAGTTCGAGTAGGATTGTCTTAATACATTTTGAGGTCTAAGACAATAACTCTAATGAGATTTTTATAATATTTAAATATTAATTGAATAAAAAATTTTAACTTTTATATTTTTAATATATATATATACACACACACATATTCATCTTATTTTTTGAGATGCAAAATTACTAACTAAATTTTATATATATTCAGGTTTTATTAACTATTTTACAATTAAAAATTGTTAATCAACTAATCTTCTTATAACATAATCGATCTTTAGTAGTATCTTATCAAATATTTTATTATTATTACATTTTTTATTACAACTTAACTTAATAATATGATCTACCATATTGGAGACTGATTTTTTAAAAAAATTTAAGAACTCAAATTGTTAGGGGAATTGATTGTTAATGATTATTTGACACAATGATCATAACATTTTCTTTTTGAAACAATTTAGAGTTTCAATTAAATTGAATTTGTATTGACTCAATATATTTTTAGGGCCTTCTTAGAGGTGAGAGAGAGAACGTAAAACCTATTTATATTTTTTCATTAATTTTTTAAAAATCATTTATCATTATTGTAAGGGCGAACTTTTAGTTCCTGAACCCAAAGGATAGGAGGATTCAGGCCCAAAGAGCCCAACACAATAAATTTGTAGAGAGTGGGCTTAAAAGCTAGGTCTCAATGGATCAGGCCACGTGCACAATGGATCAAAGATATTAAGAAAGCAAAGAAGACAAGTTTAAAGCAAGGAAATCCTTCCTTGGCGAAGTTTGAGGAGAATATTCTTGTATATAATTCTTTTGGACTTAGATACAATTTCAGTTCTTATTGCTACAATGTGTTCTCTACAGATTTTCCGATCCCTTCTCCTGGAGGGTCTCTTACATTATATAGATCCCTTTAGATGATCTTGGCCCTCCATTTGTTGATCGTCTAGGCCACTACTTGAGTGCATGTCTCATCAGACACATTCCCAAGCCCCTTGTGAGTTGGGGCAGCCAAGGCAGCACTGTTCAGGGGTCTTCTCCACATAACTGCAGCCAAGAAGTTTGGTAGGATGCATTAAATGTGGTGGTAGCCACCATTCCTTCGGTCATGTCAGGGCTAACCCCCTCCCCGAAGCTCTTTCTCTACAATATGACTTCCTCTAGTAATGTGCCACTGACGTGGCCTTACTATCCGAGCGTGTGGCCTCCTCGACATGATAATGGACTCCTCGGCCATGGATATGACACGTGGTACAAATACTTTTTTTAAATTCCTGTGCCCCACAATTATATAGAGATTTTTCAACATTTTGGGTGGGGCTTTTTTTCCCTATAATTTTTTTTTTTTTTTTGCTGGAAAGAAAACTTTTCCCCTATAATGAAATGTCTTGACCTTGGCTTAAGAATTTTTATTTTATGTGACCACACTCACATAATAGCCTCTACTCCCAATCAAAATAATAATAATAATAATAACCTCTACTCTAGACCTAAAGCCGACCTGAGTTCCGGTTGTACTAACGTACAACTTGATGACCCAAGGCAATATCATTAAAAGCGTAGTTGAATATTAATAAATATGATATTACACGTATTTTTACACACTTTTTCACTTATATATATTTCCAAAAAATACAAACAATGTTA
The DNA here is from genome assembly GCA_019022515.1 of Quercus aquifolioides. Classification (NCBI taxonomy): domain Eukaryota; kingdom Viridiplantae; phylum Streptophyta; class Magnoliopsida; order Fagales; family Fagaceae; genus Quercus; species Quercus aquifolioides. The sequence continues at coordinate 22,379,075 of CM032335.1, read as the reverse complement.
TTAGAAATCTCTTACCAAAAGAGCCCTAATCTTCAATTCTTCATCACTGTATTTGTTTTTAAAATTCAAAGGAATCTGTTATCAAGGGAATGGTTTTGACTTTTGTGATCAGTTTACTGATACAATTCATGTAAAACATATTAAGTATTTTTTTTTTTTTTTTGGAGAAACATATAATGTCCTTTTAAGGCTAAAACTATTCTCACATTTAACTGAAATTGTCATACACTCATACCTGAAATTTTATTTTATTTTATTTTATTTTTTGAGAAGAATACCTAAAAAGGTTATTGTTCATGCTTTATAAAATAAATCCAAAACTTTAGGCACTATTTATTATGAGATATGTTCTGTCCATACTCCACAATATTTTCACAACAAATTATAAGTGATAAGATATATATATATATTTTTTAGAGAGTTTAACCTATGGCATCCGCTCTTGATAATAGCTCTTCATCATCATACTAAAACATCAATCGGTTTTTGATGTAGGTGGTAATTGAACCCTAAATCTCTTATTTAACCATCAGAAACTTTACCAATTAAACTAACTAGAACCCATAAATGGCAAAATGTTATTGACTGTTACTAGTGAGCAACAAAATAATTTTAATTGTGGGTTCAAATTAAAACCAATACGTGGCAAATCAAAGTTGGTACCTTTGATGTGTGGATGTGCTTTCACAATCTCAGCTATCATTCCTCCTGTTCCGCCTCCTACATCCACCAATGATCCCAAGCAATCAAACCCATTCTTGTATTCTTCTAGGACCACCCCCATCACAATCTTAGCCGAACATGCCATGGCATCATTGAAGATCTTGTTGAATTCAGGATTTTTTGATGCAAAGTCCCACATCTCACAGCCATGAGCCTTCTTAAAGGCAATACCAACTTCTTTGACACATTGGCTTAGGTAATGCCATGGTGCTAATTGCCATGGATGGTTCTCCATTAATACCATTGGCACTAGGCTTAGTTCAGCATCATGCAAAAGCCATTTTGATGCAGGGGTCAATCCATAGAGAGTATCCCCACCATCTGATGGATTATGTGCGGTTAAGATCTTTTTGCAGACGTTCCTCAAAAAAAAAAAAAAAAAAGAAGATATTTTTGCGGACTAGTGATCTCATGCATGATACGTGCGAGGTAGGGAATATCAAGAGAAGGGGAGTTAACTATTCCGGCTGCTATTTGGCACAAAGTGATCGGACCACCATGAGAGTTTATAATGTCAGCAATGCGGAGCTCCACAACACATTTCAATGCCATGGAGTCTGCAAAGCCAAATAAATGTTGCCAAATTTCTGCTTGGCCTTCTAGCAATGCTTGAGCTTCTTTTGTTTCCATTATCTTTCTCTATTTCTCTCTCTCTCTCTCTCTCTTAGACTCAAGCAAATGAAAATATTGAGCAAGTCAGTGAAGTGAAGGGCAATTCATCTTGGTATTTAATGAACGAAAGCAACGGTGTTAGCAATTGCCTCTCAGCTTTCCATTTTGTAGGCAGTGGTGGAGAAAGAAATTTTTTTTTAGGGGGACCAGTATGTGTATATATATATAATTTTGATTTAACATATGATATTTTATTACCTAAACAAAGATGTTTACATCAAATATGTCTTTGTTCCTCCAAAAAAAAAAAAAAAAAAATCAAATATGTCTTTACATCTTTGCTAAAAAAAAACTAAGTCTTGAGTTGACATGTCTAAAAATATACAAGTCAATTTAATAAAAATAATATAAAATTAAATGAATAATGCTAGAGATACAAATTATTTTACAAAAAAAAATTTCAAAATGCTTATGTGGTGAGTAATTATTGGTAAATGAAAATGTGATATTAATGATGGGCTTAAATGAAAACTAATAAGAAGTCGGCCACATCAACATTTTGTAAAAATGTTGTAAAATAGTTTATGACTATAGTATTTTTCAAATTAAATTACATGTGATGTGGTATACATTAAACATACTTTAATTTAATAAGTTATGTATGACATAAGTATAATTCGAAAGAATAAAAATGCATTAATCAATTATATAAATGCATTTGCTATTGCTGCAAGAGTTGTTACCCGTATCTCATATTTATAAACATCGTGCTGAATATGTTCAAGATTTTCCTGCAATACAGTTTGGATACTGTTGTAACCCAATCCTAGGTATTGAGAAATAGCCCAAACTTTGACACTTCTGCAAATTACAATAAATGTATGGTACTATAAAGTTCTAAATTTATAAAAGACAAATGTTAACAAGTACTACATAGGTGCTTATTAATATTGTACTAAAGTGGGTCTTATTTAATAAAAAAATTAAATAAATAAAAGAAAAGAACATAAAACTAGTCAATTTAGTTATTTTAATATTTTTTCTCTTTACAAAATTTGCCCCAAACTTTGACACTTTTGCAAATTACAATAATTGTATGAGACTATAAAGTTCTAAATTTATAAAAGACAAATGTTAACAAGCAATGCATAGGTGCTAGTTAATGTTGTACTAAAGTGGGTCTCATTTAAAAAAAAAAATTAAATAAATAAAAGAAAAGGACATAAAACTAGTCAATTTAGTTATTTTAATATTTTTTCTATTTACAAAATTGGCTCCACACTAAAAAAAATTGACATAAAGCTGTAAAAAAGACAAAAAATTATACCAAAAAAAAGTCAAAAGTTACTGTTAACGAACACTGTAACGAGCACCTTACAGTGCCCGTTAACACAAACCTTTATAAAATATAAACTTTTTTTTAGTAGGTATCATACACTTATTTTCAAGAAGAATTATAGAATTCTTAAAGTTGAAGCAAGATTGTCTTAATACATTTTGAGGTTTAAGACAATAAATTTTAGTGAGATTTTTATAATAATTAAAAATTAATTGAACAATATTTATTTAATAATATTCCTCTTATTTTTTGAGATGCAAAATTATTAACTAAGTTTTTATATATTCAGGTTTTACTAACAATGCTTTTACAATTAAAATTTGTCAATCAACTAATCTTCTTATAACATAATCGATCTTTATTAGTATCTTATCAAATATTTTTTTACTAAAGATATTATTGAAACTTCACTTAATAATATAATCTACCTTAAGGGACACTAATTTATAAAAAATTATAAACTCAAATTGTTAGTGGAATTTATTGTCAATGATTATTCGACACACCCATAACATTTTTTAAAAAACACTTTGGGTTTCAATTAGATTGCATTTCTATTGGCTTGATATTTTTTAGGACCATGGATGGAGGAAATAATGCAAAACCCATTTATATATATATATATATATATATATATCAATTATCGTGATATGGAGGGTTTTTGACATTTTGGGGGGCTTTTTTTTTAAAAAAAAAAGAAGGTCTAGGGTCCTTTTTATAATTTTAACCATGGGGCCATCCTAGACCTAAGTGGCTTAGACTTAAGAAAATTTAATTTATGTAATCACACCCAAGTGAGAGCATCTTTGATCAGCACATTCTTCAAATTTTTGTACTGTTTGAAGAGTGAATAATTACATATACCTTTTATCTACCTACTCTAATATATTTTCCAACAAACTCTTTATCATTTCTATATCTCATTTAAATATTATTTCTTCATTATTTTTTTATTATTTTTTTTAATCTTTCTTTATTCTTCCTCTATTCATTCCCAACAACTATATTTTTCAAATTCTTAACGACTATATTTTAACTTAGGCGAAAACATTATTTTGATCCCTACATTTTGGGGTCATATTCAATTTAGTTTCTACATTTTGGTAGCAGTCAATTTGATCATTATTATTTTTAACTTGCAATTTAGTCCCTACCGTTAACTCACTATCGAAAAATGCTTACGTGGCAAACGATTTGTACATTCTTGAATGGAGAACAACACAGCGAAATTCGAATCCCGTTTTGTACAATGCGCAGTGTTTATTAGTAGAGTTTTTATTTATTATTTTTATTTTTTTTAAGTCTATTATTAGTGTTTAGATATAGGCAGAATCTTCTTTGTAATTAACATTAAGCAATGATATTAATAAATAAATACTGTTCACACTTCATACGTCCTCAATGCAAAGATGAATATGAATTTTTTTTTTTGAGAAAGATAAATATGAAATTTATTTCTATGCTTTTAATGATAATTTAGGATTTTAAATAATTTATTATTAATTAGTAAGTAATATATAGGACAAAGTTTGGTTACAAACTTGGTTATAACCTAAGACTGCAACTTCCACTTAAAACATTAACATAGCTACATATTTTGAAAATCTAATTGTTGAATTACATATTTTTTAACTTCTTATCACACATGTCAAATTTTGTGACAATTGAATTTTATTTAATATTCGATTTATAAACTTATTTTTTTATGCATATTTTAGACTATAAAAATTTAAAATTTAAACATTTAATTGATGACATATCTATCAATCTTTAAATTTTTGAAATTTTTGCAAACTTGGAGAATATAAGAAGAAAATGTAATCCAACCACAGATTTGTCAAAATTCATATCCAATTAAAGGATATTGAGTGAAATTGCAACCTTAACCAAGTTTGTTGCTAAGCTTTCTGTTAGGAAATTTAGACCCCGGTTGTTAGAATTAACAAGTTTTAAACCCAAGTTGTTAATTAAATTTATTATGAATAAACCTTGTTAAAACAAACAAACATCAATATCATGTCAATATCATGTATAGCGGAAAAGTAAATAAGACAAGATATAATGACCTAGGAAAACCAATGAAACAAACTAGTTTCACAGTAAAAAAAACCTGGAGGGAAACTTTCCCGAAAAGCAATTCTCTATAGTAAAGAGAAGTTTTAGATTTAGTACAAAACCTTTGTCCCTAGATTCTACAATTCTCGTAGATGAACTTACAGTAGAAACCTTCTACCACTTCAGAACATTTGAACTCTTCAATATATGAACGCCACCATTTTTGCACGGATCCCAGTACGTGACTAACCAAAGATGCATGGCTCCCAGTACGTGATTAACTCACCAACTTGAAGAAGATTGTTGGCTGCAAAGTTCTTCACTTCATCAAGAATGAAGATCAAGAAGCACTTGGTTACAAAACCCTAAAACGCAAAGACGCAGTAGCTTCTTTCTGAGAGAATAAGGCACTAAGTCACCTTTTGCATGTGTTCTCCTTGTATTCTCATATGTGATGGCCTTTAAAATAAGTCTTACATATGTCTAGGGTTGTGAGAAAAGAAACCCTTCACATACATGTCAACATGGGCTGAAAATCAGATCTGGAAATTCTAATTTTATAATTCTCGATAGATACAGCTGTCGAGCTATCTGTCGAGACCTTGATAAATATATCTGTTGAGCTATCTATCGGGAATCTGTCCAACTTTAATGAACAGCCCTTCTTCACTTGTTTCTTGGACAGATTTGCATGATTTCAATACTAGGCTTGAATTCTTATTCCTTGAAGTATTAAACGCATCCTAGATCTACCCAAATACAAGTAAAGTGTGTTTTATCAAAAGATAAGCCAATTCTAAATGACATATGTTCTTAACATGATCCACATATATCCTAACACTTTCACTTTAAATTGATGCCCATGGACATGTAAATTTGAAAATGTTCTGATAATATAACCTACAGAGACTAAGTGAATATTTTGGGACTGATTCAAAAAAAAAAAAAAAAGAATACGTTGGGGATGGAAAGATAATAATACTATGATAACAAACAAACTGTGATTGATAGTTTGATACTGAACAAGCAGAAAAATAATTAAAAAAACAAGGGGAAAAAATTAATGACGTCAAGAAAAAAAAAAGGACAATATTAGAGGGGAAAAAAAGAGAGAAAAAGAACAAATCAATAAAGAAAGAAAGAAAAAGACAAAAAGAAAGGAGAAAAATAAAAACAAGAAAAAAAAATCAAAGAGAGAGAGAGAGAGAGAGAGAGAGAGAGACTTGTAGAATCGACCTTACAACTAAGGGACAAAAGAGTAATTAGAACAACTATAGTAAAAATACTTGAGTTTTCTATACAAATGGGAGAGATTACACTTTGGTAAGCAAGATGAGAAAATACTTAAGTCCCACCAAAATCTCCTTTATTTTTTCCTCCCAACCAAAAAACCATTTTCTTCCCTATTCTCCCCCCAAAATTTTCCACCCCCTAATAATCACCCCCAACCAAACGGAATATGTCTTTATTCTCTTTAATTCTAAAAACAATTTTAAGGCCAAAACTAAAATTTGAAATTTTTAGGTTAACAAAACTTTTGTGATATAGACCTTTAACTGAATCTTTAGTTTTTAAGAATTTAGCAAATTACAATAAATAGTAAGTAAATTTCTAAATTTATATAAAATATAAACTCTATTTTAGTACGTTTTGAGATTTTTTTTTTTCCATGAAGAATTATAGATTTTTTAAAGTTCGTGCAAGGTTGTCTAAATATATTTTGAGGCATGAGGCGATAAATCTAAGTGAAATTTTTTTAATATTTAAATTTTATTTATTTTATATTATAATTTTTTGTTACTATTCTTCTTTCTTTTTTAGATGCAAAAACACTAATTAAGTATTTATATTTATGTGTTATTAACAATTCTTTTACAATTGAAAATTGTCAATCAATTTAATTTTCTTATAACTAATCAATCTCTAGTAGTACCTTCTCAAATTAATTTTATTAAAGATATTATTACAACTTCACTTAATAATATGATCTACTGTATAAGGGACTAATTTACAAAAATTAAAAACTCAAATTGTTAAGAGAATTGATGGTCAATGATTAATTATTCGGCACACTCATACAATTTTCTTTTTGAAACATTTTAGGGTTATAATTAGATTGAATTTCTTTTGACTCAATATTTTTTAGGGCTTTTTTAGAGGTTAGAGAAAGAATGTAAAACTTATTTATATTTTTTCTTTAATTAAAAAAAATCATTTATCAAAATATAGGGATTCTTTAACATTTTGGGTGGGGCTTTTTTTTTCCCCTTATAATGAAAGGTCTTGGACCCCTTTATAAAGGGCATTCGGCCTAAACCGAAGTGACCTAGGCTTAAGAATTTTTATTTTATGTGAACACACTCATGTAAGAGGGGTTATACATAATACCCTCTAGACCTAAAGCCAACTTGAGTTGTGGTTGTGCTAAAGTACAATCATGGCAATATTAACTATTGCACTTTCTTGGCATAATGGTTACTCCATAAGAACAAGTTATTGTGGGGTGAAGGGTAAAGGTTGGGGTTCAAGTCTCCAAGAGGAATTTTCACACACATATACACTTATATTAGACTAGAGTAGGTTTTCTATCTTTTATCAACAGATAAAAAATAAAAATAAAAACTATGACAATATCATTAATAGCGCAGATGAATATGAATATTGTAGGGTCAATTTTTGTAGCCCAAGCCCAAAAAGATATGGATTATGAGCCCAATGAACCCTAGATAATAAATTTGTAGAAAGTGGGTGAAAGAGCTAGGCTAGTAATGAATTAAACAGTATTGGACTGCAGTGTTTGTGAATAAATTAGCATTCAACCGTGCTCAGACAAATGCAAACATAGACGTCCGAAGAGTAATTTGTATTGAATGAACTTGGGTTACAATTCTTAGAGCTACAATAATGGAGTTCTCTCCTTTCTAACTTTCTTTTTTCGATCCCCCACTATCAGAGGCATCCCCCTCTTATATAATACCATCTTCCTTCATCTTCACCGTCCACTTGTTCATCATCTAGACGCCCACTTGAGTGCATGTCCCATCATGTACCCTTTTTAGTCTTGTGTGAGTGGCGGTAGCTGAAAGTGCACTGTTCAGGAGTCTTCTCCACATTAATGCGGCCAGGAAAGTAGGTGCAGTGCATTTAATGTGGTGGTTGAAGTCTGTCTTCTAGATATTTTTCCGTTCCTGCTACCTTCATGCGTGCCTGAGGTTCATCTCTATCATTACACCTGTCAGGAGGATCATTTGAGCTTTCCAGACGCCTGTCGGACCAAGCTTCTTCGGATCCGAGGATAATGGCCTCCTCGGATAACTGAATGTCTCCTCGGATTATGACCATGCTCCTCTCCAGACGTGCTTCTTTTATATGGGCTTCCTCTCGAGTGTTTTCATCTTTTCGGACCAACAGTGGTCTTCAAATAGGGTTTTGGGCCCAATACGTTAGGTTGGGCTTTTCACCCCCCACAAATATATATGACATTTTTTTTTTAATGAACAAATTATGACTCCCTTTAATCTTCAATTTTTCATCACTGTATGTCTATGTCTATTTTGTAAGTTGAAGCAAGTTTGTCTTAATACATTTTGAGGTTTAAGACAATAAATCTTAGTGAGATTTTTGTAATATTTAAATATTAATTGAACAATATTTGTTTAACAACATTCCTCTTATTTTTTGAGATGCAAAATTATTAACTAAGTTTTTATATATTCAGGTTTTACTAACAATGCTTTTACAATTAAAATTTGTAACTAATCTTCTTATAACATAATCGATCTTTATTAGTATCTTATCAAATATATTTTTACTAAAGATATTATTGCAACTTCACTTAATAATATAATCTACCTTAAGGGACACTAATTTATAAAAAATTATAAACTCAAATTTTTAGTGGAATTTATTGTCAATGATTATTCGACACACCCATAACATTTTTTTTAAAAACACTTCGGGTTTCAATTAGATTGCATTTCTATTGGCTCGATATTTTTTAGGACCATGGATGGAGGAAATAATGCAAAACCCATTTATATATATATATATATATATATATATATCAATTATCGTGATATGGAGGGTTTTTGACATTTTGGGGGGCTTTTTTTTTTTTTTTTTCTATAAAAGAAGGTCTAGGGTCCTTTTTATAATTTTAACCATGGGGCCATCCTAGACCTAAGTGGCTTAGACTTAAGAAAATTTAATTTATGTAATCACATCCAAGTGAGAGCATCTTTGATCAGCACATTCTTCAAATTTCTGTATTGTTTGAAGAGTGAATAATTACATATACCTTTTATCTACCTACTCTAATATATTTTCCAACAAACTCTTTATCATTTCTATATCTCATTTAAATATTATTTCTTCATTATTTTTTTATTATTTTTTTTAATCTTTCTTTATTCTTCCTCTATTCATTCCCAATAGCTATATTTTTCAAATTCTTAACGACTATATTTTAACTTAGGCGAAAACACTATTTTAATCCCTACATTTTGGGGTCATATTCAATTTGGTTTCTACATTTTGGTAGCAATCAATTTGGTCATTATTATTTTTAACTTGTGGTCAATTTAGTCCCTACCATTAACTCACTATCAAAAAATGCTTACGTGGCAAACGATTTGTACATTCCTGAATGGAGAACAACACAGCGAAATTCAAATCCCGTTTTGTACAATGCACAGTGTCTATTAGTAGAGTTTTTATTTTTTATTTTTTATTTTTTTTAAGTCTATTATTAGTGTTTAGATATAGGCAGAATCTTCTTTGTAATTAACATTAAGCAATGATATTAATAAATAAATACTGTTCACACTTCACACGTCCTCAATGCAAAGATGAATATGATTTTTTTTTTTTTGGAGAAAGATGAATATGAAACTTGTTTCTATGCTTTTAATGATAATTTAGGATTTTAAATAATTTATTATTAATTAGTAAGTAATATATAGGACAAAGTTTGGTTACAAACTTGGTTGTAACCTAAGACTACAACTTCCACTTAAAAAATTAACATAGCTACATATTTGGAAATCTAATTGTTGAATTACATATTGTTTAACTTCTTATCACACATGTCAAATTTTGTGACAATTGAATTTTATTTAATATTCGATTTATAAACTTATTTTTTTATGCATATTTTAGACTATAAAAATTTGAAATTTAAACATTTAATTGATGACATATCTATTAATTTTTAATTTATGAAATTTTTGCAAACTTGGAGAATATAAGGAGAAAATACTTGAGTCCCACCAAAATCTCCTTTATTTTTTCCTCCAACCAAAAGACCATTTTCTTCCCTATTCTCCCCCCAAAATTTTCAACCCCCTAATAATGACCCCCAACCAAACGGAATATGTCTTTATTCTCTTTAATTCTAAAAACAATTTTAAGGCCAAAACTAAAATTTGAAAATTTTAAGTTGATGAGGTCGAGAATTTCACCAGTGAGCCACACGATACCTACGCGCTCGAACGTGAACCTGCACAACACCAAGAAGGAAAACCTAATAGAGAGCACCGGTGTGATGCCGGCCAAATACCCTCCGAAGGTTAAGTCAGAAATATTCTCACAACTCTAGAGTGCTAGAGAGGGTAAATTATGCGTACCTTGATTTGCAAGGGTATTGGGGCTTTTATAGTAGTAGAGGGTGGACTTCTCTTTCTTGGAGTAGAAGTCTTTTCCTTATAGGAATCCTTTTGAGTGTAGATTGCGAAATCCTTTCCTTATAGGACTCTTACATTGAAAGTGGAACGCAAGTATCTCATACCAAGGGTCTTTCAACCTTTCTTATGGACCTTGGGCCTGCCGATATTTCACATTGGATCCATCTTTAGCGATTTGGCAGGTAATGGGCCCGTCCACTATCGGCCCACAGTGAATGACCGTCAGGCCCATCTCTAGCCCAAATTCTTCCTCTTCAGTTGCCCCCTTCACCCCATGGGTCCGTCGTACTTTAGTGGACGGGAGCATGGGGTGACGGTACACATTAATGGGGCTGACGATTGAGAGGACTGTGGGTCGTCGGTCCCATGTCACTTAGGTTGACGGTACCAAGGTTTACACCGTTCAGCAATTTGTGCCGCCGACAAGATCTGGAATGCATTAAAGGCTCATGACACGCGTCACTCTTCTACAGGCCATTGTGTGGGATCGAAGCGTCGCTTCATCTTTCGTGCACTTTCCTTATAAATATCCAACCTTCGACTCTCATTTTAACACTTTCAACCAAAATTCAATTGTCAGAGCGCGATCCGTCATCTTTGTCAGAGTACATCGTACAAACTTTAGAGTCCGTCATCACCAACTTTCATCCGTTCACGTACTGATTGGTAAGTACCCTTTTACATATTTTCCTACTGTCGTATTACTTCTATAACTAGACACTTTACTTTTGTTATACATTCTTAGACCTGTCGGAGTCTTAGGTTCTGTCATACTTGTAGGCAATGTCTAGTGCGTCAAGCAACCAGTCAATTGTCCGTGACTGGATGGATTACGAAGAGGTATTCCCGTCAGGTCACAAAGACCAAGACGACTTAAGCGAGGAGAGGAGTTCGTCTTCATCTTCCCCGTCCTCAACAAATGAGGATATGGAGATGATCGAGATAGAGGAGGGTTCTGCCGATGATGAAGATCAAGTAGTTAGATCCGTCGTGGTGGCTGATGGACTCAGGGAGTTCATCATGCTTCCAGAATGGACGGTAAATGCCTTCACCTCTACCATTAAGGAAACTCATTTTAAAACCCTTAGGGCCAATTATCAAATCCCAGACTATATCCCCATCCGTCTACCCTGTTCATCAGAGAAATGTTATTATGAAGGGGTAGACGATGTAGGAGTGTACGAGCAGATGCTCAAGGCAGGTCTCAGATTTCCTTTGAGCTCCCTGCACCGCGAACTCCTAAAATACTTAGGCTTATCCGTCAGCCAGTTATCCCCAAATGCCTGGAGGGTCTTCATAGCAATGGAAATCCTGTACGGGGCTATGTCCGACGGTGGAAGAAGGCTGACAATAAGGGAATTCCTCCACTGCTACCGTCCAGATGAGATAGATAAGTCAAAGGGGATGTATAGTTTTGTTCCTAGGAGCCATGTCTTGAAAGTAATTTACGAAACCCCGGAATCGAATAGAGATTGGAAGAGCCGCTATTTTTTCATTGAGGGCGACGGTTGGATGTGTCATCCAGGGGAGACGAATTTCATGCCCGTCGACAAGGTTTGGGGCGTACTAAATCAGTCTAGTATGAGCTTGTCATATGACAACTACTAAAAGCTTGTTTAATAATTTATTTGTTTTTAACATTCGTCTACTTTTGTGCAGTTCGACGGCGACCTCAAGTTACACTAGAGGAGTTCAGTTTTCTTGAGAAAATTTTCAACAAGTCCAAACCAGAAGAACGGACCTGGGCAAAACTCGTCAATCTCAACACAATCAATTGGTACTGTGATAGACCCGAGCCAACTCCAGCGGCACTCAAGTACGAAGAGCACACCCGTCAACGTAAGTCCGTCTTTCTTCCTTGTTCAAATTTTGTTTTTGCCTTTGACGCCCATCTACCTCTTCAGAGATGGACGATGCAAAAAGGAGGGTGGCGATCAAATTACAAGCCGCCAAAAACAAAGAAACTAGTGCAGACCCTATGGGGATGGGCACCAGCAAGCAGGCGGTTAAGAGGAAACAACCGTCAAAGGGAGACCGTGCCCCAAAAAAGCCCAAGGTTTCTTTGGAGCCCGTCACTGGCTTGTTGGCCGAAGGGGCTAAGACGGTTACCCTAGTGAAGCATGGGGCCGGTAAGGGTCTAATGACCGGTCCGTCCGGAAGCCAGAAAAAGCCACCCCCTCTACTCCGCGAGGATTCCAAATACGCCCTCGAGAGGCTTTCATCCATCATAACGACGGAGGACTACGAGGACTTGTGTAATCATTCGACGGAGGTGATGGGAGAGACGGCGCTTTTCAGCATTGCTCAGGTAAATTATCCGTCGTCGTGCATTCCGTCTTCCCCCTCTTTTTTTTTTTTTTCTTTTTTTTTTAACTTATGTTTTCTTTTCAAGCCATGATCATGACAAAGGGGATCATGGGACGGTGTCTCAATCACGAGACGACCTTAGCTCGTGTTCGTGATAAGGCAAAGGCGACGGAGGACGAACTACTTGAGTTGAAGGCCTAGAAGGTCGTCCAAGATAAAAAACTCAAAATGGCTGAAACAGCAAGGGATGAATACATCAAGCTGACGGAGGACATGAAGAAAGCTTTGGAGCAAAAAGACAAGGAAGTCCGTCAAGCTAAGGAGATCGCGATACGGGAGTATCGGGATTCTGAAGCCCTTATAACCGAGCTTAGCCTTTCATACAACGACGGTTTTGATGACGCCGTCCGTCAGGTGAAGGCTTTGAACCCAGAAATGGACTTGTCTGTCGTCAACATTAATGCCCCAGAACAAACATCCGTCCAATCCGCCCAATCAGATGATACGGACGACTTGTTTTGTGAGAACCCTGCTAACCGTGAAGCTTCTAGGGATCCAAAGGATAATCAGTTGGCCGTGGACACGACGGTTGTTGATCAGATGGTGGTTGTCCAGACGTCTGTTGAGGATCAAGCCCGTCGTACCAAGGAGAAAGACATTCCTGGTGCGGACTTATAATTTGTAATAGTTTAGTTTTTTTTTTTGAAAGAATGTGGAGAACAGTTTCATGATACCCGTCATGATGTAAACATTCCCTTTCAAGGTTTTATTTTAAGTAATACTCGGTCTGTCGACCTTTTTGATGTTTATGGAATATATCCGTCTGTTTTATTTAATCCTGACGACAATTTTGCTTCTCCTGTTTTATCTTTGTCCAACTTGTGAACTTTGTTTATCTCCGTCCATCTTGCGGACTTTGAATTTTCATCCGTTGGGCTTATCCGTCCACTTTGTGGACTTAGTTTATACCTGTCCACCCTGTGGACTTTAGGTTATATTCGTCCACCTTGTGGATTTTATATTTTTATCCTTCTGGGATGATCCGTCCACTTAGTTTATATCCGTCTGGCTCGTGGACTTTGGATTTTTCATCCCTTTGGGATGGTCCGTCCATCTTGTGGACTGACTCTATATCCGTCCACCTTGTGGACTTTGGATTTTTATCCCTTTGGGATGATCCGTCCAGCTCGTGGACTTAGTTTTATATCCGTCCAGCTTGTGGACTAGATTTTTCATCCCTTTGGGATGGTCCGTCCATCTTGTGGACTTATTCTATATCCATCCATCTTGTGGACATTGTCTATATCCGACCACCTTGTGGACTTTGGATTTTCATCCCTTGGGATGATCCGTCCACCTTGTGGACTTACTTTATATCCGTCCAGCTTGTGGACTGGATTTTTCATCCCTTTGGGATGGTCCGTCCATCTTGTGGACTTATTCTATATCCGTCCATCTTGTGGACATTGTCTATATCCGTCCATCTTGTGGACTTTGGATTTTCATCCATTGGGATGATCCGTCCACCTTATGGACTTACTTTATATCCGTCCAACTTGTGGACTGGATTTTTCATCCCTTTGGGATGGTCCGTCCATCTTGTGGACTTATTTTATCTCCGTCCATCTTGTGGACTTTGGATTTTCATCCCTTAGGATGATCCGTCCACCTTGTGGACTTACTTTATATCCGTCCATCTTGCGGACATTGTTTGTGTCCGTCCACCTTGTGGACTTTGGATTTTCATCCCTTGGGATGATCCGTCCACCTTGTGGACTTACTTTATATCCGTCCATCTTGCAGACATTGTTTGTGTCCGTCCACCTTGTGGACTTTGGATTTTCATCCCTTAGGATTATCCGTCCATTTTGTGGACTTAGTTTATTTATGTAGAAAAAACACAGTAGAGTCTGAATACTTCTCTTATTGAAAGAAAATAATGCTGAAGAAAAGGTACCTGCCCCCTTGGGCTTAAAAAGGCACTTATAGAAAAAATTGTTCAAAGTAGAGAATCTTGAGATAGCAAAACTAAATAACCAAAAAATTGTTCAAGGTAAGAACTAATAAAAACTTAGTAAAACTTAGTAATAAACTGGAAACTGGGGGAGCGTCGATGATCTTCATGTCGTCCCTACTGGTAGTACCTCCGTAGGTGCTCTGTGTTCCATGGGTGTTGAAGCTTCTGTCCGTCCATGGTTTCGAGGTGGTAGGTCCCTTTCCTTTGCCAAGATGAGATACTGTATGGTCCTTCCCAGTTGGGGCCGAGCTTTTCTTGCGCCGAATTTCTGGCAGCTCACATTACCTTCCGTAGCACAAGATCTCCGATCTGAAAGTTCCTGTGTTTGACATTGGAGTTGTAGTATTTCGCCATGAGGTTCTGGTACCTAGCCAACTTCTGCTCTGCTGTAGCCCGGACCTCGTCCATCAGATCCATCTGGAGCCGCAAGGCCTCTTCGTTGTGATCTTTGTCATAGTTCTCTACCCGATAGCTCGTGAGCCCGACCTCTGCTGGAATGACGGCCTCACTTCCGTACGTCAGTCTGAATGGTGTTTCTCCAGTGGGTGTTCTTGTCGTAGTACGGTATGCCCACAAGACGCTCGGTAGTTCGTCAGGCCAGATGCCCTTAGCCCCCTCGAGCCGGGTCTTGATGATCTTCAGCAAGGACCGGTTCGTGACTTCTGCTTGCCCATTGGCTTGAGGGTGTGCGGGCGATGAATAGTAATTTCTGATCCCCAGTTCTGAACAGAAGCTCCTGAACGCTCCGTTATCGAATTGCTTTCCATTGTCGGAGACGAGCACTCTGGGTATCCCGTACCTGCATATAATATTTCTCCAAACGAAACTCCGGATGTTCTTCTCCGTGATAGTGGCCAAGGTCTCTGCCTCTACCCATTTGGTGAAGTAGTCGATGCCAACCACCAGAAATTTTAGCTGTCTTACTGCTATCGGAAAGGGACCCATGATATCTAGTCCCCATTGGGCGAACGGCCAAGGGGCCGTCATAGGCGTCAGCTCCTCGGTCGGTTGCCTGATCAGGTTACTGAACCTCTGACATTTGTCGCAGGTCTTGACGTATGCTTGTGCGTCTTTTTGCATCGTTGGCCAATAGTACCCTGCTCTGATCAATTTGTGCACTAAGGACCGTGCCCCTGAATGGTTTCCACAGATACCCTCATGCACTTCTCTCATTATGTAGTCTGCTTCCTCGTGACCCAGGCACCTCAGGTACGGACGTGAGAACCCCCTTTTGTATAAGATATCGTTGATCAGTACAAATTGCGAGGCTTGGACTTTCAACTTCCTGGCCTCGTTTTTTCCGTCAGGTAGTGTACCCATCTTCAGGTATGCTATTAATGGCGTAGTCCAACTATCTTCAGAATTCACTTCCTGCACTTTTATTCCGTCATCAATAAGCGAGGAGAGTTGTACAAATGACAATACCTGTTCGGGAACGAGCATAAGCTCTGCTGCGGCTGCCTTCGCAAGACGATCGGCACATTCGTTCTCTTCCCTTGGGATTTGAACAAATCTTACTTTGAGGTTACCGATCCGATTCTTTACTTCTTCCAGGTACTTCTTCATCCTCTCACTTTTGCATTCGTAGATGCCATTGATTTGACTTGTTATTACTTGGGAATCGCAATGTATGATCATGGATTCAGCACCTGCTGCCTTCGTGAGATCTAGTCCTGCCACCAAAGCTTCATACTCGGCCTCGTTGTTGGTTGTGGGGAAGTCCAGCCGAATCATGCATTCGATTTTATCTCTGTCAGGGGTATGGATTACTACACCGGCACCTCCTGCGTGCCTATTGGAGGATCCGTCCGTGTGGATGCTCTATTGTGCCTTTATGTCTGCCCCCACGCCTTCTAACCTAGAAAATTAAGCAATGAAGTCGGCGACGGCTTGTCCCTTAATTGCATTTCGCGGACGATACTATATATCAAATTCACTCAGTTCTACTATCCACAGTGCCATGCGTCCTGCCGTCTCCGGGCTACTCATGGCTCTCCGTAGGGGTTGATCCGTTAGGACCACTATTGTGTGCGCCTGGAAGTACAGTTTGAGCTTCCTTGCCGCAGTTACTAGCGCGAAGGCCAACTTCTCCATTTGAGGATACCTTCCTTCCGCTGCTCGGAACGCCCTACTTATAAAGTAGACGAGTTTCTGTGATCCATCCTCCTCCCTAATTAGGGCTGCGCTGACTGCCGCTTGTGAAACCGCCAAGTAGAGGTAGAGTACTTCCCCAGGGTTAGATGGGCTGAGCAACGGTGGGGATGACAGGTACTTCTTCAAGTCCTCAAACGCTTTCTGGCATTCGTCCGTCCATACGAACGACTTTCTTAATGTACGGAAGAATGGAAGACATTTTTCCGTCGCCTTTGAGACGAACCTATTCAGGGCCGCAATTTTACCGTTCAATCTTTGCACATCCTTGATTGTTTTCGGCGGTTCTAACTCCATGATGGCCCGAATCTTCTCCGGGTTAACCTCTATACCTCTGTGGGAAACCATGAAGCCCAAGAACTTTCCTGCCGTTACCACGAATACGCACTTGTTCGGATTTAACTTCATGTTATACGACCGGAGTGTGTCGAAAGTCTCCCGTAGGTCTTTTAGGTGGTCATGTTCCAGAACGCTTTTTACAAGCATGTTGTCAACATACATGTACGTTCCTCCCAATCTGGTGTGCGAACATTTTGTTCATTAACCTCTGGTAGGTTGCTCCCGCATTGAGCCCAAACGGCATCACTTTGTAGCAAAAAAGTCCCTGACTTGTGACGAAGGAGGTCTTCTCCTGATCAGCCTCATCCATCTTGATTTGATTGTAGCCGGAGAAGGCATCCATGAAGCTCAAGAATTGGTGTCTCGTTGTTGAGTCTACCAGTGTATCAATTCGAGGCAATGGGTAGCTGTCCCTTGGGCAAGCCCTGTTAAAGTCCGTGAAGTCGACACACATTTGCCACTTCCTAGTGGCTTTCTTGACCATCACCACGTTTGCTAACCAGTCGGGGTAATATACCTCCCGAATGAAATCCGCCTCGAGTAGCTTCCTGCCTCCTCGGCTATTGCTTTGTCCCGCTCTTCAGTGAATACTCGCTTTTTCTGTCTCACGGGCGAAAACGTGGGGTTCACATTTAACCTGTGAACTATGACTGAGCGATCAATACCCGGCATGTCCTCGTGGCTCCAAGCGAAAACATCCTGATTATTCCTTAGGAATGTTGTTAGGGCCTGTCGTGTGGGTTGACTGGCTAATGTCCCCATTCTAGTTGTCCGTCCGGGTCTTGACTCGCCTAGAGTTACTTCTTCTAGTTCTTCTACTGGTTCTGCTACAACCCGCTGTTCTTCTATGCACATGGTGTGCTGGTGGTCATCCATTTCCAGCATGGATATGTAGCACTCGCGGGCGGCCACCTGATTTTCTCGCAACTCCTCGACCCCATACTCCGTGGGGAATTTAATCATCAGGTGGTACGTCGAGGTAGCTGCCTTCCAGGTGTTGAGGGTAGGCCGTCCAAGGATAGCGTTGTATGCTGATGAGCAGTCGACCACGAGGAATGTGACATCCCGAGTGATCTGCTGAGGATAATCGCCTATTGTTACCGAAAGTGTGACCGCACCCAATGGGAATACTCTCGTCCCTCCAAACCCCACCAACAGGGCATTCGTTGGTATCAGTCATTCCTTATCAATCATCATTTGCTGGAAAGCAAGGTAATATAGGATGTCCGCCGAGCTGCCATTGTCGACCAGCACTCGGTGTAAGTTATACTCTCCCACTCGTAGGGTGACGACCAATGCGTCGTCATGCGGATGGTGAAGTCGTCGTGCATCTTCCTCTGAGAACTTGACGATAGGGCTATCTCTCCGTGCTATCTTTGGTACCGAGCCCGTCAACTGAACATTCTGAACCATTCGGAGGTAAGTTTTTCGGGCTTTTTTGGACGACCCAATTGTTGATGTTCCCCCCACAATCATCCTTATGTCTCCGATTGGGGGTCTTGGACGTTCATTATCCCTTCGGGGTTGATGCTCTTGAGGTGGCTGGTTCGTCCTCTCTTTTTTGACAAACTTCTGTAATTTCCCTTGTCTAATAAGGGTCTCTATCTGTTGCATTAAGTCATAGCAGTCTGCTGTGTCGTGGCCGTGATCGCGGTGGAAACGGCAGTATTTGTCTCTTGATCTTTTGCTGGGATCTGATTTCAGTTTCCCGGGGAAGGTTAGAGCCCCCTCGTCCTTGATTTGCATCAGGACTTGATCTATCGGAGCCGTCAACGAGGTGAAGCTCGTGAACCTCCCTCCGAGTGGCTTAGAACGCCGCTTAACTCTTCGGTCGTCTATTCTTGGCCTCTTCGACCCTTGATCTATTCTTCCTTCTTCCTGCCGTTCCCTCTTCCTTGGCTTATCCTCTCGAGCCTGCAATGCGTCTTCTGCATTCATGTATTTGGTTGCCCTGTAGAGTACTTCTGACATGGTTTTAGGGTCGTTCTTGTATAAAGAGAATAGAAATTTACCCTTTCGTAACCCGTTCGTGAAGGCTGCTACCAGTATTTTGTCGTCAGCTTCGTCTATTGAAAGCGCTTCCTTATTAAAGCGCGTTATATAAGCCCTCAGCGTCTCGTCCTCCCGTTGCTTAATACTCATCAGGCAAGCTGTGGATTTCTTGTATCTGTGCCCTCCAATGAAGTGCGTGGTGAACTGAGCACTCAGCTCCTTGAAGGTGCTGATGGAGTTCGGCGTCAGTCGGCTGAACCATACCCTTGCGGGGCCTTTGAGTGTTGTGGGGAAGGCCCTACACAAGATCTCATCAGCTATCCCCTGAAGGTGCATCAGGGTCTTGAATGTTTCCAGATGGTCCAGAGGATCCTTCACGCCGTCGTAGCTTTCTATATGTGGCATGCAGAATTTATGGGGTAGGGGGAAGGCGTTCACGACCGCAGTGAAAGGCGAGTCAGTGCAGTTGACTAAATCGTCTAGATCACTGGAAACTCGCCCTTTGAGCGCATTCATCATCACCTCCATCTGTTCCCTCATCGCTTGCATCTCTGCGGCAATTTGTGGTGGTGTCGCATTCGTGAGGGACGGCATGCTCAAGTTCTGCCTCTCTGGTCGGCTTGGGGCATGGCTGCCTTCAGGTCTCTCCTGGTTTTTTCTTGCAGCGCTGGTCCCTTCTTCTTCTTCTTGCTGGTCGTTCTGTTCTGCATTCTTCTGACGCAGCTGTTCTTCTAAGTCGTTGTTTTGTTTGGTGAGACGTTCCACCGCGGCAGCGAGAGTTCGAACTTGTCTCTCGAGGGCAGTCGTGGGTGGTTCGTCTCCTTGAACGTCATTGGTGGTTGCCATCGAGCGAGTGAGTACCATGCAACCCTTAAGTCCGAAAAACGATAGTATGGCTTTTTGGATCTCTACTAACGTTTCCCACAGACGACGCCAACTGATGAGGTCGAGAATTTCACCAGTGAGCCACACGATACCTACGCGCTCGAACGTGAACCTGCACAACACAAAGAAGGAAAACCTAACAGAGAGCACCGGTGTGGTGCCGGCCAAATACCCTCCGAAGGTTAAGTCAGAAATATTCTCACAACTCTAGAGTGCTAGAGAGAGTAAATTATGTGTACCTTGATTTGCGAGGGTATTGGGGCTTTTATAGTAGTAGAGGATGGACTTCTCTTTCTTGGAGTAGAAGTCTTTTCCTTATAGGAATCCTTTTGAGTGTAGATTGCGGAATCCTTTCCTTATAGGACTCTTACATCGAACGTGGAACGCAAGTATCTCATACCAAGGGTCTTTCAGCCTTTCTTATGGACCTTGGGCCTACCAATATTTCACATTGGATCCATCTTTAGCGATTTGGCAGGTAATGGGCCCGTCCACTATCGGCCCACAGTGAATGACCGTCAAGCCCATCTCTAGCCCAAATTCTTCCTCTTCATAGGTTAACAAAACTTTTGTGATATAGACCTTTAACTGAATCTTTAGTTTTTAAGAATTTAGCAAATTACAATAAATAGTAAGTAAATTTCTAAATTTATATAAAATATAAACTCTATTTTAGTACGTTTTGAGACTTTTTTTTCCATGAAGAATTATAGATTTTTTAAAGTTCATGCAAGGTTGTCTAAATATATTTTGAGGCATGAGGCTATAAATTTAAGTGACATTTTTTTAATATTTAAATTTTATTTATTTTATATTATAATTTTTTGTTACTATTCTTCTTTCTTTTTTAGATGCAAAAACACTAATTAAGTATTTATATTTATGTGTTATTAACAATTCTTTTACAATTGAAAATTGTCAATCAATTTAATTTTCTTATAACTAATCAATCTCTAGTAGTATCTTCTCAAATTAATTTTATTAAAGATAATATTACAACTTCACTTAATAATATGATCTACTGTATAAGAGACTAATTTACAAAAATTAAAAACTCAAATTGTTAAGAGAATTGATGGTCAATGATTAATTATTCGGCACACTCATACAATTTTCTTTTTGAAACATTTTAGGGTTTTAATTAGATTGAATTTCTATTGACTCAATATTTTTTAGGGCCTTTTTAGAGGTTAGAGACGTAAAACTTATTTATATTTTCCTTCAATTAAAAAAAAATCATTTATCAAAATATAGGGATTCTTTAACATTTTAGGTGGGGCTTTTTTTTCCCCTTATAATGAAAGGTCTTGGATCCCTTTATAAAGGGTATTCGGCCTAAACCGAAGTGACCTAGGCTTAAGAATTTTTATTTTATGTGAACACACTCATGTGAGAGGGGTTATACATAATACCCTCTAGACCTAAAGCCAACTTGAGTTGTGGTTGTGCTAAAGTACAACTATGGCAATATTAACTATGGACAAAATGGGCTTCTGCCATTTTCGGGCAAATTATATAGGGAAATGCTCCCCTTCCCAAACTAAATAGGAAAATGCTCCTCTTTTAAAACTCGATTTATGATAAATCGAGTTAAGCTCTATAGTGGCGTTTTTAGGAAGCCTATAGTGACGTTTTAATGACTTATAGTGACGTTTTTTAACTCGACTTTAATGAAATCGAGTTATAGGCAATGAAATCGACCTATAGTGGTGTTTTTTTTACCTATAACTCGATTTCAGTGAAGTTGAGTTAAAAAATGTCACTATAAGTCCTTAAAACATCACTATAGGCTCCTTAAAAACGCCACTATAGGTCTTTAGATTTTTTTTTTTTTTTTCTAACTCGATTTATCATAAATCGAGTTTTAAAATAGGGACATTTCCCTATTTAGTTTGGGAATGGGGGAATTTCCCTATATAATTTGCCCGAAAAGGGCAAAAGCCCATTTTGTCCTATTAACTATTGCGCTTTCTTGGCGTAATGGTTACTTCATAAGAACTAGTTCTTGTGGGGTGGAGGGTAAAGGTTGGGTTCAAGTCTCCAAGAGGAATTTTTACACACATATACACTTATATTAGGGTAGAGTAGGTTTTCTATCTTTTATCAACAAATAAAAAAAACTATGACAATATCATTAATAGCGCAGATGAATATGAATATATATGACATTTTTGTTTTTTTATGAACAAATTATGACTCCCTTTAATCTTCAATTCTTCATCACTGCATGTCTGTATCTATTTTGAAATTCAAAAGAATCTTCGTATCATGTTGTCAAGTGAATGGTTTTGACTTTCGTGATAGATTTACTGATACAACACATATAAAACTATTCTCACATTTTACTAAAATTATCAAACCTCAAAAAAATTGTCAACCCTTAAAAGCTTTAAAGATGTTTAAGGATAAATCTAAAATTGAAGCTTATAGGATAAAGTTCTACTATTCATATATTGTTCATGCTTATATAAATCCAAAACTTTAAGGCACTATTTATTATAGTATGCGAAACACTACGTTTTAATTGTTTTAAAATCCGAACTGGACCAAATTGTTCACCGATTCAACTGGGAACCAGACCTAGAATCGGTTTGGAAAAAATCGGACTCTTTCCCAGTTCTTTAAATGTTCCGATTTTTAAAACCTAAGTTTTAACTCACTTCCATAAAAGTGCTTAAACTTTTTCTAACAGCAATTGTCAAACGTTGATAGTTTCGTTTAGGAGCTTTATCCTTAAAGCTGAAGCTGAAATTTGGTGTTTGTTATTTTAATTTTTTTTTTAAACTATATAAGTCATTATTTATGTTTTATACAATTTGAAACATGAATCACTATAATTTGCCAAATACCCAAAATACTAAAGTGTTTTTTAGTAAAAACTATCTATATATCACAAAAGTTCTACAGTTCAAACACTACAAAAAAAAGGGCCTTAGGCCACGTTTGTAAAACGCGGACTTAGGTCCAAAAAACGTGGCCATAGGCCCATTTGGCCTATGACCGCGTTTTCAAATGTGGCCCAAACCCCATGACCGCTTTTTTACAAACGCGGCTCAAAAAAACACGGCCCAATACTCGCGTTTTTTGTAGTGAAATTTTACTTTCAACAACAATGTTAAACATACACAGTACTGCTTTTGTAATATAGATCTTTAACTAAATAACTTTATAGTATTTTGAGCATTTGACAAATTACAGTGAATCTTGATTAAAGTTCTGGATTTATAAAGCTTGAAAACTGAATCATACAATTTCTCCCTAAAAGCACTAAATTTCAACTTTAACCTTAAAATTGTTTTCAGCTTTAAAAACCCCTTAAAACTCCATTTTAATAGTTGTCAGAACCCTCGCCCTTTTTTTCTCTCAATAAAGAGTTTAGAGCTCTTAAAGTTCTTTCAGCACAACCAAATGTGCTACATATCGCAAAAGTTCTACTATTAAAATTATACGTGATTGATTTTGTAAAAGGTTATTAATTATAATATATCTATCACTCTCCCATGTTCCACACATTATTCTTAGAAACATCTTTAAATATTTAATATTTAATTTAAATTATGAAATAGATCAAATTCAAATTCAAATGATTATTTTTACTCATTGCTATCCTTTAATTTTTTTTATTTCTTTTTTTAAATTTAACTGCTAGCATCCCTCGCATAGGAACTGACTGCCCAATCTCCCCTCACATTTCCCTCTCTTGACTATGGTAAAGACTTTCCCAACCTGCTTTTCTTCTACAAACTTCAATCGCACAAGAATTTGTCACACAAATATCTTGGCCATATTAATGGAGTGGGCTCATATGACTCTGTTTGGTTACATCTCACAACATAGCATAAAAAGTCATAAACGGTTTTTTTTTTTTTTTTTTGGAGGAACTTAAAACGGGTAATTTTGGCACCAAAAAGTGCCTAATATGAACTTTGCCTATACTGCAATTGGTTTGACTCCAAATATTTTGAACTAACCAATTTGTGCTCTATTAGTTTGGCCTGGGCATAATACCAACCAATTTCTTGTTCTTTCTATCATAAATTGCATACCATGATCGAAATATCCATCAATCTGTTACGTTTCTAGTTTTTCTTTAATTTTATTATTTAAGATTTTGTTTTTGTTATTAGGAGTTGGGTAATTAGATAATGATAGGATAGATTGTTAGCTTAGCATTTGAATAAATCTTATCTACTTGTAGTAGATAAAAATTAGGTTTCTTTTGTGGCTTAATGTTTGATAGGCCAAAAACGTATTGACCCCTTGTGATTAAATTAATTGATTAACTAGCTAAGTTATTAATTAATCAAATTAACATACAAAGCGCGTGGTAGCACAAACAAATCACCAATTAAACTAAGTGTAGCGGAAAATAAATCTGACACGGTGATTTGTTTACGAATGAGGAAAACTTACACGACAAGAACCCCACCGGGTGATTTTCAGGTCACCACTCCCGAAATTTCACTATTATCACAACAAGCGGTTACAAGTAAAGGAATCTCAGTACTTTATACCAACCTACGGTTGAACCCTTACCCCAATACCCAATTGGACTTGTTTTGTAATGACAATTTCCCCTTTTGATGCACGGCTCCCAAGTACGTGACTAACCAATTACGCGGATCCTAGTACGCGACTTCAATCACCAACTATAGAAGGTTGTTGGCTGCAAAGTTCTTCAGTTCATCCACGATGAAGATCAAGAAGATGCTTGGTCACAAAACCCAAAAGTGCACATACACAGACTTCTTTAAGAATGATGAACTAGGGCAAAATTTTGTCTTTGGTCACAATTTGCTTGAACAGACTTTGCTCAATGCTTATGCAACTTGTGTACTCTTTGACGGCCTTTAAAACAATCTTTTTATATGTCTAGGGTTAGGAGAAAAAAATGCCCAAAGACACATTCACAAATTCCAAGAAAATCATATCAGAATTTTGAATTTCATAAACCTCGACAAATAGGAGGTGTCGAGCAGCTGTCGAGCACACGAGCTGAACAGCTTTCTAAACCTCGACACATGTTAGCTGTCGAGTTTTAATAAACTTGCACTTCTCAGCTTGTTTCTTGGACAAACTTGATGACTTCAACACTTGATCTTGAAACCTTGTCTCTTGAAGTATTAAAAACATCTAGAACTACCCAATTACAAGTAAAATGCGTTTTATCAAAGGATTAGTCAATTACATAAAAGAATAACATATATTCTTAACAAGTGAACCACACATGTCCTAATAATCTCCGCCTTTGGCAATCCGTGACAAAACCACAACAAACAAATGAACATATGAGAGAAGTCATAAATCACTCAACTCATATTTACTTGTTGAATACAATAAAATCTATTTTAACACAAACTCTTGAAAAACTTTGCAAAAAGAGAGTTTATGGCAAGTAAACTTTGACAACCTGTATTTCTGAAACACTTTAAACAAAACTCATCAAGGCATCTTTGTGTGAAACAGAAACAATAGATTGCATACAAGTATAAGAAGCATGTGCATAAAGGAAGAAAAGAAACAACACATGTAAGGATAGGTGAAAAAAAAACATACATCCACATATAAAGAAGATAAGTATAATGTA
Source organism: Quercus aquifolioides (assembly GCA_019022515.1). NCBI lineage: Eukaryota > Viridiplantae > Streptophyta > Magnoliopsida > Fagales > Fagaceae > Quercus > Quercus aquifolioides. The sequence continues at coordinate 22,353,387 of CM032335.1, read as the reverse complement.
TGTCAATAATGATCACAAGACCTAATGTACGAGAACAATGTATCTATAAAAGAAGGAAAAGAAAAGATATATAAAATCCTCACTAATCCCTCATATCAACAACACTCCCCCTAACAAAATGGTCATATACTAATTGTCTCCCTAAGAATGACTATTCTCATAACCCAAAACTACTCCCCCTTTTTGTCACGAGTGACAAAGGGTAAAAGTGTCAAGTAGACATCTCATCGGTAGAGCTAGCATCTCCATCATCATCATCAGAAGCATCATCGTCATCACCATCATCATCATCATCCTCAGTATCAAAATCAGAAGCCACTGGAGGAAGTGATGGAGGAGAAGCCTCAGAAGCATAGCCACCCATAGCCGCCTGCAATTGTGCAATATGACCGACACGAACGTTCACCTAATACAACTCAGTAGAGAGTGTATCAAGGCGAGCATCCATGCGCTGAAGCTGCGCCATGATGTCTCCAAGTGACACATCGCTCGTGGAAGAGGAAGGAGCGGATGTAGATGGAGCAAACCGAAATGGTGCCGAACGAGATGGAGTCGAATGGGAGGGAGGTGCTGCTGATTCCTGTCGCAACCTAAACTGTGCCTCACTACGTTTTACGGTAGCGGTGTCTATGGCACACATGAAGGTGAAATGGTCAAACACCGAAAAAGGGACGGAAAAATGGCGTAAAATCCTCGTGATAGCGGAAGGAAAGATGAGCTTATCACGGGACGCCGAATCTAGATGAACATCTATGATAGAAAGAATGAAATGTGAAGGGAAGTCTATAGTAAGATGCTCAAGTAGGAACAACAAAAATCGAGCACGAGGCTCTATAATGGAGTTGTAATGGAAGAGAGGATGGTGTACAAAGGTCAGTACCATGTTTAAGAATCTAGGACCTTTAGCAAAAGGCCGACATGGTGTAAACTGACGCTTACCCCACTCAGAAGGGTGCTCACAGAAAGCGGATATAAGCTCATCCTTGGACACAGTCCTCAGACGCTCGCAACGAGGATAGTCAGGAAAATCTACCCTAGGAACCCAAAGCACATCTGCAACAAGTTGCGGTGTGACAGGAATGCGCGTACCTCGAACGCGAGTGAAGAAAAGAGGTACTAAATTATCAATCTCGTGCATGTTGGAGTAAAACTCCTGGATAAGCACGAGAGGACAGGTGACCGAGATATCACACAGTGACTCCCATCCCCGACTGTGAATGACATCGGGAAGGTCGGTGTCGGTGAAGTCCGCCAAAATGACTTAACGTTCCAAATGAACACCTCGTCTAGAAAAGTTCTCCGAGAAAGCCTTTCGGGCATCCTCATCACAGAACCGAATGTTAGAAGGAGTAGGATCAGATGAAGATGATGCCCCAGAATGAAGAGGGTTCCGAGACGGAGCAGATTTACGCTTAGGTGCCATAGACACAACTAACGTAAACAAAAAGAGAGGGAGAGAGAGAGACAATCAGAAAAGCTCCAACAACAATTCAAATATAACAAGTATATTGAAAAGAGAGAACGTATGCATGGGGAATGCATGAACATGTGACATGCAAAAGAAATTTCATCATGGGCTCAGCCCAATCCAATCCTACCAGCACACAAACAGATTGCACACATCTAAATGCATGAAAATATTGTTATAATGTATATGTGATGCAATGCATGAAGTTTTAAGATCATATTAGCATAACCCAACCCAAAAATGCAACAACAACTCATCAATTTTGAAAAACCCTAAAATTTTTCAAAAACCCCAAAAACCTAGGTTTCAAAATATGAAATGCATGAAGAATGAGAGATTAGAAGCTTACCAAGTGATGAAAAACTTGAAAAAACCTTAAGGAATAAGATTGGAGTGAGATGAGAGTGTTTGGGAGAGAAAAGAGAGAGCTATCGAGAGAGAGATCGAGAGAAATGAGGTTACCTTAGTAAATCTTGACAGATGAAGGTGTCGATAGGTGTCGAGAAAAACAACGTCGACAGATACAGGTGTCGAGAAGGTATCGAAGAACAGAACACCAGATATAAAACAGAAGCTCGATCGATCGACCAGGTGTCGAAAAGCTATCGAGGAGGCAAAAAATTTCTCGATCGATCCACCAGGTGTCAAGAAACTGTTGAAATTGCGATAAGAAAAAGCTTAAGAAGCTTGATAGATAGCTAGGTATCGAGGAGGTGTCAAGCTAGCTTTTAAAAACAGTTTTTCGAGAAGTGAAAAACATAGTCATGAATGCAATCCAACATGCAACTCAACCAATGATCCAATCAACATATTAAGCTCTCAAAATCATCTCTCAACAGTAATTTTAAGCACATGGATCCTAAAAACACACACACACACTAAACAAGTGTAACCAATTTTATATTTCAAAAACTAGTTAAAACAATTTAGTGAGCATACATTAACACATGTAAAACCTTGTGATGGCCAAATCACATTGTACCTGCACATGTATCAAGAGTAGCAAAGAATATTGCGTGTTGTGTGTGAAAAACATCGCAAGATTGCATAAGTGTATACATGTTATGACGATTTGAGATATGAGAAAATCACTTTAACTCACACACAATCATAACTGTTTGATGGGGACTATCAAACAGTTATGGCCAAATCACATTGTACCTGCACATGTATCAAGAGTAGCAAAGAATATTGCGTGTTGTGTGTGAAAAACGTCGCAAGATTGCATAAGTGTATACATGTTATGACGATTTGAGATATGAGAAAATCACTTTAACTCACACACAATCATAAATGTTTGATGGGGACTATCACCTTCGAGGTACATCCTATAACTCCCACATCTCCTAGAATAGACGCTTGCAATCATATTTAAAAGCGTTTTTGATCTTTTTGCTTTTTATTTTTCTTTGCATTTTTTTTTTATTTAGCATATCATGCATGGGCATATAAGAGAGAAAAAAGAAATACACAATGATATTTGACATTCCAATTTTACTATGCTGAAGCACACAAATGTCATTGACATCACACTTTTGCTATGCCGAAGCATACAAATGTCTTTCATGATTGGCGGGCAATAGTGGTAAGATGGTTATTTATGACTTTCTCTTAGGATTTTCTAGTCCTTCCCGTCAAAAAGAGTGATACGAGTGTTAAGTCCAAGAGATAACTTAATCTTACTCATCACAAACAAGAGCCACAAAGCTCACTTGCTTAGTTGTGCATAGAGATGCTCATCTAAGTTACAAAAGATACAAAATTTAGAAAAATTTGTTTCAATGGCCATCCAACGTACACAAGTACCAATGTACACAAAACACACACTGTTTTTGTATTTTCTGATTTTTCAATTTTTTTTATATGAAAAATAAAAAATAAACAAAACTGAAAATAAACAAACAAAAACATGTTAAGCAAAGCAAAGCATAAAACTAGACTGACTCAAAACAGCAAAGTAAAACACACAAGTAATGCAACAAACAAAAACAAGAAGATAGAAGAAAGTGATAGAATCATTTGGAGCCCTTTTCCTTCCACGCCTTAGAAGAACCTTTCCTTTGATTAAACCCTTGAACCGGCGATGAGGGGGAAGAATTGAAACCGTTCAAATTCGAAAGGAATATGAGGGCTTTGAGAAGATCTCCAAGAGAAGCAAGAGATGATTGAAGCTGATTCTGGCTTTTAGATGCTATCATGTCGTTGTTTTGTTGAGTGGCTAACCACTTATAGTAATTTGATCGAGTATGACCGATAGCTCCACAATGATGATAGCGATGCTACTTCTTCTGTTTAGGCTTTTGAGAGTTAGCCTTCTTAGCCCTAGGGTTTTTAACATCTTTCTTATCTTGCTTAGGGGGTGCTCCTAAAATATATTTACCCTTGTCTAAGTTCTCACTACCTAATTCAGTTTTAACATCATTGTTCTCAATTTCAGCATTATTAGCAGGAGGAACAAAAACAGTAGCACTAGTAAAAGCAATATTAGAGGAAGAAATACCATACCCTAAACCTGTTCGATCCAAAACAGATTTTTGAATGCTGAGCATCTTATCAAGTTTTGCACTTGAAGTCCTCTCCAATTGGGCTCTAACTGGAAACAGCTCCGCTTTAAGCTTCTTGGTATTTTCAGCCAAGAAATAGTTCTCAAACCTCAGTGCTCCAATAGTCTGGTTAGCCTCATCAAACTTTGTGGACAGCTCTTCATGGTCAAGTTCCACATCACTGAGTTTCTTGGTGGCCAGCCTATACAATTTCTCATGCTTCTCAAAAAGCTTGTATAGTTTTTAATAGGCTGTATGGATATCATCTTGATCATCCATCTTCTCACACTTAGAATCCACCAATTCTTCTTCTTCGTCCACATCTTCAACAATCCCTTCAGTAGGATTGATTGTGGCAGTGAAGGCATTCAAGATTCTGTCATCCTCATCGTCGGAATCATCCTCAGGCTCAGTGTCACTCAATGTAGCAGCAAGTGCCTTGCTCTTCCTAACACTCTTGAGATATGTGAGACACTCTTGCTTCATGTGACTGAACCCATGACACCCAAAGCACTTAGGTCCTGCAGAAACAGTGTACTAACCGCCATCCCTTACATCCTTCTTCCCTTTATCTTGACTCTTGAACTGAGAAGAACTGGATTGCCTACGGTCCTTGTCAAAGCCCTTTCCATTGGCATTCTTCATAAACTTCTTGAACTGCCTAGTGATGTAGGACTTCATCTTGGAATCTTCATCGTCGGAAGACTCATCTGTGTCAATGCTCTTGGCCTTTAAAGCCATGCTCTTACCTTTACCCGACTTGCCAATCCTTGATAACCCTAGCTCGTAAGTTTGTAGATTACCAACCAGCTCTGTCAAAGGAATCTTGTCAATATTCTTTGATTCCTCTATCGCCGTAATCTTGGCATGGAATCTCTCGGGTAGAGATCTGAGCACCTTCCTCACAATCTTAGGTTCAAGAATGGTTTCCTTAAGATTGAAGGCTGAGTTCACTATGTCCTTGAGCATGACATAGAACTCATCAAACGACTCATTCTCCATTTTTATCTCTTCAAAGCTTGTAGTAAGCCTCTAAAGTTTTGAATCCTTGACAGCCTTTGTACCCTCATAAGTTGTCTGGAGGATGGTCCATGCTTCCTTAGCGGTTTCAGTGGAGGATATCTTCTTAAACTCCTCATTAGTGACCGCACTGAATAAGGCATTCAACGCCCTGCTGTTGAAGTTTGCTGCCTTGATCTTTGCTTCATCCCAATCGGCTGGCGCTTCCTTTGGCTTAGTCCAGCCAATCTCTACAGCTTGCCACACCTTCTCATCTAAAGACTGTAAGAAAACTCTCATGCGTACTTTCCAATATGCATAGTTAGTGCCATCAAATAAAAGAGGCATAATTAATGACTATCCTTTATCCATGACAAACAGGGGTCAATGGATCAACACAGTAAAGATTAAACCTAATCAGAGTGTGTCTACTCTGATACCACTTGATAGGCCAAAAACGTATTGACCCCTTATGAATAAATTAATCAATTAATTAGCCAAGTTATTAATTAATCAAATTAACATACAAAGTGCGTGGTAGCACAAACAAATCACCAATTAAACTAAGTGCAGTGGAAAATAAATTTGACACGGTGATTTGTTTACGAATGGGGAAAACCTACACGGCAAAAACCCCACCGGGTGATTTTCAGGTCACCACTCCCGAAATTCCACTATTATCACAACAAGCAGTTACAAGTAAAGGAATCTCAGTACCTTATACCAACCTATAGTTGAACCCTTACCCTAATACCCAATTGGACTTGTTCTGTAGTGACAATTTTCCCTTTTGATGCACGGTTCCCAAGTACGTGACTAACCAATTGCGCAGATCCCAGTACGCAACTTCAATCACCAACTATAGAAGGTTGTTGGCTGCAAAGTTCTTCAGTTCATCCACGATGAAGATCAAGAAGATGCTTGGTCACAAAACCCAAAGGTGCACATATACAACAACTTCTTCAAGAATGATGAACTAAGGCAAAACTTTGTCTCCGGTCACAATTTGCTTGAACAGACTTTGCTCAATACTTATGCAACTTGTGTACTTTTTTACGGCCTTTAAAACAATCCTTTTATATGTCTAGGGTTAGGAGAAAAAAAGACCCAAAGACACATTCACGAATTCCAAGAAAATCACATCAGAATTCTGAATTTCATAAACCTCGACATATAAGAGGTGTCGAGCAAGTGTTAAACACACGGGCTGAACAACTTTCTAAACCTCGACACATGCTAGCTATCAAGCTTTAATAAACTTGCACTTCTCAGCTTGTTTCTTGGACAGACTTGATGACTTCAACACTTGATCTTGAAACCTTCTTTCTTGAAGTATTAAAAACACCTATAACTACCCAATTACAAGTAAAGTGCGTTTTGTCAAAGGATTAGCCAATTACATAAAAGAATGACATATGTTCTTAACAAATGAACCACATATGTCCTAACAATGTTGATTAATATATTAATATTAAAGGAAGTTTAAAAATATTATTATTGAGTGAGTATTCACTTTGGAGGTCTAGACTCCCTCGAAGTAGTCTATTTATCAATTAAGAGGTTTTGGTTCCCTCAAAGCAACCAACAAAACCAATTAGGTTCATAAGAATTGGCATCAGAGCCAGGCATGAAGGAACAATTGTTGGAATGTATGAAGAAACAACTGTTGGAATGCATGGAGAAACTGAAAGAGATACAATCTCTAGCAATTAATCATAATGAAAAATGCAAGTGATATGCAAATCCTTGCGTTTGACTAGATATAAACAAAAGACACCAACTAAAGAGGGTGGTGGCAGTGAGCACCCAAAGAAAGGAATTTGGTTCTCTATGAACAAGAAAAGCTAATTAAGTGATGGGCAATGCAAACTAGAAGATAAGAAAGCCATTGGAGCTCCATAAAATCAAATCATTCTACCTTCACACAATTCAAGCATGCAACAACTTTTAAATCAAGTTTGCAACACCAAAAAGCTTACCACCTTTGCGGATGCTCAATCATAAGATCCTTTCAAGCCCAAGAAGTGATCCAGTATGTGAGAAGCAACTTGGGAAGATTGAGCTCATATGCAACAAAAATTTTCAGATTAAGCACTTAAGGACAAGAGTTGATTTCAAGGGACGAAGAATTTTGTGCCTAGGTTTTTTTTTTTAATTTTATTATTTAAGATTTTATTTTTGTTATTAGGAGTTCGGTAATTAGATAATGATAGGATAGATTGTTAGCTTAGCATTTGAATAAATATTATCTACTTGTAGTAGATAAAGATTAGGTTTCTTTTGAATTTAAATATTAGTTTTATCTTGTAAATGCATCAATTTATATGGCTAAATGTTGATTAATAAAGGAAGCTGAAAAATATTATTATTGACTGAGTATTCACTTTGGAGGTTTAGACTTTCTCGAAGTAGTCCATTTATCAATTAGGAGGTCTTAATTTCCTCAAAGCAACCAACAAAACCAATTGGGTTCATAACACAATCCATTGAGCATAATAGCATCTTAATCATAACGTGATCTCAAATAAGTAATATTGACCAATCAAAATGAAAGGGCAATTTTGAAGATGAAAAGAAATGACAATGGTTTGTTTTACTAATCAAACTAAACCGAATCGTTTATTTAACATAACTGCTTCTCGTTTGTGTTGGATTTATTTTCTTCTTCTCCTTCATTTCCAAAACAAGTCCAATAATTCTACCTCACATTGGATAGGCCTCGATAATGGATGGTATAGTTGGAATTTTGATGATTTTGTAACGGGGGAAACCTCCCTCCTCCAATAATTTCTTCCATTCTAGCTCAGTCCTTTCCTTTCCTCCAGAGGTGTGTGCCATCATCAACAAATCAGATACCATGCGGGTCTCATCAAATAGATCGTTGTTATCCTTTTCAAGTACAATATCAACAATAATAACCTTTCCAATCTTTTCTGATATTGCTTTTCTGCAATTTTTAAATATCTTGATGCAATGTTCATCACTCCAATCATGTAGTACCCACTGCAACAAAATCATAATATCATGAATTTTGTTATTTGAATATGAGAGAGAGAGAGAGAGAGAGAGAGAGAGGGACCCAAACATATTGTTATTTAAAAATTGTTACACTACCTAATAGGCTATTGTTTTACCTTCATGAAGATTGCATCAGCTGTAGGAATGGACTCAAACATGTTACCTCCAACATGGGAGACCCCCTCGCGAATAGGTGCTGTGGCAACAACATGTGGCAAATCAAAGTTGGTACCTTTGATGTGTGGATGTGCTTTCACAATCTCAGCTATCATTCCTCCTGTTCCACCTCCTACATCCACCAATGATCCCAAGCAATTAAACCCATTCTTGTATTCTTCTAGGACCACCCCCATCACAATCTTAGCCGAACATGCCATGGCATCATTGAAGATCTTGTTGAATTCAGGATTTTTTGATGCAAAGTCCCACATCTCACAGCCATGAGCCTTCTTAAAGGCAATACCACCTTCTTTGACACATTGGCTAAGGTAATGCCATGGGGCCAATTGCCATGGATGGTTCTCCATTAATACCATTGGCACTAGGCTTAGTTCAGCATCATGCAAAAGCCATTTTGATGCAGGGGTCAATCCATAGAGAGTATCCCCACCATCTGATGGATTATGTGCGGTTAAGATCTTTTTGCGGACTAGTGATCTCATGATACGTGCGAGGTAGGGAATATCAAGAGAAGGGGAGTTAACTATTCCGGCTGCTATTTGGCACAAAGTGATCGGACCACCATGAGAGTTTATAATGTCAGCAATGCGGAGCTCCACAGCACATTTCAATGCCATGGAGTCTGCAAAGCCAAATAAATGTTGCCAAATTTCTGCTTGGCCTTCTAGCAATGCTTGAGCTTCTTTTGTTTCCATTCTCTCTCTCTCTCACACAAATGAAGATTTTGAGCAAATTGGTGAAGTGAAAGGCAACTCACGTAGGTATTTAATGAAAGCAAGGGTGCTAGAGCCAACTCAACCTATCCTTTTCTCAACTTTGGATTTTGTATGATATTAAATGTACAATACGATGAAGAAGTCGGCTCAGGAGAAGTAGCCTTCTGGTTTTACAACTCTTCTTTTTTTCTTTTTTTTTTAAAATATTAAGTATTTTTAACACACACACGGAGAGATGGGAGAAAGTCTTAAAGAAACTGACAGTGATGTATATTCAAAATAGTCTTCTGGTTTTACTACTCCAGCCTATGTACTTCCTAATAAATATAGCAGTTCACTTATGTAAAAATTTTAATATTTTTATTTTTCTAATCATTTTAATGTCTTTCTCTTGATTTTTTTTTTTTTTTTTTTTTTTTTTTGAGAAACTTTTCTCTAAAAATTTGATCATCATCATTATCATCGTCGTCATCATCATCATCAATTGTTGATGTTAATTAGAAATTTTCCTTTACAAAAATGATGATTAGTAGAAAAAAAAAATTGACAAGGTAACCTTAACAATATAGTTAAGTCCTTTTTTGGAATTTACACCAAAACAACAATTTTTAAAACAACTTATACAAACACTTATAGTTACTTTAAAATTAAAAAATGCATTTTTTCACTTTTTTACTAAATGCTTATTTGTGGTTTTTAAAATTGTGTTTTCGAAACGCTGTTTTTCAAAACACACTTTTTAAAACAGTCTATCCAAACTGACCCAATGTAATATATTGGTATTGCTTTAGAAGTAAAATATCTTTCGTTAATATATATATATATATATATATATATGAAAATTACACACAAGCGTTGTTTTAACTGAATTATTAGGTAAGTGAATTTGGGTTATTGCACATTGCACCAGATCTAAATCCGTCTAAATTTCCTTGTTTGTGTTCTTGACAAGAATCTTTACTTTAGAGTGGATGGGGTCCTTCGGTTTTGTTTGGATATTGTAGTAACTATTTGTTTTGCATCTTATGAGCATTAGTGGTTGGAGGCCTAACATTTTGTAAAGTTGTGATTTCCAACTATCTTGTGTTGGCTTTAATTCCGTGCCAAATTTGATTGTAATTTCTTCAATCATTTTCTCTGTATGTATGTGGGTTTATTTGTATGGGATGACTGTGAGAGATTGGTGAAAAATCGAGCTTCAAAAAATGAATCAGTGGAATTTGTGAGTAGCTCATGAGAAGCAACCCGCGAAAAGGTCACGTGTGGAGCACATGACTGGAAGCTGAAGAGTCATGCCAGACTATGAATTTCGCGAGTGTTTCGCTAGAACGGCCAACCCGCAAAGCACTCGCAAAACTGTCTGTTTGGCAAAAAGTTGTGTTGCTTTACAAAATCCTTAACCACGCTATATATATATGCCCTTATTACCCACTAATTGTAAGAAGTGCTTTTCAGAGAGAAAACCCTAGCAAATACACTTAAGAGTTAGAAATTGTTATACCCACAATCATCTACACATTTCCTTGTAGTTTTCCTTAAATTCCTACCTCTCCATCTCTAGATCTTTGAGAGGTTGTTAGCCCAAACACTTACCACACCCATTCTGAGTAATAAGTGAGATTTTGGTGCTACTGGGAAGTATTAGAAAGAGTCATTCATTGGCGGATGCAATCAGGCTTAATTGCGGGATCCGGAAAGCTAGAGAAGACAAGACTCCGTGAAGTTCGTCGGTAGCAGGAGCTTGGAGGGCTCAAGTACATGGGGTAGACTAGGCTTGGAGGGTTTTTTGTTATTTGTGTACTCCAACTTTATTCTCTAGTGGATCGATTTCAACTTGGAGGGTTGCACAAAGGTTTTTCGCCGAGTTCTTTGGTTTCCTCTTCGATAACACATTTTGGTGTTATCTTGTGTTTGCATCTCTCTTCCCTACTCTTTAAGCTTTCATTTTATTGTTGATGATGGATGAATATGGCTTAAGGTAGTGTTATCGGTTCATTGCGCTTATTTACTTTTGCTCTGCACTTTGTTTAAGTTAGAGTAAACGCAATCTAGCTGTAATTTTTAATTGGGGGTCTAAACAAACTCTTGTGTTTTAGCACAAATCTAAGCTTTCACATTTGAACAACCTGGATTTGGATTCGAAGCACCATGCAATTACCCTATTAACTTTTACTACAACGAGATGGTAATTACATGGTGAGTATAAAATTAATCAGGAAAACTTTTTACAACCAATAAATAGCATCCAGATAACTTTTTACCCTATTAGCTTTTACATTTCACATAAAGATGATAATTATACCCAAAATGAAAATAATTCCGAGTTTTAAAGACTAAAAGTGTACTTTAATAATTATTAGGACAAAATTTAACTACAACATAGGTTGTAGCCTTAGGTTACAACCTTATTCAATATCTTTTTATTGGAGATAAATATTGACAAATCCACTATTGGATTACATCTTCTTCTTATATCCCCCATGCTTGCACAATTTCTAGAAAATTAAAAATCAAATACAATATAGTTAAGTCCTTTTTTTGAAATTTACACCAAAACAACAATTCTTAAAACAGCTTATCCAAACACTTACAGTTACTTTTTTTTTTTTTTTTTTGAGGAAACACTTACAGTTACTTTAAAATTAAAAAACGCACTTTTTCACATTTTTACCAAACGTTTATTTGTGGTTTTTAAAATTGTGTTTTCAAAATGCTGTTTTTCAAAACACACTGTTTAAAACAGTCTATCCAAACTGGCCCAATGTAATATATTGGTATTGCTTTAGAAGTAAAATATCTTTCGTTAAAAAATATATATATATATATATATGAAAATTACACACAAGCGTGGTTTTAACTGAATTATTAGGTAAGTGGATTTGGGTTATTGCACATTGCACTGGATCTAAATCCATCTAAATTTCCTTGTTTGTGTTCTTGACAAGAATCTTTACTTTAGATTGGATGGGGTCCTTCGGTTTTGTTTGGATATTGCAGTAACTGTTCTTTTTGCATCTTATGAGCATTAGTGGTTGGAGGCGACATTTGAACAACCTGGATTTGGATTCGGTGCACCATACAATTACCCTATAATCTTTTACTACAACGAGATAGTAATTACATGGTGAGTATAAAATTAATTAGGAAAATTTTGTACAACCAATAAAAAGCATCCAGATAACTTTTTATCCTATTAGCTTTTACATTTCACATTAAGATGATAATTATATAGTGCACTAGTTTGATTATGCTAGCAGTGGAAAAAGAGTAGCATTTTTTTTTTTTTTTTGGTGGCTTCTTTGAGAAATTGATATTCGTTATTGACTTATTTCCTAGTTGCTGCTTTGGGCCTTTGGCTGCAAGTCGTTTTGTTGAATTCTGCGTCATTTTTTATGGCTTCTTTGAGAAATTGCTACTTTGTTTTATAACGTTGTTTGTCCACTCTAAGAGCAAGTGGACTGTGGACATATATGATATTTCTCCACCTGGACCTAGGGCGATTCCACAAAATTATTTACAAACAGCTCCAGCTTCGTTTGTTAACTAATAATTCTATGGTTAAACTATACTATTAAATTGGTCAAGCTCAAACATAATATTAAAATTTTATTTATAGTTTATTGATAATATAAACAATCTATTCCTAATAAAAAAATTTAGATTTGTGAATGGTGAAAAATTTTAGTCATAGTTTGGCTATATATGAGAAAATAATAAGTTAATCAAATAATTCTTAAATAAGTTCAAGCTTGTTTGATAAAAAAAATAAACTAGTTTTGAATATGTAATCCTATTTAATAAAGATCTTTGAGCTCTGCTCTTTTTTGAAATAAAACTAGCCTAAATTGTTAAAACTCAACTCAACTCAGCTTGTCTTGTTTATAAACCTAGTTAGACTAAATAGAAATTTTGAACCTAAATGATCAAATGGAAACTTAATCAAACATGAAGGAAATGTAAAGAGCAAATATGAAAATAGAATGAAATAGGAAATCCAAAATGAAAATTTTAAAATGTAAAACTACCCAAAATGAAAATAATTTCTACTTTTAAAGGCTAAAAGTGTATTTTAATAACTATTAGGACAAAGCTTAGCTACAAAATTGGTTGTAACTTAAGGCTACAACCTTACTTAATATTTTTTTATTGGAGGTGAATTTTGACAAATTCACCGTTGGATTACTTTTTCTTCTTGTGTCCTTTATGCTTGCAAAATTTCTATAAAATTAAAGATTAATAGTTATGTCATTAATAAATTGTTTAAATTGCAAATTTTTGCAGTTTAAAATTATGCATAAAATGTAAGCTCATAGATCATATAGTAAGTAATATAATATCTAATTAACACAAAATTTGATAGGTATATTAAGAACATAAAAAACATGCAATTCAATGGTTAGATTTTCAAAATATATAGTAATGTGAATGATATTAAGTAAGGTTATATCTTTAGGTTACAACCAATTTTGTAACTAAATTTTGTCCTTAAAAAAAATGGTGGGGGCGGGAGAGCACGTTTTACAAAGCACTATATACTATTTAATACTTTGCTAATTAAGTGCAAACTTTGGTGATTCGTTTATTTTATTTTATTTTTTTGGGTGATTCTTACAATTTTCAATTCAGACTAAAAAAATGTTTTCAAGAGACACTAATTTTGAACGAGAAATCATGTCTCCTCTAATGGACCATTGCTGCAATAAGAAATTATCAAATTAACAATAATGACAACTTTTCCGGATCTTCAGGCATGGGCAGATTGCATTTGACCAATCTTTTCACGTGCGCTGTCCTGGTGCATATCAAAAAGAGAAATGATATGTAATCCTTTTATGGACATTATTTTTGGATTTGGTGTAATCTTTTATAAATTGTTATCCATCAGCAAGAAGATTTGCAAGATCTAGTGCATTTAGACAATTTATTAATTTAGTTAAAGCTAAAATTAGTAATGGATATATAATAATCGAAATGAAAAAAAAAAAAAAAAAAAAAAAAAAAAAAAAAAGATTAACATAAACCTAGGAAGCACTTGCACGAATTTGAGTGCGAGTCCTACAACAATACAGCAATTTTTGAAAAAATATGACACGGATGTTGCAGGATACGTTTATTAATTAATTATCAAATATATTTTTATTTAAATTTTCTATATATTATTTAGCATTTTTTTTCCATATAATAGTAAACACATATCAATTTAAGAGCAATAATAAATAATAAAGTAAATATTTAACCATTACATGATAAATCAACAAAAGAAAAAAACAATCAACATATTTTTTTTCAATTAATAGTAAAACTTATCCAAAAAAAAAGGAAAAAGCAATCAACATATTTTTTACTAATCAAAAAAAGAAAAGAAATTAACACATATTTTTTTCAATGAAGAAATCAACTCAACAGTACAACTTATCAAAACTAAGTGGTGAATCCAAATGAAAACTATTAACAACTTGTTACCATTTTTTTTTTTGTAAAATTGTTGCGAAAATATTGTGCTCATAACATTACTCTTTATATAATAAAACTTTTTAGTTTTAATATTTTTTATATAAAATATTTATGCACACACTTGGAAGTTGTGAAAAAAAAAAGAAAAAAAAAAGAAAAAAAAGAAAAAAAAGAAAAAAAAAAGGAGGTGGTAGATGATTGTAAAGTGTATGGTTTATTAACCATATGCGTGGGCACCTTGGGCATATCTGTAACACACTAAAAAGAGAAGATTCAGAAGAATGAGAGAAGAAGGGAGAAAGTGTCGGTTGAAAAAAAAATTATATATTGTTGGGGACGTGCGTGCAGCCGTGTCGCATTCCGCATCCCCAAGCGGCCGACACGGTTGCGGTGACTAGACACACCGTACTTTCCAGCCATAAACTCATCTAGTAAATTTTATATTCAACCAAAGTAAGAAAAGACAAGATTGACATAAAATAAAAAGAATAATAATGGTTTTCCTTTAAAAGTATAAAAAACATTATAATATTGTGATTAAACATAGAAGTAAAAGATCATTTGAGATTTAAAAATTAACTAGAACGCATATGAAACAAGAATGACTCATCTTACCCACTCCATCATCTATCTTTTTTAAAAGGTGAGATTAAAAAATGTGCTAAATTTCAACAAGCAATAAGGCACCAACATATTATAGAGAAACGTTCAATTAAAATGTGCCCTAGATAGCCTAGGGGCATGGAGTAAGAACTAAGAAGTGGTAGTTGATTTGCAAAGAAACATTTTCGAACCACAGTAGATAAACTAGTGTAAAAGACAGCATTGTCGTCTTTGAAAACAAACGATTATTCTGTGCCCACAACTGCTTTGCATTTTGCTCTTGAAATTTTTGCACTAAAGGCGGACTTACTGTTTATATGAGAGCATTATGACACTTTTTTTTTTCTTTGGGGTATGTATCATCATACCGACCTTAATATATATTTTATAAAAATAGATGAAC
Source organism: Quercus aquifolioides (assembly GCA_019022515.1). Lineage (NCBI taxonomy): Eukaryota > Viridiplantae > Streptophyta > Magnoliopsida > Fagales > Fagaceae > Quercus > Quercus aquifolioides. Next base: position 22,338,003 of record CM032335.1, on the reverse strand, counting down.
GATATACATGATTGTTAGGTTTTAAGCAGGGTTTAAAAGGCACTAGATTTAAGTTGATGGACTGTCCATGCATTTGGTTGATGCATCAATGGCAGGTTGGTAAGTTGCTGTTGGCGTGATAAAAGGCTAATGAAATACAATGATGCGGAGAGCACACTATTTTTACATGGAAAACTCCTTTGCCTGAGCAAGAGGGGTGCAAAAACACTGTTTGAAAAGTAGAGAGAACCCTCTACTTTCCTTTGCCTGGCCACTATATTACTTGAAGAAAATGAGGAAAAATAGTGGACATTATAATATCCGCATGGACCGCATTGAGCATTGAGCTGTGAAGGTGAGTGTGTTGTGTTTTCTGATTCTGAGTCGTGTTTGTGGGGATCAACCTTTCCTCTTATATAGGCCAAGGGGAGAGGTAAGTGTAAGACTCTTATGGGATGTAAATCTATATAATATCTAAAAGCTAAAACATAGTGTTTATTATTACTACGCTCTTGTTGGGCCATTTTAGCGTAGCATTTCAGTCTAATTCGGTCTACTTTGGTTCATTCTGTCCAGTTCGATAAGTGACGGTTTTAGAAATTTTGTTTAAGGGAGTCATTAAGAAACTTAAATTAAAAAAAAAAATTTAATAAAAAGAGAACTTGAATATATCGAGTTATCACAAAAAAAAAATGAAGTTTTACAATTTTCTTCTACAAGTTTTCAAATTTTGAATTGTTACATGATAGTTTATTATAAGTATTTATTGCCAATGTGGGTAGCTATAACCATTTTATTATGTTAAGTATGTCTAACATTTTTATTTTTATACAGTTGTTATTATCTATTTGTCATTGTTTTTATAAAAATATTTTAAATTAAATGAATAAACTCAACTTATTAGCTTTGTATTAATTATTGATGCACACAATCATACTCATTCATACATAAAATAATATACTGCATGTCTACTTAACCAATCAAATGTTTGAACAATCACAAACTTTACAATTTTTTTTCATGAATTTTTCTGACTTTATAACAAAAAGTTATTATAGCATGATAACGATACATACACATGTAACAAACCCTCTCTATTTCCTAATTATTAAATTATATAAAATTATATTATATTTATATTGTACACACAAACATCCACACACATCATTACTCACCCAAATAACAATATAACAAAAGTAATGCACACAATCAATATTAGACACACCCACACACATATAATATAAATTTATAATAAAGAGTGATACTTACAATTCACAAACACTTACTCTTACTCTTAGAGTTGGAAATACTTGTAATAATGATGTATAAGATTTAAGTCAAAGTGTGCAAAATATTTTTAAGAATTAATTAAAGTATTAAACAAACAAAATAAATATTATATATATAAATAAATTTGAAGTCTGGGGGTTCGTTTGAACCCCTTGAACAAAGTGTAGCACCGCCCCTGAGCTTGGTTAACTTCAGTTCATTTGATCCACTTCAGTTCTGTCGGTCTAGTTTGGTCCAGTCAGTCCATTTTGGTCCATTTTCGAGCAATCGTTATGTTTCCTTGAAAGAAAAAAAAAATACTTGAAAATTTTAAAACACTTTAAAATAAAAAATATGGACAGCTTAATTTAGAAAATTTTATATATTATGCAACGCAACCATGGTTTTCAAACCCGGACCGGACCGTACGGTCCGACCCGGTTAACCGTGAACCCCTCTCAATTCCGGTTCTTTTAACCTTGAGAACCTCTACACAAAGAAAAAGCATGAAACCGTTCAAACCGAGGTCAGACCGTACGGTTCTGAGAACCGTGGCCGGTTTTTGAGGTTCACACGGTTCCTTCATTTGACCAGAAAATTGATATCGGCCTGTAAATGTTTTGAAATAAAAAAATTCGAGAGAGAAAAAAAGAAGAGCCACGTTACCACCGTCACTGAAAATTGAGATTCTTTGATGCTGCAAAACAAGGTCGAGAGCTTGAAAGTTCGAACTGAGATAGAGAGTTCGAACTGAGATAAGGAGGAGGCTGGAATCGCTGGATCTGAAAATTTGAAACTCTGAACAAGAAAGAGGAAGATAAGAATAAGAATGTGTGGAGGTAAATTGATATAATATGTGGGCTGTAAAGTTGATAAAACGTGTGACAGTAGGAAAAGTCAGGCAGGGACTCTTGGGAGACGTGAAATACAGGTTGGTAAGTGTTTTACCCTTTTTATTCATAGGTTTTATCACCACTACCACCAGGCACCGGTTTCTAATTTTTATTATGAATGTTTAAAATTCTACATTTTCTACTCCTGAATAACGTCTCTAATTTGCTACTACTATATTTATACGGTATATTTTATTGATTTTTTTATTTTTATTTTATAAAGTTAACTAGTCTTATATTATATAAATATGTTATTGGCCTGAAATTAGGCTAAGACATATTGGCTTAGATATGAATTTGCAATTTGCATTTGTGTTGATGCTTAAAAAAAAAAAAAAACTTATATGGCCTTTTACCAAATAATTAAATTTATGAACATATAAATAATGTATATTATAAATATATTTGAAGAAATACTATATTTATGTTTGCTTAGGACGTGAAAAATACATTTGAAAGATACATTTCTATATTTAATTTGACTATTTTAATTAATTTTATATTTGTACTAATTTTATATTTTTATATATATTTAAAATAATTATTAAATTAATTATGACATCATCACGGTTCAACTCCGGTTCGACCTCGGTTCGACCTCAAAAACCTTAAACCTCTCATTTTTACGGTTCAATGAACGGTCCGGGTTTCAAAACCCTGTGCAACTATACTTTTTTTATAAAATAATCACATCACTTTAAGAAATGTTTGAGACTAACACTTATAAATCTCATCTACTATTTTCATTTTTCATTTAACAAAAAAAAAAAATTTTAATTTTTGCGCTTATCATGCGAGCCAACAACTAGTATAATATAAAAGTTGTTACAAACTTCTTGGCATTTACTGCCACACCGTTCTCTGCCAAGTAGTGTTGCACTATGCAATGCCATAAGTTTCTTACACTTCTTGTTTGCTTTAGGGTACATTCTCTTAAACATGCTAAGGATGCCTCTTGCATTAGCGAGCCCTCCCTAAGTGGCGGAGCCACATTGATAGAGGCCGAAGAGGGCCTAGGCCCCCCAAAAATTTTCAAAATTTTCAAATATATATACTCAAATATATGAGTCATACAAAAATTAAAATTTTTTCTTGAGTATGTAGGTTGATTGGCCCCCCCAATCCCATTAAAATTTTAATATGTCTATAAAAATTGGATTAACTGAATCCCTAAAAAAGAAATTGACTTAATAGAAAGGGTACGGTTCTTCTTAGTTTTTGCTTGTTCCTCATTTTAAGAAAAAAAAAAATTAAGCGAGTAAAAAAACTTCCCTTACGTCCTAGAGGTTGATGGCTAGCAAGCAGTGGAGGCAGCAAAGTGCACTCCTCTTCTTAAAAAAATTACACAACAGCAACTCTACTAGCAGATAAATCGGCATTTGATTTTGGATAGATCAGCACAAAGGAGCTGAGTTCTTCTTCTACCATTCTTCTATCTCTATATTATTTGTTTCCTAATTCTCTTGATTTTTATGTTATGTTGTTTGGTACAGGTTTTGACCCGTACTGTTAAATATGGTTTACTCACCACAGATGTGTGGTTTTGATATTTTGTTAATAATTTTATGAGATATGAAAATTAATGAAATGTAACAGTTCTTGGAACTATAAACCTACTTTTAGAGAAAGAGATCGAATTTAATTTGTTATCTCACTAGGAATTGTGCAAATACACAATCTTACAATATTTTTACAAAAATGGATCATCAAAATAAAATAAAATAAAATATTATATCTGAATCCACCCTAACTAAAAATAAACGTATTATGAAAATATTGTAATCTTTATTGCGTTCTTAGATTTTCTTTTGAAAAATGCTAAGTCCACAACTTTTTTATAACTCTTTCACAACAAATCATAAGTAGTTAGTTATTATTGGTTCTAATTTTAACTTACTATTAAGATTACTTTTTTATCCCACCAATAACAACTCGTAATACCTTGCCACTTAGGTTTTGTTGTGAAAATATTGTAAACATAACATTTCTTTTTTCTTTTTGACTAGTTAAGAAAATGATGATACTAGGAATATTACACATAGAGTTTACAAATGGATGAATCATCAATCACAAAATATAATTCAAACATTTATTTATCATGTAGTAATTTTACAAAATATAGCATTTGTATACGAATATTATAAAATATAGTATTTGTATAGTTTAAGTGCTGTAACTCAATTTACTAAAAGGGTTCAAATCCAAGGTTTAAATCTTGGTACTTTTAAATCTAAATCTCACTTATAAATAACACAAAAAAGTATTAAGCTTATTACAATTTTTTTCATGAATTCTAATTTAATGAATAAAATATATCATATAAATATAGTACAAGTTGATTTATAAAGTACTTTCCATTGAAAAAAAGATTTATAGTATTTGTTTGGATACACGTTGCGTTTACTGCGTCTGACATTTCCTGCGTTTTCCCCTTCTTCTTTTTTTCTTTTTTTTTTGCTGCAGCACGCATTTCAGGGGGACAAACAGCTACTGTTCATGAACAGTAGCCATATATTTCTGACTTTTCAACCCCTTTTCATTAGTTTGTGGGTCCCGTGCACTGTTCACGAGACCCACAAACTTCACTTTTTAACAATTTTTTCATTAAAAATTGGTCCAACGGCACTATTCACACATTTAAAAATTATTTTGCTACAGTGTTTTCAGTTTCCAGTTTCAGCAAAATAAGTTTTATCCAAATGGACCTATAAAGTGCTTAAATTACATTAATAATACTATTTTTAATTACTATGTATACAAAAAATATAGTTTATATTTAGAGAAGAAAATTATTCATATCCTTTTCTATTTGGCCCTCCCATTGACAAAATTCGGGCTCCGCCACTGCCTCCCTTTCATATGTGGTTGTATGATTGAATCCAACCTTTCAAATTGCTAGTGTACATGACATTGATGCTCTTCCTGTTAGCACAGTGCAACAAGTCTTTGGGCGCTTGTTTTGATCTTTGGCATGTCTTCAACCCCTGCAAATGCCTTAGGAACATTTTTGCCATGGATTTTCAAAACTACCCTCGAGGACTCGAAATATTCCTTATACAAGTGTGCGGATTTATCGATCTTCATGGGCACGTGGATGGCCAAGATGAACTCTAATTAACTTTTGGTGAAATGAGCAAGATGTCCTATTAATAGCTTAGGTTAGCCTTGGGTCATACAAACTATTAAGATTATGTAGTATGGTACATAAAAATTTATAAAAAAAAAAAAAACAAAACAAAACAAAAGTGTGTACTATAGAGAAAAAGACTGAGAATATTTTATGGTTAAGATTTAATTCTAATATCTAGTAGTGTATTTAGTGTTACATCATTTAAATTTTTAAATTTGTAATATTTAATCTAAAACCATATAATAATGGAGATAATCATTTTCTAAAGCAACTTTTTTGTCATGAATACATATCTGGGTGGGCATGGGGCAATTGTTATTTGTTGGGACAAAGATGCTATTATTAGGCCCTCCTTGTTTCGGATAACAACACTAATACCAGATTTGTTTACCTCTTTAAAGATAGCTCCATCATAGTTGATTTTGTTTTTCAGGCTTATTTACCCGACTTGTCTAAATAAAATATTTCTGTCTTTCTTCTCCCAAAAAAAAATATACTTATCTGGTTGGGTCAGGACTATGCGATTACAAAGTGTTAGCCCAGCCAAGTTTGGGACTGATTTTTGCAGCCCACATCCAGCCATATAAAGCTATGGAACGGGCCTGGCCTAACCCAACTTGTACTCCCTTTTTTTACTTTTACGAAATTTTATTTTTAGTTATTGTAACAAAAAATTGTAACTAATTTTTCTTCGGAAGCCTCCTCTAAAAAAAAAAAATATATATATATATATATATATATACACCGAAACCAGTGCATATTACATATTTATTCGCATATAGTTATATACTAATAAAAGTAATTACTAAAATCACATATTGGGCCTTAAAAAGGGGCTAGGATGTTGATGTTCAAAGCCCACGCATGAAAGGCCCTATGTTTGAAGCGTTGTAGCTGTGCTTATGATTTATGATTGACCCACGATATATGTAATTTTTTTTTTTTTTTAGTAAACAGTAATACTTATTTTTTTGACATCAATGATAGAAAACAGTAATACTTATTAAAACACACACAAAAATAGTAATGTTAGTATTTTAAACCGGATTTATAATATATTATATAACTAGAATATAACTACAAAAAAAGTCTAACCTGTGTAGTTGTTGAATGGGGTTAAAAACAGCACATACTAGACACACACAATCAATGTGAGATAAACATTTTTTTTTTTTATAGTAAAAAGTAATACTTATTATAACACACACGAAAATAGTAATACTAGTGTTTTAAACCGGGTTTATAATACATTATATAACTAGAGTATAACTACAAAAAAGCTTAACCTTTATAGTTGTAGACTGGGGTTATAAACAGCGAACACTAGACACACACAACCAATGTGAGATAAACATCCTTTTTTTTTTTAGTAAACAATAATACCTGTAGGGTCAATTTTTGTAGCCCAAGCCCAAAAGGTATGAGTTATGAACCCAAGACAATGAATTTGTAGAGCGTGGGTGAAAGAACTGGGCTGGATGTAAATTAAACAAGAGTTGATTATGGTATTTACGGATGGCCTAACATGCAATCATACTCAGACAAAGGCAAAGGTGAAAGTCCGAAGAGGAAATATATTGGATGAAAATTGATTACAGTTCATAGAGCTACAGTAAAGTTCTTTTCTTCTTTTCTCTCTTTTTTGTTTTCCATCCCCATTATCAGAGGCTTCTCCCCCTTATATAGCACCCTCTTCCCTCATCTTCATCGTCCACTTGTTCATCATCTAAACATCCACTTGAGTACATGTCCCATCAGGTATCCTCTTTAGCCTTGTGTGAGTGGCGGTAGCTGAGTTTGTACTGTTCAGGGGTCTTCTCCACATTAATGCGGCCAGAAAAGTAGCTGCAGCGCATTTAATGTGGTGGTTGAAGTTTGTCTTCTAGATATTTTTCTGTTCCTGCTATTCTCATGCGCGCCTGAGGTTCACACTTATCATTAGAGATGTTAGGAAGATTACTTGAACCTCCTAGGTGTTTGCTTGATCAAGGCTCTCTGTGTCCGAGGAAGACGATCTCTTCGGACCAATGGTGATCTCCTCGGACTACACTCCTCGTTCGTTTCCAGGTATATTTCCTCCGCGCGGACTCCTTCTCGCACATTTCCCTCTCTTCGGACATACAGTAGTCTTCAAGTAGGGGTCCAGGCCCATTACACTAGGTTGGACTTTCACCCCCCACAATACCTATTAGAACACACACGAAAATAGTAATACTAGTGTTTTAAACCGGATTTATAATGCGTTATATAACCAGAGTACAACTACAAAATGGTCTAACCTTTGTAGTTGTAGACTGGGGTTATAAACAACAGATACTAGACACACACAACAAATATGGGATAAACATCCATTTTTTTTAGTAAACAGTAATACTTATTAGAACACACACGAAAATAGTAATACTAGTGTTTTAAACCGGGTTTATATGGTTAATATCTATGGTTAAATTACTCTTCTTTTTTAATCCATGGTTAAATTTCATGTGATTAACAAAATAGAAAACTGTTAGTCATATGAAATATGTTTAATTGTAAAAGCTTGTTTACTTTTAAGCCCATCACTTTTTTTTTTTTTTGATAATCCAATAATAATGGGATAAGAGATTTGAACCTTAAATGTTGTCATTAGAAATATTAAAAAGAATCAATTGAATTATAAGACTCTTGGTTGCTTTTTATCCCATCTTATGAATAACATTTTAGAAACTTCATTTTATGTAACATTTTTTTTTTTTGGTCCAGCTTATTTAGCAAGCCAGTAAAGTTGAGTTATACCAAATAGACACTTTTAGTATACTTTAAATTAATTTTTATAATAACTACATTACATACACAAAAAAATCCTAGCATAAGGTGACAACAAGGAGAAATTGAATCATTTTTGCCTCATATTGTATAGATATTTTTATAACAAGATTAAGAAAATTAAACATTTTCCTATTTTACTAACGACAACTCAAATGACATATTTCTATTGTGTCCGCTAATTTACCAGTTATTTGAATAAATGGCAGCAATTTTTGGTTTCTCAAAAAAAAAAAAACTCAAATGACATATCTTTCATTCTTTCTCGTATAAGAGCATTCCCACATGGTGTTTCACTTTGAGTTTTTATCTATTTTGCTTCCTACCGTATCACCAAAAGCTTTAAATAGCCCCACATCCAGAGCTTTATTTCTATTTACATCTTTATATTTTGCTACAATAAGATCTAAAAATAGATCTTTATTAAGCTTCACTCCTTAAAATACCATTGTTTTGGCCAACGGGGGCTTGGCTGAGTGGGTAAGGTTCGGACGCTTCGTGCACCACACCTAGGTTCGAGTCCCGCTGCCTGCAGGAGTCCGTTGGTGGGCATCACATCACTAAGTCTGTGTGCTCTGCTCGGGGGCGTAATATAACCATAAAATCTCCCCTTTTTTTTTCTCAAAAAAAAAAAAAATACCATTGTTTTGTTCCACTTCTATTAATCTTAGGTGGCATTCTCTCTCTCTCTCTCTCCTTTAGATAGAAAAAAAAAAATCTAATATAGTGGTAATAGAATATAGTATAAGATGTATATTGTATTGTTAAAGTAGTAATGTGAAATAGATAAAGTGGCTTTTAAAAAATGAAAAATGCATTTTTCTGGTATTTCTTAATGAAAATGCTATAAGAGCAAAGATAGAAGAATAAAGACGTGAGTAGAAGTGCATATAATTATCAATATATATATATTCCTTTGTTGAGAAGATTATCAATGATAATTCTATCAAAAAATTCCAATAGTAAACAAAATCACTTACACACTTAAAAATCTCAATATAAAAAATAAATAAATAAATCACTTATTACTCTATTTGTTTCGTTAGAAAATTTTATGTGAATATAGTTTTCAGGATTTTCTTATGTTTGGTAGCATAAAAAAAAAAAAAGCCAAGTCAAAGGAAAACTCTATTTAAAATATAACTTTTTTTTAGAGATTATTTTCCGTTAAATTTCTTTTTTTGGAAAACAACTCTTGCACTCATAATAAGGTCTCTCTCGTATCTTTGTCTTCACTTCTCTCCCTCCATCACTTTCGCTTTTTGCTTTTTTCCTCTCTCCCTCTATATGTCGCCTTGGCTCTCCCTAATATATCTCTCGTTGTCGCCCTGTGGCTCATTAGTGTTGTTTGTGCCTCTTCTCCCACTCTACATCTCTACCTCTCTTATCTCACACCCTTTCTCTCTCTCACACTAACGCCCTGTGGTTTTGACCTTGTTATTCTTGAACATGTCAGCCATAATCAATTAGTGTAATATATACACCAATTTTCATACTTGTTTGATTAGTGTTGGTTCACAGCATGGATTGGATGAATTGCTAGACATGGTAATTGATGATGCATGAAAAATCAGTGAGCCACTTGTCCATCTAGAGGCACTGGAAGACCTGCAAGAAGGAAGAACGCTACCAGAGGGCACCGGTGGGGTGCCAGCCTAAGCTTCTTCGATGCCTAAGTTAGAACCTCACAAAAGATTTCCAAGGACTCTCAAAGTATAAGAGTTGGGATTTTTCTCACGTGCCTTGATTTGAGTGAGTTTGACCTTTATATAGGGGACCTTAAGTGGTGTTAGGGTACTTTTTTTTTTTACACCTAATTTTATTTGGGTACCACCTATTTATTTTCAAATACCACTAATAAGTTATTGGGTTTTTCCAAATATTTTTGCTCTATTATTATGTTAATCACAAATGTTTCATATCTCATTATTTAAATTGGGTCATGATATAAACTATCACAAAAAGCTCAAAAACTCATATTTTATCCAATTTTATTATTATTATTTAGTTAAGCCCAAAACCGGCCATATGAACCCAATACACACATCCTATTCTATTTAAAACCCAAGAATACTTATGCTTGACAATATTTGAAAAGCCCATGATTCAAGTCCATGGCAAAACAATTTTATCAATGGAATTCAAATCCATAATCAAAGCCCATGATTTAAACCCATGGCAATTTATTTATCCAAAACCCAATTCACATTGGCAATATTTAAAGCCCAATTTTCATTGGTAACATCAAAGCCCAATTCTCATTGGCAATATCAAAGCCCAGTTCTCGCTGGCAATATTTAAAACTCAATTCTCATTGGCAATATCAAAGCCCAATTCTCATTGGCACTGTTAAAAGCCCAAGCTAACTACTTGGTACTATTTTATCAAAAGCCCAAGGTTATTAATACTTGGCAAAATACTATATCATAATTATTTCACTTAAAAGTCCAATAATGAACAATACTTAGATTCTTAAACCTTTTACTATAATATTACAAGCTTGTGGAATTTATGAATTATCTATTCTCAAAACCCATGGCAATCATCTTATAAAAGCCCATGGAAAGTTATGATTATTTATCTTAGACCCATGACATTTATTTATTTCATATCATATTATAAACTCATGTTCACTATCTATCTTAGATCACAACATTCATAATATTTATTTCCAAAACTCATGGTAATTATTCATCCTACATGTCCATTATGATTATCTATAGAAAAACTCACGAGAATATCACATTATTCTATTATAGTGGTTGTTACCATATTTATTTAAAACCCATGAATATTGCCTCTATTTAAAATCCATGGTAAATATTATTCTCAAGAAAATATTGGAGGTCATTATTTGAAAAGCCCCAAAGAAAATATCATTTACAAAGTAATCCATACCAAAAATTATGAGAAACTATATAAGTTGTTATTTAAAGCCCATGGAAATTAATACCCAAAATCTATCATAAATATTTATTAAAACTCATGGATTCATTTTATTTCTACTAACAACTAAAGCCCATGAGGAGTAAAAAAAAAAACTCATGGCAAAGCATGTCTTTAATGCCCATTTTGTAGGCCCAAGAATCTCATGGAGTAGGGAACAAGCCCAAGCAAAGAAAGGGCCATGTGGCCCAACTAAAAGTGCTGAAATGGAGCAAAGCCCAGCCCAAAAAGGTCCCCAGCAAATCAGAAATTCAAGCTGAAACAAGTCAACCTAATCAAGTCCACCACCAGCGGAAGGTTCCTCCACACCTATAGGAATGAACCAAGGGGATGTCATGGCAGAATTCTAACACATTTTCTATTGAGAACAGTAGCTAATGACTATTCCTAGCAACTAGGAAGCTGATGGGCAGAGAGGCATCATCATCTCCCTCAAGGTCCTACCTCTAGCAGAAGCTAGTGGGCAATAAATACCCTTCTTCTCCAAGTTTTGGTTACAACTCAAGGAAGCCATGACCAAGACTCATGAAATGCTCAACTAAATAGTTTATTTTATTACTAGAAATATATGTTACTAATTCATGAACCAAGCCCATGAATTCCTAAAGGAGAAAATTTGGGAACTAGTGGTTTAGAGGGCACTAAGGAAACCTCTAGTAGAAGCATGTGGGTGGCCTCAACACTTGACACCTGGCTTGGGGGTGTTAGAGCTTACTTTAATGCTTCAATCTCAATGCAGCCAACCAAAATCCTCTCCTCATACCTGCCCAGCACTCATTGGCCCATTCAGCTCCAAGAATCCTAGCATTTAATGAGGGAATGTGCTGGATTTGGGTCATGTGAAACATTTCCTAAAGAGGCAAGATATTCCTTAAGCCAAATCACCCATTTTAGGCCAAATCCAGGTTATTAATTCTGCTGTCCTGCTTCCCTGAATCAGACCTACGTTTTTTGGATTTTAGCTAATTAATGCTTGCTCTAATCCTCTCTATAAAAGGCAAACCACTCCAACCCCTAAAAGGGGAGATGAGGCCTCTTAAAAAATTTCTGTCATTGACTACATTCTGCAGAAATTCAGTCCCTCTTAAGCTTTCTTTAAGCTTCCCCAAGCTCTCTTGAGCTCACTCACAACCTTTCTCAGCCTGGAGTCACCATAACACCAACATTCCCCACCTTGCTTACACCTTCCTACTCCATAAACGTCCCATAACTGACCATAACCAGCCTAAACTCCCTCCATGAAACCCGGTCGAGCTTCCTCTTAACCAACTTCTCATAAGCTCACACACTCACCCAACAAAGAACCTTCTCCTTACATATCACCCACATTGCCCTTTAGGATCTTGGTAACCACATGCTGCACTGAGCTGGGATTCCCTTTTTCCCTTCATACCATGCCAAATGACTTCTTTTTCATCACTATGTAGCCACTAATACTTACTTATTGTTTTACTATAGGAGGCTATAATGTATTTGAGACTTTTGGAATTTTTTCTTCATATTGATATAATGATGGCTGAGAGTACTGTGGACCCTATTAAACAAAATACACAAGAATTTCCTAAAGTTAATACTTTATTAAATTTATTTAATAATTGAATATAAATTACCCTACCGCTGGAGGACTGATTTGAACTATGATGCTATAAAAAAACTAATAATATAACAAACTAACAACAGTAACGTGTTTATTGGGATTTATTGTTGTCTTATTGTCAGGGTGCAGCCTCTATCTCTGGCTTGGGCGGGCTTACACAACACCGAGAGCCTTTGGGCTTTATTTTAAAGGCCCATCGTCGAATTTCGGCTTGGCTACCCCATATTTTATTCAGGAACATCAAAATTTTCCCCTCAATAAGTGAGTCTCCTTGTTTTGTGCCACTCTCCTCATGGGAGATGTGTTGGCTAAGTGGAGTTAGTGGGAGTGAATTTCGGGGAGATTGCTCCCACTTTCGGAAGTAGTGGACTTGTGGAGTAAATTCTGTTGGTAGCATCTAAGTGTAGCTGAATTTGTCTAAGTGTAAAATGACTGTTACCTTAGACAATCATGATGTGGATGAACCTTATGGTATGAACGATTGTTTATAATCCACTTGTGTAATTAGGTGGTCCTTTGTATGGACGGTCATAAATGTGTTGGACAACATCTTAGACAAGACTGTTACTTTATTCTTTAGAATGACCATCTATGTGGATGAGTCCTATGTATGGACGACCATAATGCCATGGATGGTTGATTACGGTCTTATGGTGGAAATAGGCAACATTTTCCTATTTTGATTGAACCAACATGAGATGGATGAATAAGTCTAGATGGACGAATAAGTCTGGATGGACGATCTCCTTAGACGAATGGTCTCCCTAAACGAGTGAGGCATTCATCTCTAGTGTCGAGTCACGCTCGTCGGACTAATAAGAATAAGTATGATCATCGATGGGTCATTCCCTATATAGATGAGCAAATGAAGAGTCCCCTCTGGAAGAGTCTCATCTAGAAGAACTAACATTTGTTAGATAAGGTCGTTTGGGAGAGTTTCCATTTTCAAATGGAAGGTACCATGGTCATCCATCCAGTTGGACGACTTAGGCTGTGTTTGTTTTGGCTGAAATGGGTTTCAGGAAATCATTTTACACCCCTCTATGTGTTTGGTAAGCATTGAAAATTGGGTCAAACGGAAATTAATTTTCGCGTTGACTGTAAAATACAGGTCTCGGCCTGTAAAACCAATGCAGGTTTTATTTTACCTTTAAAGCAATTACACCCCTCACACACTCTGCTCCTCACACGCACTACACTCTCAAGCTCAGTTCACAAGCTCCATAGAGCAAGACAGCACCGGACGCACTACACTCCCACAAATCAATTTCTGCTTCTCACACGCACTACACTCCCACACAACTCTTCTCACACGCACCCACAGTCCGACGACCCACGGTGAGTTTCCTCCACCCACTTGTACAAATCAACCTTCGACACTCACCTTTTCCGTTCGATCCACCCTCCATTTTGTCCGATCCATCTCCATTTCCTCCGATCCACCCTCCATTTTAACCCGACAACCTCACCTCACCTCACCTCCGATCCACACACCTTCGACCCACCCTCTACAAAAGCCGATCCACATCCCCTCAAACCCATAAACAACCCAAATGCCTAAGTTGATATCTCAGATCCGATCTATATATATATATATATTTATTTATTTATACAATTATTTATTTAAATACATATATATATATTTATTTATTTATTTATTTATTTACTTTTTATAATTATCCATTTTTTATTTAATTATTGATTTAAGAAATTAACTTTTGTTGGTGTTACAATTATACAGAAATATATGTGCATAAATGTTGATATAAATTTTGTGTTGTGTTGGTTGATATCAATGTGAATGCTGTGTTGATATAAATTTTGTGTTGTGTTGGTTGATATCAATGTGAATGCTGTGTTGATATAAATTTTGTGTTGTGTTGGTTGCTGTGTTGATATAAATTTTGTGCTGTGTTGGTTGATATCAATGTGAATGCTGTGTTGATATAAATTTCGTGTTGTGTTGGTGAATGTATTTGGCACCTTGTGAATACTGTGGACACACTGCCACAGTGGTTGTGTCTTTTCCCTTGATCTTGAACTGGGCTTGTTATGACATTTATGGCTATATCTACTGATTGTGTTAGAGATCACGGGTGTTGTGTTGGTATATGATTGTGCTCTGCTGTTTTCTGTTTGTGGCTGTTTATATATACTGTGTAATCAATAGCATGCTTGTTTACGTACCTCTTAGACCACAGTGTTTGTGATTTTTTAGATGAAGAAAAAAACCAAAGCCGCAATTCTTGCCTCAGTTGCATCTGTCCTCCTTGTAGGGGTTGCATTGTTAAGGAAATTGCGGCGTAGACGACTGCCTAGGGCGCCTTATGTTAATCATGCAGCCGAGAGAGAGCATTACATAAATAGTATTCTACATGGAAGTGAGAGACATTGTATGAGTCAAATTAGGATGAAGCCTATAGCTTTCCACCACTTATGTCACATCCTCACTAAGGGGGAGCACGTACGCCCAACTATTCACATGTCTGTTACGGAGCAAGTGCTAATTTTCTGTCACATTATTGGTCATAATGTGAGGTTCCGTGTAATTGGTAGTTGGTTCCATAGATCGACTGAGACTGTTCATAGATACTTCAAGGTCATCCTTAGGGGGGTCCTAAAATTATATAGAGCTCTAATAAGTTTGCCTAGCGAAGATACACCCCCAAAGATAAGGAACAGCAGAAGGTTCTACCCATATTTTAAGGTAAATATTGCGACTTGTGTATTTTTGTAAATTGTGAAGATTTGTGTAATTTTAAACCATTATGTCTGTTGAAAATTAGGATTGTGTTGGAGCAATTGATGGTACACATGTTCGTGCATCTGTGCTACCTGAAATACAAGGAAGATTTCGTGGTCGCAAAGATGGAACCACACAAAATGTGTTAGTTGCCATTAGTTTTGACTTAAAGTTCACTTATGTATTAGCTGAATGGGAAGGTAGTGCACATGATTCACGTGTGTTGAATGATGCATTTGCTAGGCCAGGGGGATTTTCAATTCCCAAAGGTATTATAGGATTATTTCACCTTTTTGGTTTATTAGTTTAATAAATATTGTGCGTTTTCCTAAGCACAGTAGTGATTTGGTTTTATTTTTGAATATATGTAGGTAAATATTATCTTGGTGATGCTGGGTATGGTAATAAAAATGGAATTTTGTCACCTTATCGGAGTGTGCGATATCACTTGAAAGAGTTTAGTGATCGTCCTCCTGAGAATGAGCAAGAATTGTTCAACCTCCGACATTCTTCATTGAAAACTACCATTGAGCGAGGGTTTGGAGTGTTGAAGAAACGTTTTCCAGTGTTGGATGCAGAACCATCTTGGTCTTTTGAAACCCAAGTGAAAGTAGTGTTAGCATGTTGTGTGATTCATAATCACATTATGGGGGTTGAACCAAATGACCATATTATGGAAGCTACAATGAACCAAGTAGAGTCTAGTGGCCCCCAACAAGAAACACAGTCATGTCGGGACTCCATTGAAGACAGTAGAGTGTGGAATGCTAAGAGAGATCAGATATGCCAAGCTATGTGGTCTGATTATACTAGGAGTGGAGAGTAGTACTTTATTTAGATTTCTATGATTGTAATATGTGTTGTATTTTTTTTTTTTTTGTAAGGACAATGTATTTACTATAGACTTCTGGTGGTGAAAGGAAAAAGTATTTTCAGCATTAAAAAGTATTTCCAGCATTACATTGTTATTTCCAGTGTTAGCATGTTTCATTCTGTTGTGCACATCTATAAGTGTGGTTGTATGTGTGTTTGATTTATTGTTCATATTCCGAGCGTAATTACTAAATGCTACTCTCACTATACAATTTTCATATGTAGTAATGTCGAAGGGAAAAGAGAAGGTGGGCAGCACTAAGCAGTTCAGGTGGCTGCCCCCTATACACACGACTCTACTTAGGCTACTTGCCGAGGAGGCTGCGAAGGGCAACAAGCCTTCTAACACTTTCAAGGCCAGCTCCTTTGCTTTTGTAGCGAAGGAGATATCTGCTCAATTTGGGGTCGAGTGCCACCCCTCTTATGTAGAGAATCGGCTGAGGACTCTGAGGACTATGTGGACCACTATTCAAACTATTAGGAAGAAGAGTGGTTTCGGCTGGGACGATAACTTAAAAATGATAACATGCGATGCGAAGACATATCAAGAAGAAGTCATGGTATGGCTTCCAACTATATTTTCTTAATATAAATGATAATATATGTTTTTGGCTTTTATAATCTATGAATTGAGAATAAGACAAGGCTGCTCAAGTACCCTCTTTATATGAAATTTATAGTGTCATTCTTTTTAGGATTCCATTGCTTTTACAAATTTTCAAATATAACTGTCATGTGCGGATCTATTGACAAATCTGGTCTTAGCATTTGTACATTGTATTTTTTGTTGTACTTATCTTCAAAATCATGGGTTATGTCTCCTATTCCCTAACATATTTTTTTGTTTATCATTAACCTAAATCATCTAATGGCATCTATATTGAATTGAATATTGAATTTATGAGTGAAGTGGTTATTGCATTGTTATTATACGTTCCTTTCTCCCTTACAGGCGCATCGGAAGCATGCAGAGTATCTGAACAAAAAGATTGAGATGTACGATGAATTAGCTATTGTAGTGGGGAAGGATACAACCACGGGTAGCTTTTCTAAGTCGTATGTGGATATTGAGAATGAGCAAGACAATGGGGACAATACTGAGTTTGTGGCGGACAATGCAGAGGAAGGTGTGGTGGACAAAGGGAAGAATGCGGTAGAGTCATCCACCACTGGGTCGAGAATTTCCAAGTCCTGCAAAAGAGGGCGTGCACCTCCCTCTGATGATAGTGTGCTGACTGATCTGTCTGATCAGCTGAAGGAAATTGCTGTGGCTTTGAAAGAAATCAACCGGGGGCCTGTTGATTACACAACTCTTTACTCTGAGGTCATGGCTATGGTGGCGGATGGGTATAGCGAAGACATGCTCGCAACTGTCTTTGACCATCTATGTGAAAATAAGAAGGTAGCACGAGGATTTCTAGCCAAGAATGCTAAGCTGAGAAAGCTGTGGATGGATAGTTTTTTGTGCACACACCTCTGACTTGTCTGTTTCATGTTGACTGTGACGGTAGCTTTAGGGATTACCTTTTGTTGTAGTTCCAGCAATTAGCTTTAGGGATTAACTATTGTATTATATATGTAGTCTTTTGTATTATTGGGACGATACAATTGCCCAAATTATGTATTTGTACTGTTCAGATACCACGTGTAGGTATCATTTTTGTACAACATGGAGGTGTAATGCCAATGGTGAAAGACTGATGTGGCTGTTTTGATATAAATATTATGGGTATATTCGGATGATTATTTTTGATGTTGAAGTGGATGATTATTTTTGTACTGTTACAGGTTTGTAATGCAGGAATTTGTAAGGCATTTCATATTTTCCATAAAATGATCCACAAACCAAACATGAGAATTGATTTTCCGTAAAACGAATTCTATTTTTCGTAAAATGTTTGAACGAACCAAACACCGGGATTGATTTTCCGTAAAACTGGAAGCATTTTCCGTAAAATGTTTGAACGAACCAAACACCGGAATTGATTTTCTGTAAAACGAATTCCGAGGCAGTCAAACAGCCTGAATACATTTTCCTTTACGGGAAAACAATTTCCCTTGAAATGATTTTATGCTCGAAAAAGCATTTCCGTTAAACCAAACGCAGCCTTACTTCGGGTGGTGGTGATGGAAAGCTGACTTGGTAGACATGTTGGACAAGTTTATTGTAGAGTGGCAAGCAGTTCGCTTAAGGGGTGAAAATATTGTCCTTATCAGTAATTGTTGTACCAATACATGTGATACATATATATTAATATGTGTGATTGACCGATTGTTCACATAACTAATTGATTGTGAATCCATGGATATTCACGTAATCATGTGGTAAATGAATCTAAGATCTATTATAGAGAACATACTAGTAATCGGTAACATTTCTCTTTGGTATACATGTGAATTGTGTGACCTATTTAACTATTTTTGAAGACATCAGTTAATGGTTGTAGATATTAATATGGGTATAATGTTGCTTTAGGAAAGGTAATTATATCTATATTATTATTTAAGGGGCTTCCCCTGTTTGGGATCCTCAATCTTGATACTCAAAATATCCTCAAATTTACCAATTTGTAAAGTTTAAACAATAGAGTTGGATATGTAAAATTACTAATTTAAAAACTCCTAAACTTTAGCTAAATTTTAAAAATCAATTTTTTTTCTCCCACCTCCACATTTCTCTCTCACATTCCTCACGTTAGTTGTCAAGTATAATTCAACTTTTGTTAATAATAATAATAAAAAAAACCTTCTTTTCCAGTACTAATGTACTCTTTTGTTTTTTTTTTTTTTTTTCCTAATTTCCAAAAAAAAAAAAAAAAATTTGCCTTAAGTTTTTTATGGGTGAGAGATAATCAACTAACCCAGGCCACGTTGGATGGAAGGTTAATATATGATTGCCCAATACAATTAATTTATAGAGATGGGTTATCGAAGTCTACCTATTCAAGCCTCACTGGTTTGATTAAAATTAATAAGAGTACAAGAAGTTTCCAAAAAGAAAGAAGAAAGTTTCTGAATTAGTTCTTCCTTGGGTTAGTCCGAGGATCAATGGTTCATATATTCCTTAAGTTTCAGTTACAAAGTTTGCTCTTACAAGATATGGATTATTCTCTAAATTTTTTCATCCCCTTCTCTTTAAGAGTCCCTTTTCCTTATATAGCTATTTGGAGTGTATCCTAACCCTCCACTTATACAACCACTGATCTTTATTTGGATGCTTGTCCCATCAGGGCTTTGCTGGAGGTGGTAAAACATGTTGCAAGCTATGAGGGTACTATTCAGGGGTCATTCTACCATTAATGCGGCCAACTGAGTTAATGCAGTGCATTGAATGCGGAGGTGATGAGTACTTTGCCTGGAAACTTCCACTCTTCCTTATTTGCATGTCTCTACTTCATTTCTCGGTATTTTGTCTTTTGGTTCAAGTGGCTTGTCTAAATCCTTCCGAGGATTGTTTGTTCCTTGGGCTCCTCAGGTGGTTAGCTTCTTCGGTTTCAAGACTTGGACTTTTATCAATGAGTTGGGCCCCAACTGATGAGGAGTTGGCCTTCCTTCTCCTCGAGTCGGACCCACTTGGCAATATTCCGTGTTCAAACCTTAATCCCCCACATTTTTCTACACTACTATTTTTAAAAAAAGGTAAAAAAAGGTTAAAAAAAAAAAAAACCTTGTATCCTCATCCCATTTAGTTTTTATTTATTTATTTATTTTTATGAGATTATCTCATGTAGTTAAAAGAATATCGAGTTATCCACTACTATTTTGTTCACTTGTCGAAGTAAACCTATTAAATTTTAAAATCCTAAATTTTAGGCCACTTATAAAATCTTTCTTTTTTATTTCTCTTTCTCACATTTTTTTATGTACGTTTAATTCTATCAAAAATAAACCCAATTTGTCACATTGAGTTAAGACTTAAGCGTATTTATAAAAAAAAAAAAAAAAAATCAAATCATCTGTTTTAGTTACAATTTAAAAGAATAACTTCCACTCTTTTTCAATTTTCTGTTGTTTCTAATACAAATTTTAGATTCAAAAAATCAAGGTTAAGGCACAAATGCATATATTCACATTTCTTCCTCTCTCAATTTCTCTATGGGAAATTTTGAAGAACAAGATCTATACTATACAATAATTTTTTCAAGTATTTTTTTTTTCATATTGTAAATAAAATCTCCACTCTTCATATTATCTTTTTCATATACAATAATTAATTAATTAAACCATTGCTACTTTTGTTACTATATGTCTATTATTCATCACATTTAACTCTCGATTAATTTGTATTTTTCCTTATTTTTGTACTTCATTTGAGCGAGCATGTGATCATCTTAAACGCATTTTTACCAACTAGCAAGTACCACTGGCTTTATTTTATATTTGTTTATTCATCTAT
The DNA here is from genome assembly GCA_019022515.1 of Quercus aquifolioides. Taxonomy (NCBI): domain Eukaryota; kingdom Viridiplantae; phylum Streptophyta; class Magnoliopsida; order Fagales; family Fagaceae; genus Quercus; species Quercus aquifolioides. The sequence continues at coordinate 22,317,372 of CM032335.1, read as the reverse complement.
TTTCTTATTTTTATTTGCTTTGTATTTAGTGGGAAAACTTTAAATTTTTGTTTTGTTTTGCAATAAGGAGTGCTTTAAATTTTTTCGAAACTATGTAATTATTTTTTTATTTTATTTTTTTTGATAAGGGAAACTATGTAATTATTTTGGCATAATTAAGATGCTCTTCTGTATATTAATTGTTAATTTGTCACACATATTTGATTTTAGTTTTGAAATATTTTTCCCTTTTGATTATCAGGTTTTGCTTCTTAGAAAAAAAAAAAAAAAAATTAGCCCAAGCTTTTTCTCTTCTATCATGTTATTTTAGTCTAATAGTGATGATGCACAAAAATCAGTAGGCCGAATGTTTCAGGCTATGATGATAGCTTGATAACCTGAAGAGAAAAAGAAAGACTGTCAAGGGTGCCCGGTGTAAATCGGCTAAAGACCCTCTGACGATTAAGTCAGTTTTCTCTCTAGAATACAAAGATTGGGATCTTATTATGAATAGTAGTACTTACCTTAGTTGAATGTGACTGGATCCTTTTATAGAGAGTTAGGAGTATGTCTATTTGTTCGGATCCACTATCATCATGGGGGATGTGTGGAGTTAATGGAGAAAATTGAGAAAGTGGAGCGGATTACGGGGAATCCTCCCCACGTTCTTGTAATGGCGAATCGTGGTCTGATTATATTGAACCATTAGAAAGTTTTCTTTAAAATTAGCTAAGTGTTATTTGGTTGTCCATGCCCTTGTGACATGGACAACTATTCTTTCTTGGACGATCATGCTTTCGCTAGACAGGCTTTACCCATGCTTACGAAGCTTTTCTTATTTTTTAAAAGGTTGTGGACGTGGTGTGGTCATAGATGACTACCATGGACGATCTGGACTTAATTTAGACCCCATCAAATAGCATTGATGAAGAATTAGGCCATTTTTGTTATACATCACTGTCAGTTTCGTTAAGACCTTCTCTCCTCTTTCCGTGTGTGTTAAAATACTTAGTATTTTAAAAAAAAATTTGGTATTTCAATTTATATTGTTTCCATTAGGTAGTTTACACAATATATATGTTATACATGTTAAATATATATTTTTTTTTGGAGGGAGAATTATACATGTTAATTTAATTATACAAGAATGTAAAAAAATATTATGCATACCAAATACCAAAAAACATTTGCAAGTTTGTTTTAAAACGTCACTACTAAACACAGGAAAAAAATAAGATAATTTTTCTAAAAATACTTTTTGAAAATAACTCATTGCAAACTCAACTGGTGCCTGGCGGGTAAGCAAAACAACCGCTGTACCGAAAGAAAGAACCGAAAAAAAAAAAAAAAAAAAACAAACAAACTGACAAACGCACCGTTGACAAAATCCACTCCGGTCCCGAGGACACGTTCGCCATTTTCCCTTCTCAATTCTCATACCACCACGCACGTTTTCCCAAGTACACAAACAAAACGCGACTTCCCCTACTCTCACCGCACCAGATCCAAGCCCCCCACACACCCCCGTTCTCTCACTAGTCATTTCCATCAAAATAACAGTCTCTCTCTCTCTCACAATGCCTCTGATCACAACCTCGCGGATCGGATCTCAATTTTTTCTATAAATACACACAGAGACTCCGATCACTACGCTTCGAAGACTCGGTCTGATTGGTCCTCTCTCTCTCTCTCTCTCTCAAACCTCACCACCGTTTTTTTTTTTTTGGTCCAAAGAAATCTTTAACAACAACAACAAATATCTTTTTAGGGTTTTATCGTTTTTTATTTTTATTTTATAATTCCAATTCTCTCTCTCTCTCTCTCTCTCTCTCAGGGGCATATGAAGTTATGTGCACAGAACAACGTTTCGCATTTCACCAGTCTCTGCCGAAATTCGATTCTCTGATCAACTTTTTTCCCGCGCATTCTCTCGGAAAATGGCTGCCTCGCCGGTCAAATTCCTCTTCGGATTCTTGTTTGTTTCCATCACATTGTGGTTGCTCTTCATGTAAGTCCCTCAATTTCGCCGATTCTATTGGAATTTTTTTTTTTTTTTGGTGATGCAAATTGTTTTTTACTTGCATAATCGAATTGAGTCTGTAGAGCTTGTCTAAATTCCGGTCGCTGATCATTTATGACATCTGAATTTGAGATTTGACACCATTGCACGTGAACTCAACGCTAATAACAATTTAGGATTGGCCATGTTTATATTAGAATATGCTATTAGTTCGTTAGGGGTGAATGCCGGTGGATTACCTGGTTCTCGTAGGAGGGGCCGGTTGCCCGTAGGTTTTACTGGCTAGAGGCGAGTCCAAACACGTGTTAAGAAACTGAATTTATTGAAATTTTATAGTAGAAGCATTGTAAGAATTTTTTGCATCCCATAATATTTTGATGGACGGCAAGTTCGTGCTTAACTTACCTGTAAAGAAAAGAAGCAACATGAAGTAATTTTATTCGTACTCTCTAAACCCTACAAATGTTATTATAGGGGACCCCTTATGTTGAAAACCTACAAATGTTAGTACATTGTTGCACATTTACCTCTTAATATGTAAACACTACTCACTAAACCCACCATATAGTAAAATCAATGCTTGGAAGGTTTTTCAGCTTAAAATCCTTTCTTAATTGATCCATAGCTGTAACGTTAATATCTTCATTGGTTTTGACTTTTCCATGATCAATGTTATGCCCACCTTGCTCCTTCGCAATTATTGTTTTATTATTATTATTATTATAATTAACAATATTTATTAATAAGATTAAGTATAGCCCAAGTACATTGGAAGTATACTATAGGTACATCAAAATCAAACTTGTAAGTACAATGATTAAGCAAATCTAAGAGGGTGGAAAAGGAAAATAAGCCTAAAGCTAGCATCTTGAAAAACAGTAGTTTCAGATCCAAAATAGTCCTTTCACATCCCTCAAAGCAACTAACATTCTTTTCTTGCCAAAGACACCACAACTGCCCTTCATATTTTTATATTATGATGTTGTTGAAAATGTCATTGCCAACATGCCAACAACTCTAGGACACTTTTTAGCTCATTGTCCTTGTAATGCATTCATTTGGTTGTTCTTGAAATACACGAACAGCTGGAATAGCTCTGCTGGCTAGAGCTTGTGGCCGTTAGCCACATGGTCGGAGGATCAAGTGTTGCGCTTATTATTATTTTTCACCTATCAAAAAAAAAAAAAACAAAATTGAAGTTGTTCTTGTGGTGAGTCATATGTTTGAGTTTCTCTCTTTAATAGACCTTGAGGCAGCAAATTTGCATGAGGGAATCCATCAGCTATCATTTTTGCAGAATACTTGGCTAAAATAGAATCTGCCAGCTTATCCAAAGTTTGTCTCATAGTATATAACTATTTTGGCTTTGCTTCCATGGAACACGTCATGTTACTCGATCATTGCAACTTCTATTCTACAAAATCTTGAGAAAAAGCCTGAAACCTTGAATTTAGTTCCACATTGGTGACCATCATCTTGAATGGGAAATTTCATCAAGTAGTTGTTGGAGAAAATTTCTGCAAAGAACTTGTGGTAAGACTTTGACCGTGATACCAAATTGATGTAGGACACATTGGTGAATCTGTGTACATGTGCTTGTGGTGGGTTAAGGTTTAGGAGGATTTTTGGATCTAGGGTTTAGAATTGTAAAAGAAAGGGTTAGGGTTTGATGAGTTTTTTAATGGTTATTTAATAAAGAAATTATGTGGGGTTTTAGGGCTTGATAGGTAAGCGGACGGGCTTGAATTGAAGTTGTAGGGAAGAAGAAAAAGGGAGAAATCTATAGTGTTCAAGGGTTGTATGAATAGTACTCATGAATGCTAACGCAAGGAACAAGGAGGAGATGGAGGAAATAGAAAATAGAAAGGGAGAAAGAACACACAGAGTCCAACATGCCTAAATGCTCAAATATATAGGACTTTTTCTTGTCCTAGTAGTATTAGGACTCCTAGTTTGATTGGTAAACTAAAAACTTAATAAAAGATAATAAAAGACTATGCTGGACTCAAGGAAAATAAAACCTACTCCGAGAAAATTCTAGACTCAACAAACTACCAAATTATCCTTAATTTGCAGGGATTGCATAAATTACCATTCTATTCCTGAATTCAAAATTGACCTTAACTTGTTAAATAGAAACCCAAATTAGAAACTTGTTTAATCCTAAGAGATATATAACTTGAACTTTAAAACCACCCAACCTTACTTTAATTAGACTTCACTCGTGGAGCCAATAATATGTGTTGTATAGACGAATTTGCAAAGTACCAACAAATTAATCTTCAAAGGCTGCATAAAATCTTCATCTCTTTGCACTGGTTTGCCATCATTGTCATCATTTCCCTGATGTGCTTTTGTTTGTATCATTGCTGATATATGATTTAAGGATAACTTTTTGCCATCAATACCATTTTAAAATATTATCATTTTGTCATTGTGATGAGCACATCTTGTAGGATGATGTGATTTGGATTCATTCTTCATTGAACTCCCCCACCCCCCCTCTTCCCTCCTTTTCTCCAGCTTTGCTTCCAGGTTGCTGGCATGGGTTCTAAGCCGGATTGTGGGAGCATCTGTTAGATTTCGGGTTGGTGGATGGAAATGTTTACGGGATGTTGTGGTGAAGTTCAACAAGGTTTTTCTTTTTCTTAGTAACTTAGTTAATTTGTTACTATATGCTTGGGTCAGCAATGTGGCTTATTTTTCTCCTTATTGCATTAAGTTAACGGCTCATAATAACGTCTAATGCTTTACTGGTTAGAATTCTCTCGAATCACTATTGGGGTAATGATTTTATGATTAACCAAATACTTTTGTTTGCTAAATTTTTGCAAGTTTGCAACCTAAATTGTATTTGGTTAACAAGATACGGTGGGCCAAATTGTTGGAAATGGGATGGTTTTAATGATGATGTTGACTGACAGATCCTTCCTGTGGTATTTCAATCTGTGCAAAATGTGGGTCACAATCACTTTACCCATGGGTGGTGCTCATTAATTGGCTCTCGTTTTTTGTTGTTCTTCCAATAAATGTGGGGCTACCTCATTTATTTCCATCTTATGGTTCTGTTTGTTTTGTTGTAATACATTTTTCAGGGTGAAATGTTTTCAAGGAAAATAACTTATTGTTTGTTGTTTGGATAGAAGTAAGGAACTGGTCTTTGGCTGTTTGCCTGGTACAAAAATGATTTTGAGAGAAAAAGAAAATGAGAGATGACAATGACCCGAGAGAACCATTGATCAACATTAAACTTGAGAAAGAGAGGGAAAAATCCTAGAGAGTGAGTGGAGGAGTGACTGAGGAGGATTTGGAGACATAGGGAGCATGAAATGGTGTTGGAACCTGTGATGGTGCCCATGGAGGGCACACTTAGGGGAGATGTTAGCAATTTTTGGCGTTAAGGTGATGATGGATCTATATATTTTAAAAATTTTGGTTGATTGAGGAAAAGGTTTTCATTGATTGGGTTTTCAATTATACCAAGCAATGGAAATGTAGAAAATACTTTTTGGGAAATAATTTTAGACTGAAACAAACATACATTTGGATGGTTTCTTAGAATATCTCTTAGTGTACTAACTGCAAGGTAAATCTTTAGGTGGCCATGTAGATAATTCTCAAAATGGTCTAGAGTGCCTGTATATCTTCTTCTTCCTCTCTTTTAAAGAAATAAAATAACATATAGTAGAAGTTACCTTCAAGAGACTTGAAAGATATCTTGTTTGAACTGGACTACTACCAGTAAATAATACTGTGTTGTTGCTTTCCCCTTGTCCTCCCCCTCCTGTTGCTCTTCCTTCTTGGCAAAGAAGAAAAGCTGTCTCTGGAAACTTTTCAACATCCTATGTAGAAATATGGCGTGTTTGTTATGTTAGCAGATTTCTGTCTCTTAGCCACTTAGGGATTATGACATTCATGATGTTCTGACTTTTATATTGACAGGGTGCTGTTGAATCTGTATCTGTTGGTGAAATTAGACTCAGCTTACGTCAGTCCTTGGTCAAACTTGGTGTTTCTAAGGATCCAAAGCTGCAAGTGTTAATATGTGACTTAGAAGTTGTAGTGAGGCCTTCAACTAAAAGCACATCGAAGGCTAAAATTCGAAGACCACGCACCTCAGGAAGGGGGAAGTGGATGGTTGTTGCTAACATTGCAAGATATTTGTCGGTTTCTGTGACAGATTTGGTTGTGAAGGTATGTGGTGTTTGTCTTAGTATTCTTTTTGGATGATTGTTTTCCTGACTATTCTTTCATGATACTTCTAGATGTTATATGACTTATCTGCTCTTTGGATTTCATTGTTGACCAAATTGTTTGTATGGAGAGGCTTATAAGGATGTATGATCACTTTGGACTCATGAAATCACTATAATGCTGTTAATTTTCGAGTGAATAAAATGAAAATGATATGCCATAGTTTCTTTTTTCTTTGGAGTGTGTTTTTTTTGGGGGGGGAGTAAGTATTTTTGGCTAGTGCAAAACTTTAATGTAATTAGGTTTATTAACAACAAAATTGTTAAGATGTGTGTTGCTGAAATTAAGGTTGAAAAGTTCTGAATTTAGAACAATGTGGTTTCTCTTTCATCCGCTAAAACAGTCCCTGGATTCCTTTTTGTTACTGTCTCTATTTGTGGCAAGGAATTCATTTGCTCATGGTTGTTGTCTCTTCAAATGTTGCAGACACCCAAAGTTACTGTTGAAGTTAAGGAACTGACAGTGGATATTTCTAAAGATGGTGGATCCAAGCCAAATCTATTCGTTAAGCTACATATATTACCTATTTTTGTTCACATTGGTGAACCACAGGGTGGTTGTGACCAAGCATCCAATTTTAACAGTGGAGGATACATTTCCACAGGACAGTCATCCCTTGTCATGATTGATAGATCTTCTGCTCCATTTAGCTGTGAAGAATTCTCTCTATCTTGTGAATTTGGTCATGATAGGTATCTTTTATTCATATTTTCCTATCATTAGTCTTTATTTAGATGTAAATCTAAAATCTATTCTGGCAAAAAGTGTAATCTGTTGATTAATGGGAAACTTGATGTTGCTTTTTTTTGGCTAACTTTGCAGTTCTTTTCTGGGATTAAACATCTTAAATATGGATAGTCTCCACTTGTTAACTTTTTTTTGTTCAAACTTTGATCTTGAATATGCTGGTTTATCAACTAAAGATCTTACAAATCTTTCTTTCGGGCGTAGGGAAGTAGGTGTAATTACCAAGAATCTGGATATTACCAGTGGGGAGGTCACTGTGAATCTTAATGAGAAGTTGCTTTCAAAAAGCAAGAGTTCATCAGACACTTTTTCTCATTCTGATAAAGTTATGGACTCAACTGTTGATTCTGTGGGTGCTAAAAGTCCACAGAAAAAACAAGCTCTTGTAGGCCTTTCAAAGTACACGTCTATGTTTCCAGAAAAGGTTTGTCAATATATTTAAATTTTATTGTTGAATGCTAGTTGAATGGGATTGAAAGAAAAACCATTTCAGCATCATTGTCTTCCATTAGAATTCAGAAGCTTTATTAGTTGGACTAGCATTTAATGTTTTTCCCTTCTTAACAGACATTTTTATACAAATATATAAAATAATGGTTTTCTTTGTACTTATGTTGGTTGACTATGGCAAGGCATTAAAACCTAATAAGTAATAAACATTTGCACCAGAAGTTTCTAGCTTGAACTTGATAGGCTGCACAAATAGTTACTTATCAAAAAAGAAAAAAAAAGGAAAAAGAAAAAAAAGAAAGCTGCAAAAATAGGTTTAATCTTTTGGGTTGATTGGATGAGCCTGTGGGAAAAAACAATTCTTTAGGTGCCCTTGCCCCAAAAGCTTAAGCTAATAGGTAACTATGGATTTATTTACTTCAATTTACCAAAGGCCTTTTTCTTTCTTTTCTTGCTCAAAATATGAGGCCTAATTAGAAGAAATTTTCATTATGTGATTCTCCACTCTGTAACCATAATTTCTAACTTAGATGGATATATAGTTCTTTCATGATGGAAATCCAGCACTATTGTAGTAAAACCTAGAACCAACCTGAGAGAATTTTGTAGTACTTTGTGATTTTTTTTGGTTCATGAAAAAATTCTTTGAAAGAAAAGGAGTTATGGGCAATTTCAATATGCAAAAGTTAATGAATCCAAAAAAATAGAAGAATTTTATTTTACTTAAAATATTTCAAATTAACAGGAGTTGATCTTATTGGTGACAAGATCTATAGTTGTAAACTCCCTGTATACTTAGGCTATCTTTTTCATCAATAAATTTTTGTTGTCAAAAAAGAAAAGAAAGATTCAATAGTTGTTAAACCTGGATAAATCCCAGGTGTAAGAGCCATCTTTTCTTCACCATTGGTTACTAGCAGAGCCATCTTTTTTGTCTTTGAAGGATCCTTGTATTACAGTTCCTCGGGCATCTCTTTTGCTATGTCTAACTCAAATTATATTTATATGATGTAACACTATCATTATAGTTATTTATGGTGCAAATTGTTTTACCATGTCTTATTACATAAGTTGTATTAGCAGTTATTCATTCTATGCATGTAGATATAATTGAGCATCTTCTTTGGTTCCTTATGGTAGTGATAATATCTTTATGTGTTTTTTGTAATTCTCAAGATATATAGAATATTGCTAATGAGCTCTGGCCAAATAGCACTTCCTCTCCCAAAAGAATGGAGTGGAAGGTGAGGCCATATGGTCTAGAACCATTTGGTGTGTAACTTACCCATAATAATAAAAATTTATATAGAATTTTTCCTGGTTGTGTTTAATTGGAATGCATGAAAAGCTTAGAAAAATATGCAGACTGGTCTAAATGTTAACTAAAAGAAAATAATGTTTTTAATTTATAGGTTTGCTTCGTTTTGCCAAAATTGGATGTGAGATTCGTGCATCAAGAGCATGATCTTGTTGTCGAGAACAACATCATGGGCATTCAACTAAAAATAATCAAATCTCGATCCAGTGAAGATGTGGGGGACAGTACACGCCTTGATGTACAAATGGATTTCAGTGAGATTCACGTATGGATATTGATGTTCTTTAAGCTCTATTGGTATTGTAGTTTTTACAACCATGTTACAGCATCATTTATCAATGGTGATTTTTTCATTATATTTCAGCTGCTCAGAGAAGCTGGTACTTCAGTTTTGGAGATACTGAAAGTTGATGTTGGTTCTTTTCTATACATACCGATACAGGTCAGTACTTTCAGTTAAACTATGGCAGCCTAGTATTTCTGTTTTTTTATTTATTTATTATTTCTATATGTATTTGTTTCATGTTCAGAGTGTTCATCATTGTGAACACGATGTTCATTTCTTTTCATAAAAGTCTTATTACCTATCAATTTTATTTTTATTTTTTATTTTAAGATACAATAGAATTTTGACTTATGGCGTCTGCTCCATGATGATTGCCCTTTATCATCAGGCTAAGGCAGCAATTGGTTTTTGGCAATTATTATGCTTTTAATGTGCACAAATCACTATATTGACCCATAGCATTAATATGAATGCTGTTGTATGTATAATTTATGAATAATAATACTTTATTTGGGTTTTACTTTGAAATAATTTTGGTGTCTCACTTTTGTGAGGTATCTGAAGTTGTTAAATCTTGTATAGGCAGTGCATGGTGTGTTTTTTTAATTCACTGTATATTCTTTGGTTGTGTTTACTGTTCAGCTGACGTCGCCTGTTAGAGCTGAAATTGATATTAAACTGGGGGGCACTCAGTGTAACATTATAATGAGTAGATTAAAGCCGTGGTTACGCCTCCACTACTCAAAAAAGAAAAGAATGGTGCTTCGGGAGGAATTGTCGGCTCCTGAAAAGCCTCGATCTACTGAATCCAAGGCCATCATGTGGACATGTACAGTCTCAGCCCCTGAGATGACTATTGTGCTTTATAGCATCAGTGGTGTACCAGTATATCATGTAAGTGATCTGATTACTAATTTATCATTACCACAGTTTATTTTATTAGGGAAAGTGTTTGAACCTGTTGTTTTGAGATGGTATTGTGTTATTGCTTGTTAGCTATAGGACAGTTTATCTTCCTGGAGTATCATTACCCTAGACCTATCTTTTGTCAAATTTAGAAAACCAACTCTTTTTTGATGAATAAGATATGTCAGAAGTACATGGTTAAATGACTAAATTTACCATTTTCCAACAGCTTAAGTTTTGGGACAATTGGTAATTTAACATGGTATTAGAGCAGGAGGTCCTGAGTTCGACCATTGTCTCCTCCACTCTCCCTCCCATTTAAAATCTCACGTGTTAAGCCTCATCTATTAAAATAGAGTTTGAGCCCACACGTGAGGGGGAGTGTTAGAAGTATGTGGTTAAATGATTAAATTTATCATTTTTCAATAGCTTAAGTTTTTGAGACAATTGGTAATTTAACAAGAGATAAATTCATTACCAAAGAAAAAGGAATACACTATATTATGTACATCCCAGCACCACACCAATCTGCTACACATAACCACATGCCAAAACTAGACAAAAACACAGCAGCACTATAACAGCACAGCAATAATTAAATAAATTTATATAAATAAATAAAAAATCAGCAAGACTACATCATTTTAACAAATTGGCAAACCCAGTGACAGCACAGAAAAACTTCCTCAATTCTTGAAGACTTTAAAAGAGATGCACCAGTTAGCACATAAAACCTAATAGCTATAAGCTGACATTTACTGACTAATTTGTCAGCATGATAGCAGAATCATGATAATTTTGCTTTGCATGAACCCTTAACATAAACAATATTAGGGTTTAAAAATTTTAAGTTAGCCACTATTTATGGCTATTAGCAAATACAGTGAAGGGGTTGACTGCTTGGAGTTCTCTGCCACTGTTAAAAGGGATGAAAGTTGTTGGGCCATGACAGAAACTTGATACTGAAGGCAGCATTTTGGTCTCCGATTCACTTTTCTTATCATTACTTTCTATATCAAATTGCTCGACTGCATTCATGGAGGAGCTGTAAATTTCATTTGTAATTTTTTTTATGTTGGAATGGAAATAGTAGACGACTTGACTTTGTTTTTGTAGATTTCCACCTGTGAAGTAGTTGTTTTATCTCAGTATTTTGTACTCTCTCACTGTTTGATGTGCTCAATTGCTCATCCACATTTGTATATCCCCTCCATTCTTTCTATAATTTTCCCTAACCTCCGAAGTTATGACTGCACAGTATATTAACTTCTCATTCCTAATTTAGGGTTGCTCACAATCGTCACATGTGTTCGCAAATAACATATCAAATACGGGAACTGCGGTACATATGGAACTTGGTGAAATAAATTTGCACATGGCTGATGAATATCAAGAATGCTTAAAAGAAAGCCTTTTTGGCGTGGAATCAAATTCTGGTTCTTTAATGAACATTGCAAAGGTTAGTTTGGATTGGGGCAAGAAGGACATGGAGTCATCTGAAGAAGATGGTCCTAGGTGTAAATTGGTTCTATCTGTTGATGTAACTGGTATGGGTGTTTACCTTACTTTTAAGCGTCTTGAGTCACTTATATCAACTGCTATGTCCTTTCACAATCTCTTGAAAAAGCTGTCTGCATCTGGAAAAAGAACAACACAGAGTCGGGGAGGGCGTTCATCCAAATCATCAGGGAAAGGGACGCGACTCTTGAAATTTAATCTTGAGCGGTGTTCTGTAAACTTCTGTGGTGATGTAGGTTTGGAGAACATAGCTGTTGCAGATCCCAAGCGTGTCAATTATGGATCACAGGGTGGTCGAGTTGTCATCAGTGTCTCAGCTGATGGAACGCCACGCCATGCAAAAGTAATGTCCACAATTTCTGAAGAATGCAAAAAGTTGAAATATTCTCTCTCTCTTGACATTTTTCATTTCAGTTTGTCTGTGAACAAGGAGAAACAATCCACACAATTGGAACTTGAAAGGGCCAGATCTGTTTATCAGGAATATTTGGTGGAACATAAGCCTGCAACAAAAGTGACATTGTTTGACATGCAGAATGCTAAATTTGTACGTCGTACTGGTGGTCTGAAAGACATTGCTGTCTGCTCTCTTTTCAGTGCTACCGATATTATGGTCAGGTGGGAGCCTGATGTACATCTATCACTAATTGAACTTGTTTTGCAATTGAAGTTGCTGCTACATAATCAGAAGCTTCACAGATATGCTAATGAATCTGTGGAAGATGTCTCTAGCATGGGGGATACTGTGCATAAGAAAGAAGCCACTACGGAATCTGGACATTTAGATAAGCACTCTAAAAGGGAATCAATATTTGCTGTTGATGTAGAAATGTTGCGTATATCTGCAGAGGCTGGAGATGGGGTCGATGCAATGGTTCAGGTTCAGTCTATCTTCTCTGAGAATGCCCGCATAGGAGTACTACTGGAAGGGCTTATGCTTAGTTTCAATGGGACAAGAGTATTCAGAAGTAGCCGGATGCAAATTTCACGCATTCCTAGTGCCTCTATTGATGCAAAAGCACCAGTAGCCACCACATGGGATTGGGTAATCCAAGGCCTCGATGTTCATATTTGCATGCCATACAGGTTGCAATTGCGTGCCATTGATGATGCCATTGAGGATATGTTGCGTGGTTTGAAGCTTATAACTGCTGCTAAAACTAATCTTATATTTCCTATGAAGAAAGAAAGCTCAAAAGCTAAAAAGCCCAGTTCAATGAAATTTGGAAGTGTAAAGTTTTGCATACGCAAGCTAACTGCCGATATTGAGGAAGAACCTTTGCAGGGTTGGCTTGATGAACACTATCGGCTAATGAAGAATGAGGCTTGTGAATTAGCTGTCAGGTTGAAATTTTTTGATGAATATATCTCCAAAGCCAACCAATGTCCTAAAACAGCTGAAACAAATGATTCTGCTCAAGAAAAAAGGACCTACTTTGATGGAGTAGAGGTTGATGCACAAAAGCCATTAGATTTTCGCCAAATGGAAGAAGAAATTTATAAACAGTCATTCCGTTCATATTACAAGACCTGTCAGAGTCTAGAACAATCAGAAGGTTCAGGTGCCTGTAGGGAAGGGTTTCAGGCTGGTTTTAAGCCTAGCACCTCCAGAACTTCTCTTCTTTCTATTTCTGCGACAGATTTAGATGTAACCTTGACTAGAATTGATGGTGGAGATACTGGGATGATAGAAGTTCTTAAGAAGCTTGATCCTGTCTGTCTTGAAAAAAATATACCATTTTCTCGACTGTATGGGAGTAATATTCTCTTGCAAACAGGTTCTCTTGTTGTTCAGCTACGAAATTACACATTTCCTCTCTTTTCTGCGACTTCTGGTAAATGTGAAGGTCGTGTTGTGCTAGCACAGCAGGTAAGGTTCACAGCTGCCTCTCTTTTCTACCACTTCTATGATTTTTCATTTTTAGTATATACTCACATCATTTAGATGTGTTTTGTTTAGGGGGAAATCTGTCATCACTGGATATGTGGAAATTTATAAATCCAATAAGCACATTATTTTTTACGCTGACACTTGCAAAAAGATAATCTATCTATAAGCTTAAGAGTTTTACTTCAGTATGTGTCCTTTTCAGAATAATCAACCTATATATTGCTAGATTGTTCTCTTAAATAAAAAGGAGAGAGAGAGAGAGAGGGTGGGGGATGGGAGGGGGGGTTCATCCATTAAAATGTAGACGAATTATTTCATTTTCGTATCTCTGGCTTCATTGATTGTGTTCTTATAATCATATAATGTCTTAACATCTAAGTTATGCTCTATGGTTGTGACTGTTCTCTCTTTGAATTAGGCAACATGTTTTCAGCCTCAAATTTACCAAGATGTCTTTGTTGGGAGATGGAGAAAGGTGAATATGCTTCGTTCAGCTAGTGGTACAACTCCACCAGTGAAAACATACTCAGATTTGCCTATATATTTTCAGAAAGCAGAAGTGTCCTTTGGAGTGGGATATGAGCCAGCTTTTGCTGATGTGAGCTATGCTTTTACTGTGGCTCTTCGCAGGGCTAATCTAAGCACTAGGAATGTTAATTCTATTCCAACTCAGCCACCAAAAAAGGAACGGAGCTTACCATGGTGGGATGATGTAAGAAATTACATTCATGGAAATGTCACCTTAATCTTTTCTGAAACCAGATGGAATGTTCTTGCTACTACTGATCCTTATGAAAAACTTGACAAACTTCAAATTATCTCTAGTTCGATGGAGATCCAACAGTCAGACGGTCGTGTTTATGTTTCAGCAAAGGATTTTAAGATGTTGTTGAGCAGTTTGGAGAGTTTGGCAAGCTGTCGTGGTTTAAAACTTCCTAGTGGCGTGTCTGGTCCGTTACTGGAAGCCCCAGCCTTCACTCTCGAAGTTACTATGGACTGGGAATGTGAATCTGGAAATCCACTTAATCATTATTTATATGCACTTCCCATTGAAGGGGAAGCTCGTGAAAAAGTTTTTGACCCCTTCAGATCAACTTCTCTGTCCCTCCGGTGGAATTTCTCTCTTAGACCCCTTCTTTCATCATCTGAGAAACAATCCCCACCTTCCACTTTGGAAGATAGTGCAGGTGTAGATGGAACTGTCTATGGTCCTCCTCATAAGCTTGAGAATGTTTCAAATGTTTCACCAACAGTGAATATTGGTGCCCATGATCTAGCATGGATACTAAAATTCTGGAGCATGAATTATATTCCTCCTCACAAATTGCGTTCCTTCTCTCGCTGGCCTCGTTTTGGAATTCCAAGAGCTGCCAGATCAGGGAATTTGTCATTGGACAAAGTGATGACAGAGTTTATGCTCCGCGTAGATGCTGCGCCTACTTGTATGAAACATATGCCATTAGATGATGATGACCCGGCCAAAGGACTGACATTTAATATGACAAAGCTGAAGTATGAACTCTGTTACAGTCGAGGTAAGCAAAAATATACTTTCGAATGCAAGCGTGACCCTCTTGATCTTGTTTACCAGGGTCTTGACCTTCATATGCCTAAGGCATTCTTAAATAAAGAAGATAGCACAAGTGTTGCAAAAGTAGTTCAAATGACAAGGAAAAGCACCCAATCTGCATCCATGGATAGAGTTCCCAGTGATAAAAGTAACTCTGTGACTGGATGCACCGAGAAGCATCGTGATGATGGATTTCTGTTATCATCTGATTATTTCACAATCAGAAGACAGGCACGAAAGGCTGACCCTGCTAGGTTATTAGCCTGGCAGGAGGCTGGAAGAAGAAATCTTGAGATGACTTACGTCAGATCTGAGTTTGAAAATGGGAGTGAGAGTGATGAGCATACACGATCTGACCCAGATGATGACGATGGGTACAATGTCGTAATAGCTGACAATTGTCAGCGCATTTTTGTTTATGGCCTCAAGCTTTTATGGACTATCGAGAATAGAGATGCCGTTTGGTCTTGGGTTGGTGGTATATCCAAGGCATTTGAACCTCCAAAGCCATCTCCTTCTCGGCAGTACGCACAGAGGAAGTTACTTGAGGAGAACCAGCTACATAGTGGAGTTGGAACGCATCAAGATGATGTGCCTAAGCCCCCTTCTAATAGCCACAGTGCAAGTGTTCCCTCTACTCAAAATGCTGAGACTTCATCATCTCCTTCACATTCAGTTAAAATGGAGAACTTGTCAGTTGCTACTGCTGGTAAATCTCAACCAACCTTTGATGTTTTGGTTTGAAGAAATTAGTTAGCGGTACATAATTGCTAATAGAACTGGTAACATCTCATTAGTGTAATTTACTCTAGGGTCTGTTGCAAATGATTGCCAGCAGCATTGAACACATTTCTAGCTATATTTTGTCATCAAGTTATTCATTAGAATCATATATTCTACTACCAAGATTCAACTAAGAGCCATTTATTTTTCATGATTAGCAATGAAAAAATTAAGCATGGCTGATTCTGAGGAGGATGGTACTCGTCATTTCATGGTGAATGTTATTGAGCCACAGTTTAATCTTCACTCGGAAGACGCCAATGTAAGTTGTAAAGGATACTTCAGCTTCAGTTTTTTTTTTCATGAGATTTTTCAGTCAAAAAGATTATTGTTTACTTTGGTTTTTCTGGGCCTTTGTTTTTGCTATTGTTAGGTCGATGTTCTATAAGTTTAATTTCACTTTTTATTTTTTTGATAAATAAGAAAAATTTTATTTAAAAAAAATACTACTTCTTGCAAAAAGACATGAAGCAGCAAAAGTAATACAACGGAAACAAAAAACACGAAGCAGCAAAAGTAATACAATGGAAACAAAAAACTATGTATAATTCAGCAAAAACAATCAGCAAGAAGCTAAGTAAGCTTATGCCAAACGCACACTAACTATGTTTTTGCAAACAGGGTAGATTTCTGCTTGCTGCAGTCAGTGGTCGTGTTTTGGCCCGATCATTTCATTCAGTCCTCCATGTTGGTTATGAGATGATTGAGCAGGCACTTGGTACTGGAAATGTACATATCCCTGAATGTCAACCTGAAATGACATGGAAACGCATGGAGTTCTCTGTCATGTTGGAGCATGTGCAGGCTCATGTTGCACCAACTGATGTTGACCCAGGGGCTGGATTGCAGTGGCTTCCAAAAATTCTTAGAAGCTCTCCAAAAGTAAAACGTACTGGTGCTTTACTTGAAAGGGTTTTTATGCCCTGTGATATGTATGTTCGATACACAAGGCACAAAGGTGGGACTCCTGAACTAAAGGTAAGACAGTTACTTTCCATTTGATGGTTTATTTTGATATCAATACCAATAAGCTCTAGCTCATATGGCACCTCCTCCCCTTGTTAGAGCAAGATGGAGGATGAGATTGTGTGTTCAAACAAACACTAAACTAGGTTCTCATTTGAACACTTTAATTGCAAAAGCTTTTGCTTCTTTCTGTTGCAGGTGAAGCCTTTAAAGGAGCTCATTTTCAATTCTCATAATATAACAGCAACAATGACATCTCGGCAGTTTCAGGTCATGCTGGATGTGTTGACCAATCTTCTTTTTGCACGGCTTCCAAAGTGAGTATATGATATTTTTTTTCTTAATTTCTCATCAAATTAAATATGTGCTCTGGGTATAAACAAGTTGTGTGGCATTGTCTGACCCTTAAAGTTATTTGATTAACATATGTGATTCAGGCCTCGAAAAAGTAGTCTATCATTGCCTACTGAAGATGATGATGATGTTGAAGAGGAGGCAGATGAGATGGTTCCAGATGGTGTTGAAGAAGTAGAACTTGCAAAAATCAACCTTGAAAAGACAGAGCAAGAGCAGAAGTTGCTTCTTGATGACATTAGGAAGTTGTCTCTCAGCTGTGGTACATCCAGTGACCTATATCCAGAAAAGGAAGCTGATTTGTGGATGATAACTGGAGGAAGATCTACGTTGGTGAGAAATAATCCTTGCAAATAACCTTTAAATAGCTAGTTTATGACAGTTTATGATTCTAATGTTAGTACTGTTTCTTTGCATATTTCATGATCAACCTTCTTGCACCAAAATAATGATCAATTCTTCCAGGGTTTGAGATTGTTGTGCTCTCCGATTTTTTTTTGTCTATAGAGAACTTTATTTGCTTAGGTCACCAATAAACATTTCCTCAAAATTTAATATGGTGCAATCATATTGTGCTTCAGCCTTCAGGATTTTTGCATTATAATATTGTTGAAGTACATGTTTCCTCTCTTTTCTCTGCTGAATTATGTAATTTCTTGATCTTAAATTTATTGGGAACTAAAATGAAATCTTACATTTGGATTCATGACTTGTAAATGGGAACAACTATATCCTTAGGAACTATGGGCACACCTTTTGATGCATACATTTTACCAAAAATCGCGAAAATATATCTATTAAATCCAATCTTAATAAACCATTTTCAATCCAAAATGAATCTGAATAAAACATTTTTCTTCTCTTTTTTTCCTTTCAATTTTGTAAAAATAAGAAATGTTAACTTTTCATCCCTTTGCCATAGCTTTTCAAATCTTCTCATTTCAATAAATATTTTTACTTGTTATAAAAAAATAGATATAATTTTTAGTAGCTCTCTCTCTCTCTCGTGTTGTTGTTCATGTTTACATGTGTATAAGTTTGTTTTTTCATTTAAATATCACTTTTCAAAATATTTTATAGATTATAAACAGTATGAGCTTCACTATTCAGGTGCAAGGTCTAAAGAGAGATCTTGTAAATGCACAAAAATCAAGGAAGGCAGCATCTGCGTCATTAAGAATGGCACTGCAGAAAGCTGCTCAGTTACGATTGATGGAGAAGGAAAAGAACAAAAGTCCCTCATATGCCATGCGTATTTCTTTGCAAATTAACAAAGTTGTTTGGAGCATGCTTGTAGATGGTAAAGCTTTTGCTGAAGCTGAGATTAATGACCTGGTGAGTTTCTGAAGATGTTCAGAACTGAATTTATTTATTTTTTAAATCTAGCGAAAGATCTGTTAGTATTTTGTATGATTCCTGTTGTATCATGGCTAAATCTCTCTCTACAAAAGAATTGTGTTCTTTTTATGCGCGCACACACCTACGTGTGTGATAGATTGATAACTCTGAGGAAATGGTATTAATGTTGAATATTCAAGTAAAAATATAGATGTTTATAAGGATCTGTGGTCAACTTTTTCCATTATTGTATTGTTCTCGTTTGATCAGATTGTTGGACAAGTGATTAAGGATAAACCTTGTACAATTTGAGAGAGAGAAAAAAAAAATTTAATTAATTTTGCATGTCTTCATTGTGGGAAACAATGGTTAGGATTTATTGCTCCCCTGGTATTTCTTTTGAAAGCTACTTTTAACCACTTACCAATTATCGTTGAGTTTAGGGAGGTTGGAAGTGAGTCAATGGACTTAGAGCTTTATTATTTGTAGTTCTAAGAACCTTGTGGATGTTGTTCTACAGCACTGGCAATCTTCACATGCGGTGGGTTCTACAGGTTCTACATGCAAACATGCTACCTTTAGCAAAATAGTTTAGGCAAAATTTATATAAATAAAAGGGTTCCTGGGAGGTAGGGGGAGAGGAAGTTTAAAGGCACTCAAATCAATGTTGGTGATTGATGGCAATGAGGAGGTGCACACTATTAGCTCACAATAAAGATTTAGAAGACAACAGCAGGCCACATTGGTGACTAATGTTGGGAGGCAATACTTTTTTTTCACACTAGAGAGTGGGAGAGAAATGAGTTTTTTAAAGATTAGGCACTTGGAAAAGCAGATTTTGGATTTTTCTAAATTCATCCACTCAAAGCCTTTTCCATGTCAACTTAAGAGTTTTGTTTTGTTTCATTTGTGCCATTTAAAGCACTATATCTCAGTGGTTAATGAAGATTAAGATTCTAGTTTGGAAGGACTTGATTTGGAATTTTCCAATGATTGTTGGAGCATATGATGACCGTTTGGCAGTTTAATTGACCATCTTTGTTTACATGAGTTTGATGTTCTTGGTGGATATTCCTGGTTTGGATGGATTTCTTTCGTATTGTTGGATATCTAAGCTTCCTGACATATGCTGCTTATCCTTCATTAATGTTTTAGGAAGTGATATGCTTTATAGTGTTGGTAGCATTTAGTTTTTCAGCTGATTCATATTTATAATTTTTCCTCCCAACAGATTTATGACTTTGACCGGGATTACAAAGATGTCGGTATTGCTCAGTTCACAACAAAATTTTTTGTTGTCAGGAACTGCTTGACTAATGCCAAGTCTGCTATGCTTTTATCTGCATGGAACCCTCCGCCCGAATGGGGAAGGTATGAACTTTTCCTGTCTGTTGCATTTGGTGGTACCATTGGCTATTAGTTATTCCATTCATAGTAAAACTCTATAATCTTTTTTTCCATTTTCATTTTGTTGTGGTTCCTAAGAACAAACGTTTTGTGGTTCTACTTTGTTCAGTGTCCACAAGTATAAAAATACAACAAAATTTTATTTTTAAAAAGGAAATTCTTTCTAAAGGTCTTCCTTGGGTCCTCAAGAGGAGCAGAAACTACCATCCTAAGCCCTCCAAATCTTTAACTGTGTGATTTTTTTCCCCTGTTATCCTTTGGGCATAAGACTCTTAACACTTCTCTAACTTTTCTGGCTGTAGAAAGGTCATGCTTCGTGTAGATGCAAAGCAGGGAGCTCCAAGAGATGGGAACTCTCCACTTGAACTTTTCCAGGTGACTAGTTTTCTTGGTTTCCTTTGGAGTATTATTCTTAACATCACTGTTTTCAATAAATAAGAACTTCTGTTATTTTTAAATTGCTAATCTCTGGGAAGTGTGTTGGGTTAAAAATTAATTACACCAACGCAGCACATATTATTAATATAATGCTTCTAATACATTCTGACTAATTTTCCCCTCACATGTATATTACTCATAACATAAAATTGTTTTTAATTGTAATTTGTGGATTCTGCTTTCTTTTTACATGCCACACCTTTCTGGCATTGCCAAACCCTATGAATACTAGCACTATAATAAATTTTTTTTTTCCTTGGGGCATGAAGAGGCTGAATACAGAATATTTTGTAATAACTTCTGCTGAGGATGTTCCGTAGTTGGAAGTTTGAAATGATTATTTGTATAGTAAAGACATTATGATTTTTTGTTGCTAAGCAAGATTTATAAAGCTTAGTGATTACTGTTGATAGAAGTGGTACAATAGCTTAGCATGCATGCCATTATTTGGGCACTGATGCCTCTATTATATCATGTATCTGCTGCATGAAAAGAATCACAATCATTCAGGATCAACATTTTAGTGATCTCAATGTATAGTTTCTGTCGAAGAAGCAGCTTTTGTTTATAAGGTTGTAATTTGTATGTTTTAAGAGTTTATTGCTTGACACCAGCTATTTCTGTACATTGTAGGTAGAGATTTATCCCCTTAAGATCCATTTAACGGAGACGATGTATAAAATGATGTGGGAATATTTCTTCCCTGAAGAAGAGCAAGATTCACAGCGGCGGCAGGTTAGTTGGAGACATTCGGGCTTTGAAATTTGTTGTTCTTTGTTTTGGGTTATGCCAGCCAATAAAATAGGAACAGTTTCTTTGTTGTAGAACCTAAGGAAATTGATGATTTACATTGTGGCGTGCAGGAAGCATGGAAGGTTTCAACAACTGCTGGTTCAAAACGTGTAAAGAAAGGCTCATCAATCCTTGAAGCCTCTGCATCAAGTAGTCATTCAGCAAAAGAGTCTGACATTGCATCCAAATCAAGTGCCTCTGCCCCTGTTACCAATCAACCTTCTGTCCATGCTGATTCTGCTCAAGTAAGTTTCCAAATATCTTCTGGCATTTGGTATTAAGACATTGTATAACCAAACGTAGTTAGCACTCTTCCTAGGCCTGGATACCCAGGAATTTTATATTTTATGAGGGGGTGAAATATAACTTTTTTGTTTATTCTTTCATATATTTATATATTGTCACTCCACTTTCTTATAAGTTTTATGAAACTTGTGGTTACAATGCAGGCATCAAAGTTGCAAAACATAAAAGAAAATTCTACTAGTGGTTCAACCTCAGAATTAAGAAGAACGTCATCCTTTGATAGATCATGGGAGGAGACTGTTGCAGAATCTGTAGCTAATGAACTTGTCTTACAGAGCATTTCTTCCTCAAAAAATGGGCCACTTGGTTCTGTTGACCAATCAGATGAATCCTCTAAAAATAAGTTGAAAGAGTCCAAAGCTATCAAATCTGGTCGATCCTCTCATGAGGAGAAAAAGGTAGTGAAGTCTCAAGAAGAGAAAAGATCTAGACCTCGAAAAATGATGGAGTTCCACAATATCAAGATAAGTCAGGTTGGTTCAGTTTTTCTGTGGTCAAAATCAATAATTTTGTCTTGCTGAAATTTGGTTTTTTAAATCAAACTCTGTATATTTTCTGGCATAGGTTGAGCTATTGGTTACCTACGAGGGATCAAGGTTTGTTGTAAATGATCTGAAGTTGCTTATGGATACATTTCATCGTGTTGAGTTCACTGGAACTTGGCGGAGACTGTTCTCACGAGTTAAGAAGCATATTATCTGGGGAGTCCTGAAGTCTGTCACGGGAATGCAGGTAAGGGTTCTGCATACATCCTTTTTAGTACTTGTTCCCACTGGATCACATCTGCAAATTCTAATAATCCAGGATATATGACTAGGCCAGTATGACAATGTTATACAAAGTCTTCCAACTATTGCAAATATTAGCTGGATTATTCTTAAAGCTGTACCTTCTCATATAGAACATAAGAAAGGAGTTATTTCTCTCATCAGCATTATCATTCAGATCTCTAATGTCTTTATATATGACATTAGCAAGTGAACTTACAAGTATAATGGTTCTAGTATCTTCAAATCAATGGCAAAACTACAATCTTTAACCTTTTCACTTTAGAAATCATTGTCATGGTCTTTCCATTAATCTTGTAGGGTAAGAAGTTCAAAGACAAAGTACACAGTCAAAGGGAATCCAGTGGAACTGGTGTTCCTGATAGTGACCTAAATTTCAGTGACAATGAAGGAGGTCAGGCAGGGAAGTCTGATCAGCATCCAATTTCCTGGATTAAGCGTCCAAGTGATGGAGCAGGTGATGGATTTGTCACTTCCATCAGGGGACTTTTCAATACTCAACGTCGCAAGGCCAAGGCATTTGTGTTGCGGACTATGAGGGGTGATGCAGAGAATGATTCCCAAAATGATTGGAGTGAGAGTGATACAGAGTTTTCTCCCTTTGCTAGGCAGCTCACCATAACCAAAGCTAAGAGGCTTATTAGGCGGCATACAAAGAAGTTCCGCTCAAGACAAAAAGGTTCGTTAAACTGTTATTGCCTTTTCACTTCATTTTGATGATTATCACCTTTTTGGTTTTCATTGCATCTATAGTGATGATTTATAGGGATGTAAACAACAATTCCAATCCCTTCACTCTTAGAGCAATCAGTTACATTTGTCAGGAATATCTGGTCATTTATTTCCCAAGATTCTGGATCTTTGTATCTTGTGAATTTAACCTAAGTGGATTTGGTTGGAGGATTTTTCATTCTTAGCCTACTGACTGGAGGATTTAAACTCAAAATGGATTTATCTCAGATGTGACTTGTTTATGTATCAGGTTCATCCTCCCAACAGAAGGACTCACTTCCATCATCACCAAGGGAGACCACTCCATATGAGAGTGATTCTTCTAGTGGATCCTCGCCTTATGAGGATTTTCATGAATAGAAGCATCTCTATAGTCGGGATTTGTTGAAGGCCTTTAAGGAGTATACATCGCAGGGTCCATCAGTACCTACTCAATTGAGGGGGTACAGAAATTGAGCAATTGTAGTTAGTTTGGCTTTGTGAGCACCCTGGACGAAGGGCTTGAGAGATTCATCCTGCCACATTATCTTCAAATATAATGCAAGATGGGGGACACCAAGAATGGAGGAGATGAATATGTGCCTTTAGGGATATCAAAGTTATCAACTAGAAACATAATGGCTGGAGCCTACATTCAACAGTGATTCACTGCAAGGACCCGAGTCGAACAGACCTGCAGCTTAGTCCATGATATTAAATTCTCTTGGGTCAAGGGAAGAAATAATCCCTTTGCCTCAAGGGGGTGTCTATTTGTATATTTTTGTAGCTTACGTAAAGGGAGAGAATAGTCTCCAAAATTTTTGAGTTACCACAATTTTGTTATTTTGTACATACATTAAAATATATTTTACCCAATAGAAATAAAGTTATATTTCCTTCTGCGTGTATGTGTGGGTTTAATAAAATCCAACAGGATGTGAAAATTATGCATGGCAAAAGTTTTGGTTCCTTAACTGCGACAATAGCTTTCACCAATAACGGGGTATCCTGTATGCTCTGTTAAGACTGTCGCAGTTTTTTTTTTTGGCAGGAATTTGGATCTCCATGTATGTTCAGTGCAAAATTAGGCTTAGCTTTGGAGTCTTATCTTGGGATTTAGAGCACTCTTTTTAAGGTGGGCTTGGACTTACATCTTGTGACTTACATCCATAAGGTCCTATTATTATGTTCTAGTATAGGGTCATGGACAAAAAGCTGACATAATTTGTTTTCTGTTTCCAGATTCCCGTAAGTAAAGGAAGAAAAACACTTGAACATAACAGAAACGTCATTTCATATCTCTGACTCTCGCTTTCGGTAATCATAGTTTCTTTCCGTCACTTTTTTGTAACCCACTACAGAATATTTATAAAAAGATTTCAAACCTTGGCTAATTTAGACTCAACAAGGGCAAGTGGCAGAGTCCCATATCACCTTTCTAATTCATATTCAGTTTCCATGCCCAGACTCCCAACTTCCATAATAAAGAACGTGATGGAGTCGGTGACTCTGGTCAGGCAAATTTCAGCTGCACTCTAAACAACAGACAAGCCTACCCATTGGATGTATACCCATTAAACCTAGTTAAAATTATACTCCCATCAATAGCAACTGTCAAAGTATGGAAATTACTGGATCAATGCGTCTAAATGACTTGGCCAGACCAATTATTGACATTCTCATTTTGTAGCTTAACTGAGGTTTGTTGAGATCAGAACATCACAAGCACTTGGTACTTTTGACATGAATTAAATGTGAGAGGTGACATTAAATATACCGCAATCAGAACAGCCCTAACAAATAAATCACATACAGGTAAAAAGCACTCGAAACATTTCTCCTAACAACTCTAAAACATGCAAGATCCCGGCACTTGTATCGACGCCAATAATTGCCAGGAATCTATGTCAGCTGAAAGCAACAGTGCATTCCTCCAGCCACAAGATGATTTTGTTGCACTTGGAGTTCACATCATGGTTGTTTTTAGTCATGACAACTGAAGTCCCTAAAGGCCCCTCCTTTACAAGGATCATAATCTTAGGCCTGAAAGTAGCATGATCACATGAGAGAAATCAAATTGATATAAGACCAACTAGTAAGACATGAGGGCTCTAAACTGATACAGCCTGACTAGCAGCCATATCTCTAACATCAATCAATTAACAAAATCATTACCTTCTAATCGAAGTTAGCAGGGATATCTATATCTGTATCTGAAGGATTAGGAAGCTCAACCAAAGGTTCCTGCAGATACCACAACTTCAACATGAAAATTGTATATCCAAAAACCCATATCAGAATCTCCCATGAATGATGTAACGATTATCAGAAGATTACATTCAAAAATTTTGAGATTTTATATCTGCAGTTACAAATTAAAATGCATTTATGTAAAAAAACATGTACATTAATATACCAATGATAGCTAAATAAATATATTATCTTCCTTCTGTTTCTTATCTGAAATCTTTGGTACAAATATGAGACTAACGGACAGAAC
This sequence comes from Quercus aquifolioides, assembly GCA_019022515.1. Taxonomy (NCBI): domain Eukaryota; kingdom Viridiplantae; phylum Streptophyta; class Magnoliopsida; order Fagales; family Fagaceae; genus Quercus; species Quercus aquifolioides. Next base: position 22,292,050 of record CM032335.1, on the reverse strand, counting down.
AAATGGTGCCTCACTTCTTATGTGTTTGGATTTAGGGAAGTGTTGAGAATTAAATGGAAGATAGGTGAAAGTGATTACACGGGAAGTACTTCACCGTGGAAATGAAGAAAACTGCAACAGCAGAACTTTGCACTGAGCCCACTTTTTATTTATCAACACTAGAGGCAGTGAGAAGTGGAGAACAGTATTTTGTAAATTTCTAGCTCAATGGTATTTACTCAAAAGCCAAGATATAGCTATTATACCTGCTCCTCATCATTAACTGAAGAATGGACAAGCCCCATGGGAAGATCCGAAAAATCTACAGCAGTGTCATGCAAATCCTGCACCACATGGAATTGAAAGTCACCATGGAAACAAATAAAATACAATTTAGGGTTGAAATAATAATTAGTGAGAGATGAGAAGGAAGTTAGCCTGGGGTTAGATGTCTTAATATGCTGAACAAGATCTTTTGTCAAAAAAAATGTTTCCACACAAGAGAGAGAGAGAGAGAGAGAGAGAGAGAGAGAGGAAGACGTTGTTGTTTTAACAAGATAAACCATTTATTCTGAAGAATTCATGCAAGAAGAATTCTGTCCACCAAGTATCCGCCAAGACTTCTACTTTTTTGATAAACATAAAAACTGTAAGGAAATTATTAGGTTTTGTGCATGTGTGTGTAAGTCTTTTGTCTTTACTATTTTTATACTTTGCTTTAATTTAAAGATTTTGAGGACTGACATTAGGGCCGCCTAACAAGTTCCTTACAAAATATACACAGCTGGGTACTAAAACATAAACATGGATTTCAAGGTATTTTTTAAATGCTATGGCTATTTGAACCCTACTCAAATCCTCACAGTAAGCTCAAATTGTTTGAGTCACAAAAGAAACAGAATAACTGCAATCAGTGTAAGAGCAAATTTCATATCATTCTACCAAATATAAAACAAACTAGCGCAGTTGATTAAAATGTTTCTTCAAGGCTATTAAGAACATAATTAGTCAAAGACATAAGAAAGGGACAAATGACTTCATTACTCTATTGCTTGCTCTCAGGGATCAAAAACATACTTCCTCATCAGGGTTAACAGAAGACTTATCGGTTCCTTCAGTGACAGGTTTAGAAGGGTCTTCAGGAGCTTCCTGCATGCACCATAAATTAGTTTAGATGCTTGAAACAAGCTTGTCCAATTCACTTTTAATGTATTTGAAGCAGATAAGAAAATTTAATACTTGCTCATCCTGGTTGCCACAGAATTCTCCATCTGTAATTGACGGTTTGACATCAACTGGGGTTTCCTGCAGATCCCGTTAAAGCCTTAAGGTAAATTGATCTTGGCAACAATAGCAACATAACAAATACCAGAAAATTAATTAAACATTGTGTACAACAGACAAATTCTGATATACTAGGTAGACTCATTTAGCAAACTGGATGTCAGCAATTCCAAGCATAATAATGAACATAATAGGACAATCCATGCATTAGATGAGGCAGAGTAATACTACACAGAAATATCAGATTATGACAATGCACAAGCCTAGAATTGTACAACCCCCCATCCCTAGGGAAAATAAAAATTAAAAGCACAAGAGGAAAATCATAAGTAAAAAACTCATTAAAAGAAAATGCTATGGGGTGCAACCCTAATACACAGGATGTATACACAAGGAAGAAGAAAATCATAAAACACAAAAATGGTATATGCTTCCAAACTTAAAGAAAATACATATTCTGGAGACATTGGGGTTCTTTCTTGTGGTACATACAGGTTCAACATGGTCCATGGAAACATTCCTTCCTCCCTTACTGAGATCCCTCAATGTTCCCTGTACATTCAAGAAAGTTGTGAGGGAAATAGACAAATTGTACCAAAGGAAACGATATATCTCTGTAACAATAGCAAAACAGCAAAACTCAAGCTGAAGCCACACTTGGATAACAACAATACAAAATATATCTTATGCAATTATCTACTAAAGCTGAGGTACACCCTGACACTCACACAAGACACAACAGCCTATTTGAACTTGAGATTGTAAAGCTTAAGGAGGAGTTTGGCACATATGTATTCAAACTGCTACCTCTTATTTTTAACAAAACTATTTTACTAAAAAAAAATGCAATGCACAAAAGCACTCCTCACAAACAGGAAAGTAAAAAAGAATAGATGACAAACTACAAAACATTTATTAACAAATGAATCAAGTAGAAGAGTCACCCAATAACAAAGAAAAGTAATAGAATCAATATTGAAACTATCTTTATCTACATGTCATGAGTAAATAAATGAGCTGTTTAAAGTGTAATTTTCTATCAAATACAGAAGAGAACAGACCTTGGCATTAAATTCCTATTAGCTCACTATATAATCTCAAATCAGTAAAGCAACATTATCATTTATACCAAGAAAACCTCATAAGATTTCTTAAAAACAAGTAGTGCACCCAACTTCAATGTGGCATATTAGTAAGGTACAGAGATCTCGAGTTGGTTATACCACTCTCCTCAAATAACGACCCACAACTCTTCAACTCTTTGTAGCTACCACCTATAATAGCTATTGTGAAGAAGTTAATAAAACACACGCACGCGCACACGCACACAGGAAATCAGGACCAAGCGTTCCATCAAACATGACATCAACTCCTACAAACCAAAGCATAACAATTCCAATTCCAAATACATACAAAATGGCCCACTATGCAATCACACAGACCTACTTTGAATCGCAGCAAGCACATTGATAGAACACAGTCTAACACACTCCTTCAGAAAACAAAATAAAAGAAACCTTATTTGCCCACATTAGACCGCATGCATTACATAAAGTCCTTGGTCCAGCTGGCCCACGACGCATTGCAGGAGTATTATTTTCACTAACACCACAATGTTGACATCTGCGCAAACTGGAAATAAAAATTCCAAAAACAAGTGCAGTGAACATAAAAGTTAGTACCACTAACAAATCATGGATTATTCAAAAGCTGAAATAAGCAACAACCAATATAAACCTGGAACTCACACAGATTCTGGACGAGGAGTACCATCTTGAAGGCAACTCTGAGGAGAATCCCAACTAGAAGCACCTGAATTTTCTTTTACAGATGCAAACTGTCCATTCTTGCGGTGCATCCTGCCAGAATTATAACAAGGCGAGAAAGAATCATGCATCATTGACACCGACACCATTTTTACTGGATTAAATAAGTATACACCAAAAATCTGAAATCACAAGTTAAAGTCCACTAGGGCAATAATAAATCAATTTTGCCACACCTAAAATTTAGCACATTCTTCCTATAGTTTCATTTCTCATATTCATGCACCCATACTCGACCAAAAAGCCAAAAACTGTGCGGGAAATACTAGAAGATGTTGATATCAATGCAAAATCCCATCTATATATACTTCTAGAGGAAGAAATTTTGATGATTTTAAGAGATCTAACCGTATACAGATGACATGATGTGTTTGAATAAACATTAAAGATGACAAGCCTTGTGGATATGAACCAGCATCCAATTAATAGACAATGTCATTTCTTCTGTAAAATGCTAAAGTACACTCACACAGAGAAATATAACGCACAAAAATTTTGGTTGTATGACTTGTTTAAATGTTGTGCCCAGGATATTGCTTAATCCAATATAGTTACACAGATAAATTATTACTAAACAAAGGAGAAAAAATGGTACTTCTGCATTGCAAAATTGCATAGTCATATTCCTTAAATTTCTAAAACCAATGAGGGAGCTAGATGGAAAAAAATTCTTGAAGTGATTAGTGGCAAACCTCAGCCACTAGATTTCAAATAACAAAAAATCTCTGATGAATCACAGAAGGCGATTAAACAAGCAGTTGGCACCAATAGAGTAAAAAATCATCCTCAAAACTAAAATTTTTCTTTCCATCCATCTAAAACTTCTGTATCACCCAAGAACAAAACCTAAAGCTTAATACTTTCTTTTATGATAAAAGAACGCATACCATCATTTTCCTTTATTTATTTCTTTTAAATATATCAAATGTATTATTACCACGCATGAAAACCCAAATGGGTATTTTCTCAACATAACCAAAGAAGAAATACCTTAATTCCAAATGGCCGTACTATTGAAGCATTAATTACAGATAAAAATGAAAAACCAAATACAAATTCATCTCACCTCTGTGCAACTTCTTTTCGAACAGTGTACCGAATTTTTTTATCAAAACATCTCTCTTTCCGTTTTTCACGAAACCTAACCAAGGATGCTATTCTTCGTGAAAAATTTGAGCGCTTTGGGGTTTCACCTACACCCTACACATAGTGGCCCGACAACTCATGAGAATAGGCACAGAAAATGCAACTTCTTGCTTTCTATAATTTCAAATTTTGTGGTACCCTGTTATTTTGATTAAAAGGTACTTCAATTGTAGGCACACCAGTTGGTACATCGCGTCCACCTAGAAGCAAGAGCACTGCTTGTACCTGTTGCACATGACACAACGCAAAAAACCCAGGCATCCTTCAAAACGGGCACACTCCAAAACCAGCAAAGTCATTTGAAGAGATTGTAGTGTGTGTGTGTGTGTGTGTGTGTGTGTGTGTGTATAAGAAAGTGACTTGACCAGTAACAAGAATAAAAAATGAAAAATACAACATACATTAAGATTTGGATTAAGGGCAACAATATAACATACTACAGTACCCAATCATAATAATTGTGTGTGTTTCAAAAGTCCAACTTCCACAAAAATAAGATGAAAACATATCAGGGATGATCAGGTTTAAAATATTAAAAATCATTCTACAGTTTTCTACTTTCCAATGCATAAATCTACAAAATCACCAAGTTGACTAGGGACTTGAAAACAAGATGACATTAACAAACACAGAATTCTGCTTGCGAGAAAAGAAAACAGTATGAATATACCAAAAAAGTTGTATAACTTCTAAAATAATATTAATAAATAGACGCTCTATCAAATCCAAACAAATAATATATAACAGTGGTCATTAATTACCAATAAATTCCCTAAATTTCCAAGGAATTATTAGGTACTCCCAGATTACATTTGATGTGATACTCCAAGACAATAAAAGCAGGCCACCTAATAAAAAAATTACATAAGAAAAGTCATGTGAATAAGAAATATTTTTGTAATAGGCAGCTAGCTTTTTTTGTTTTGGAGTGCCATGGTACTCTTAAGAGTACCTAATAATTATCCGAAAAATTCCCTAGTAACTATTAGGTACTCCTAGAGTACAAATAATGTATTGATGGGTACTCCAATTTTATTTTATACACACACACATATGCTAAAAAAAAAAAAAAAAAAAACCACATAATGTGAAAAATGAGATAAAACCCTTAGTCCCAAATTTTTGGTGTCGGCTATAAATCCTCAAGAAAACTAATTACGGTTAGCCGCATGTATTCTTTTCCTTCATTCTATTATATCGGAGTTCATAACCTTTATTACTTCCTTAATTGACATGTTCTTCTTTTCAACTACTTCTACTAATGTTATTTTTTGTCTTTCTCTACCTCTTTCATTCCCTCAACTTAATCATCTCTCTTTCTCACTTGTCCATTAATTGCTCTACTATTCACACGATCAATCCAGAAGTATCTAATACTTTCCAAAATCCCCCATTGTCGTTTTGTTGTCGGGACCGCTTTCCATTAATCTCAAGTCTTTAACTTAAAAACCCAAATAAATTCCAAAAACATTAAATACAATTACCAAATCCAATATTCCCATATTCCCATATTTCAAAAAAAAAAAAAAAATTCATAAAAAAAAGAAAAAAGAATTCAATGAACTCAAAAAAAATTGTTCTCAACATCATCTCCACCTAAAAAGAAAAACAAAATTCATAACAAAACTAAAACAAAACCATAATCAAATTACTCTCAGAGAGAGAAAGAAATAGAGATAGACATATATACCTTTTCAGGCGTGACAGCAGGGAACACGTAGACCTCACCTTCGAAAGAAAGAGTAAGCTCACTCGTCCGAGACGCCATAACCACTCCTCCACCAACACCTCCGCCACCACCACCACCACCACCAATACCAACTCCAACTCCAACTCCAACTCCATACTCCGCAACGCTAACCGAATTCACGTGAGCATCTTCCAAGTCATCCATAGCATCATCACCACCACCACCGTCTTCGTACTCACCTTCATCATCGTCCTCAAGCGGTATCGGTCCCCGCACCGCCACGTGGTCCCCATACGGACGCGCCTGCAAAGGCTGTGGATTCGCTGCCGCCATAATTATCTACCTAATCAAAACTTTTATTTTTACTATACAAATCCAAAAGTTCCAAACCCTAAGTTCTCAACCTGTTCCATCGAAGAAGAAACATGGTTTTTTTTTTTTTTTTCGTCACTTCAATAAAATAAAAAATAAAAAAAACCCTAACCCTAAGAATTGAGAATTCGTGAGCTGAGCTCGAAGAATAATAAGAAGCTTCGAAAGAATAACGATCAAAAGATAAATACCCTGAAATAGCTAAGAATTGCAGGGTGTGCCCCTGTGCTTCCTTGAAGAAGCTCAATTGGGTAAATAAAATATTTTCTTTTTCTTTTTCTTTTTTCCTTTTTGGAAATGAAAGAGAACGTGATTTATGTGACGGCTTGTCGAGAATTTTTTTTTTTTTACTTTCTATTTATATATAAATAGGTTGGGTTTATTTGTGTGTTGCGCGTGTGTATGGGGGTCAAATGATGGGTTCACGCGGATGTGGGGCCCACTGGAAGGTTGTGAATGGAAGGTGTCTGGAAGTGTGATCTGACGGTGGTGGGGGTGTGGGATATTGGGATTGGGATTGGGAGTGTGTTTTATGTTCCCGACAGAACAAAAGGAAGGAAAAAAAAAAGAGAGGAGATAGGGTTTGTCCATTTAAGGAATGAGATATATATCATGGATTGGAGTTTTCATCCAAGATAATTTTAGTGCTTGTAACTGTGGTTGGAGGAATTCTATATTTTTTTTTTGGATAAGGGTTGCTATAAATAGTGTAATCCAATGATTTATAGGTGTGGCATGCTATAAATAAATAAAAAGTGGGATGGAGAAAAAAAGCATAGTTTTAAAAGTCAATATGTTAAAAGAACCATTTTTACTCTACTATTAGTTCTTGATTTTTACCCGTTTTGGCAAGGTTTTTTTTTTACTGGTTTTAGGGGTTTTGTTTTTATCATACCATATTAGTGCTCAATTCTTGATTAAACTGGTTCAATCGGCCAGTCTAATATGTTTTTAAAACTATGAAAAATAATTATTGATATGAAAAAATGTCTAATAATTATTTGATTAAATTATTAGTGCATGTTTGGAATGTACTTATAAGCCAGTTTATTGCTTTTTTTATCTTACTATATGTAGGCCCCACACGAGTCACTTACTTATTTTATATAACTTTTACTTTATATCTCTAGTATTAGTATTGCCAACAAAAAGCTAGATAAAATTCTCAAATAGAAACTTAGCTTCATGCACTTTTTATAAGTACTTGGAAGAAAAAAAGCACTATAATAATGTTACGTTGATTTTTGATGGTGAATCAATGCTTGCACAATGTCCTAATGTTGAAGACTTTCTATTGGTTGAACTATGGATACATTGAACAAACAAGAAAGCTAAAGTGGTGCCGATATGACATTATCTTAGAGAGTTATGCTAGTACCACATAATTGGGCATCATTTTGTGCCACAACTTGCCACATGACGAGTTGTGATTGACAAAAATGTGTCAGTGGGTTATGTGGAGACACACCTTTGCCAATCACAACTCACCATGTGGCGAGTTGTGACACAAAGTTGTGCCCAATTATGTGGTACTAGCATAATTCTATCTTAGACACTTTGATGCCTAGTTAGTGTCTGTATTTAAGGAGTATAGGTACGATGTTACGTGATAGGTTTTTCATACCTTGCTCTACTTGAGATTGTGAAAATTTATAGACACTGGGATGACATTGTATACTCATTCATTTTAATAATTACATTGGTGATGGCTGAGGTGAGCATCAATTGGTTGTCTCTTCTCTCACTTCCAATTCGATTTGATCTATTATGATGCCATCAACTGGTAGTGAGAATTCGAGTAGGCTAGCCAATTATCTCGTAGTGGTTGATTGGAAATTCTTGGGATGCCATTGTGAGCAAAATCAATGGGAGTTTCTTTATTGATGGCATAGATCTTGGCCATGAGACTATTTACCCTATGGATATAGACCATGTCATCTAAGGACTACACCCATATTCAATGGCCACCCTTCTGCTGAACACAAGTATTAGGTCATTTTTTTTATAATTCGCACGCCTTGATTAGTGATTGAGACTAGATCGTCTGTTTATGTTCGCCTATACACGAACAATAGACAAGGATCCTGGACGATCTATTCCTTATCGACCTTGATTATTATGAGGTCACTTCGATTTTTTATGTTGTTTTTTTAAAGAGAGATGCTACGTCTACAACAATTTTACAATATTTTTACAACAAATCACAAGTGGTTAGTTGTTATTGGTTCAAATTTGAAACTAACACTAAAATTACTTTTTTGCCCCAACAATAACAACCAATAACAACCTGCCACTTAGGAAATGTTGTAGAAATGTTGTAGAAATGTTATAGACATAGCATTTCTCTTTTTTAAAACATAAATTTATTACTCTTCCTAGTTCCTAGGTGGCTATTAAGGATGTTACCATGCTTGATACCCAATTCATTGTATACCTTGCTGAAAAAGCACAAAAGCATCATGAAGAAAAATTTATCAAGCTTTTCACATAAAATTATGAAAAATCAAAATTTAATGTTAATGTTATTAATCCACATAAAGTTATTTATAACACGCTCATGATTATTGAAGTAACATGTAAATGAATACTACATATTAGTGATAATAACAAAACCAAATAAAAATGATATGTTACTCCACTCAAAATTTAATATTTTAATAAATTATGAAACATTTTTGTCTCTTTAACACTGTACAAATTTATTTTTGGTAGTTCAATTCAAGCGACAGCCAGAACTTTGATTGGTGGACTGGTCAAGTGTTTTTCCGGATTTGTTTGGACAGATTTGGACGCCAGCCGACCAAATCTGTTACCAGCTTTTTTGAAGGTTTGGATAAGAATTTTATATAAAAAAATAATAAATTCATTAGTTTAGAGAAAGAAATTATTATTTAATCAAAAGGTGATAATTTTTTTTTTTTGAGAAATTATTATTTAATCAAAAGGTGCTAGATTAATAGTAAAATGAATGAAGTCAGGGAATGTAATTATATGAAGACAACAGAGTCAAAGATAATGATATTATGGTGTTTCGTGCCTCGATTTTCCAAGTTTAATTGTCAGGAGACTATAGTCAAAGTGGGAAGAGAAAAATGGAAGAAGGAACAGGAACAAATAGTAGCCTAAAGCTCTAGTAGTCGTAGGCACTAGGCAGTAGGCACTACATAGTCAGATTTTTTTTTTTTTTTATTTTTATTTTTTGAGAAAAACATAGGCAGATGTTTGTGCTAATATTGCGATTAAACTTGCATAACAAACTATTAAGTATAATCCACATTGAAAATTAGAAAGCAACTACAAAATATAATTGTATTTTTTTTTGTGTTTGAGAATCAATATAATTGTAGTATTAACAATGATGGATATCCATCTGGTTAATTAGGAGTTTAATAACAACAATAAAATTGAGAACTAACATCACGAGTGTGCATCAAATTTAGATGCCCCAATAAAATAAATTCAACTGCTTCATGATAAAATTCTAGCCACAAGATAAATGTTACTTTTTTTTTGATGAATAAGTAATGCTTATTTTATATGTGAAATTGAATATTCTAAAAAAAGAAAAAAAGAAAGGAAAAGTTAATATGTGAAATAGAAAACAAAAACTAATGAGTTTCACGTGTTTGAGACTCCAACAAGTGACACACCTTTCCCTCACTGCCTAGTTCAACTTATTTGAAGAGAAAATGGAAATGTTGAAGAAGTTGTTGCATTCATACAAATTAAAGTTTTCAACTAATCATCATTTTTTTTTTAAATCCACTTACCACGATTAAAAAGGATTTGGATAGAAACATTCCATTTTATAGGAACTATAGTTTGCATTAATTTTCCAAGAAAATAGACAGCGTAGTTTGATCTTTTGAGACAAATTGAGCATCTTTTGAGACAAATAGAGCAACTCCCGCTAATGAGTGGAACCGCGCAGGATAGATGAAATTGGTCGAGTGGTCTTAGTTGAAGATGCGAGATTGCACATGTTTATGGATTGAACAAGATTCAAGCTATGTTCACATGTTTATGGATTGAACGAGATTCAAGCTATGTGTGAAAATGGTTGAATTTGCCATTGGTGTGAAAGTGTCTTGAGGGCCGTGGCAAAAGTAGTTCTCCTCCTCGGGCTCTACTTTTCTATTTTTTACTAATGTAGCCGGAAGATAAATTAAATAGCCCTTCAGATTATAAACCAAATTACTACAATTCAACCATGTAATCTGTCGGGATTTAATTGGGGACTTCAAAAGAGGAAATTTAATTCATTTTGAAACTCATTACTCCATGTGAATTACAACGGTGAAACGTTTTTAAATTTATAAAAACGTGAGTTTGGAATTGGATAGGTCGCTGAGGCATATGATAGGCCATCTACGATTTCATTCATCTAAAACCGAGCATTTTCCACTTAATATTGTGGACCAAACGGACCCTAGATATAAAATAGGAGCAATACTAGGGTGACAAATAAAAAGTATAGAAACTACGCAACATGAAAGAATAGGCAAAACTTGGGTTATCATTGTTCAAACCAATGTTATGAATACTGTTTCGGAACTCATTTTGGTTTGTCCAATAGAACAGAATATTTCGGTACCGGCTTATTTCGGCATACCGTTTCAAGGTATTTCAGGGTTCTAAATATATATATATATATATATATATATATATTCTTATACAACATAAAATTAACTAAATATCAAACAATGCAAACTATTTTAGTCTTACATCTTAACATCAAAAAATGTATTACTTCTTTTTTAGTTAAATAATAATACAAGTTAATGAAATAAATATTAAAAATGCTTAATTAACTGAGTTTAGTTTTTTTTTTTAATATCATGATAAAGTTAAACAACTAAATATTAAGGGCTTGTTTAGTACGTGTGTTTAAACAACAGTTTTCAGTTTTTTTAGAAAATACGTGTGAGTGAAAAAATGTGTAAAAATACGTGTAATGTTGTTTAAAAACTAAAAACATGTGTTTGAACTCGCGTACCAAATGGGGTCTAACTTACTTCAACCCATAAATTTTTATTCTTCTCTCTTCTTTCTTATTTATTTATTTATTTTCCCCTTAATTACCCACTACATTAATTATTGAGTTTGTGTGAAACATTAGCTATCTGCCACGTATGCAATACACATCTCCTGATCTATCATATGGGAGAATAAAAAAGTAATAAATTTGTTTAAATATCTCCCCCATTTATTACCCTACCTACCCCACAGCCCATTCGACACACTTTTGCTTCTCTCTCTTAACTCTTTCAAGTTCAAAATCCTGTCTCTCAAGTCTTTGAAGAAGAAGAACAATTCGTTCAGCTCGTTGCCTCTTTTTCTTGGTTCCAAAAGAAGATAGGTATGTATTAAACTTGTTTTCCCTTTCGTTTTCTCTCTATCTCATACACAAGCACTCTCTCACATCACCCCTATACCTCAAAACCTCTCTCTCTCTTTTCTATTCAGGCCCATAACTCATCTCGGCAGAATCTTGTATTTCGGCCGAAATTGACCGAAACGTCCCGGAACGCCTGGAACACACCGGAACAGACCGAAATTTGATCCGAGGTGGAACAAGGGGGATTACCATTCCGGTTTGTATGCCGGTATGAGATTTTTTGGCCATTTCAGCTGGAACGGAACGGATTTAATAACATTGGTTCCAACTCAAAGAAAACTATGCTTTGAACATGGGGAATGACAATGACCAACTCATATTTGGAGTAATTTTTGATCTGCTAACACTAAACCAATCACACAGACAATTAAATGTTTCATTAAAAAGATTTGAGGAGAAGAAGAGAAAATGCCATAGATTTTCACCAAACTGTACTATTGGGGTGGAGTTATGGTATACAAATTACCAATATTATGGCTTCATGACAGTATAAGATGAATCCATTTAGAGATAGTCCGTTCATAGTCCCCAAAGATATAAAAGGAGATAACCCCTTTGTATTGATGAAGGCACTATTACATCTGTACATTGGATAGGATGGACAAGACAAAGGGAATTACTAGAAGACCTACTTGAATGATGCCAGAGGCAATAGCTATGACCTCCTCCGTAAAGATAACTCGCAATTCAGTGCTCAGCCATTAAAGCTGAGTTATCACCATTAGAGTAAGTAATGAGATTGGTGTTTGCATGAATGGCAGGTCCACAGTCTGAATCATTAGCTTCACCTTCGACCTAATCAAAGAATAAAAATGCCAAAAACAAAGGACATTAAAATTACTGGGACTTTGAAGAATAAAAATACCAAGAGCATGATCCTGAGTTTTCTTGGAGAGATCCCTCAATGTACAGTGGCGGCTCTAAAATTTATTTTTTTTCGGGTAGTCGTTAAGAAACTTAAATTATACAATATTTAATAAAAAAGATAGCTATATCTCATTATCAATACTGCAGCTATATCTCTTTCAAAATTTTAGTTAAATAAATTTTTTTTTGGATTTTTCTTTTTGTTTGTAAAGACCCAATATATTGTTAAAAGGACCAAAGTTTGACTATAAACTTATTGTAGCCTAAGACTACAACTTTCACTAAACAAATTAACATAACTACATATTTTGAAAATCTAACCGTTGAATTGTATGTTTTTTTTATGTTCTTAAAACACATGTCAAGTTTCATGTCAATTGGATGTTATTTACTATTTGATTTATAAATTTATTTTTTTGGTATAATTTTAGACTACAAAAACTCGAAAATTAAACATTTGATTGATGACATAAACTATTTATCTTTAATATTTTTGAAGTTTTGCAAATATGGAGGATATAAAAAAAAAATGTAATCTAATTGTGGAATTGTTAAAATTCATATCCAATAAAAAAAAACATTGAGTGGAGTTATAGCCTTAATTTACAACCAAGTTTGTTCCTAAACTTTGTCCAAAATTTAATTATATTGGACCTAAAAAAAAATTTAGGGCGGTCACACATTTTTTTTAAGGTAAAAAAATCATAAAATTTTTAAATTTTATATATAATAATGATTTTTTTTTCAGGATAGGGTGGTCCTATGACCACCCGGACTCTAACCGCCAGTGAATGTACCCTGCAGAGTTCAATTTGACAAAAAGTTGGATAATACTGAATGCAGTAAAGTTGGAGATGCACAAAGAAGTCTTTAATTAAAGGATGTGCTGAACAGATCGGTGGTGTATAATTTGATGGTAGAATAATCAGTGAAGAGCATGAAGAACAAGAGCAGCCAGAAATCTTAAGAGTGACCATGCAAATAGTATAAGGCCAGCTATTATTGGATGGAGAGGGCAAAAATAAAGCCGACGGATCTGTTCTCCTAAGATTAACCAGAATCGATGGATGTGATAGGGTACGACGGACAGATCTTCTGTGGTGGACGGATTCCACCTTAGCAAGCAAGAGGGGACGGATAAAAAAACCATGTGTCGCCTACATGGCCTAGGAAGTCCCAAAGCAACCCTAATTGGAAATATCTTGTGCCCTACGATTAACCCTAGTCAATGAAATTTTTATATGGGAAGAATCTCACAAAATACGTATATTTATGAGGATCTTCCCCACAAGGAAAAATATTATTGGCCAAGAAACAAAGGTCGGTTTTACACTACTATAAAAACCAAGAGCCCTCAGAAAGCAAAGGTACACACAATTTACCCAGCTCTGACACTCTAAAGTTGTAAGCATTTTTCTAACTTAACCTTTAGAGGGTCTTTGGCTGGTACCACACCGATACTCTCCTAAGGTCTTCTTGTTCTATGTTGTGCAGGTATTGTTTTGAGCACGTGAGGATTGTGTGACTTACTGACGATTTTCGGCATCATCATTGGATAATCTCCGGTAATCCATGAGTTATTGCAAACACCTCGACTAATGAGTCAAGGTTGGAGAAGGACTTAATCCAACTAATTCACGATTGGTTCTCCATACAAACACATAGAAACTGGGGAAGAGAAGTGGATGGTGGCAGAACCAATGGAAGGATTGGAAGAAGTTCTCCTTGACGACACCAAGCTTGACTGGATTACCAGAATCGGTACTCTGGCTAGCCCGCCAATCTGGCAAGCACTGATGACATTTCTAAGGGAAAACCAGGACGTGTTCGCCTGAAGCCATGAGGACATGCCCGGAATTGATCCATCCGTCATAGTCCACAAGTTAAACGTGTCGCCCTCTTTCTCTCCCGTACGCCAGAAAAAACGTGTGTTCGCATAAAAGCACGATAATGCTATAGCATAAGAGGTTTGCAAATTACAGGAAGCAGACTTCATCCGAGAAGTATACTACCCTGACTGGTTGGCCAACGTGGTGATGGTCAAGAAAGCTAACGGAAAATGGAGGATGTGTGTGGACTTCACGGACCTAAACCAGGCTTGCCCCAAGGATAGCTATCCTCTCCCAAGGATTGACATCTTGGTGGACTCAACAGCAAGACACCAGCTGCTAACTTTCATGGACGCGTTCTCTGGTTACAACCAGATCAAGCTAAACAAGGCCGATCAAGAGAAGACTTCATTCGTCACCAGCCATGGCCTCTTCTATTACAAAGTGATGCCATTCGGGCTCAAGAACGTGGGAGCTACGTATCAAAGGTAAACGACCTCCAAGAGACCTTTGACACCCTTCGATCTTATAACATGAAATTGAATCCAAGCAAGTGTGCGTTTAGGGTGACGGCAGGAAAATTCCTGGGGTTCATGGTATCCCAAAGGGGTATTGAGGTCAACCCGGATAAGATACAGGCCATAATGGAGTTAGCCTCGTCGAAGACCGTAAAAGAAGTACAGAGCCTGAACAGTAAGGTAGCTGCCCTGAACAGGTTCATGTCAAGAGCAACGAATAAGTGCCTATCTTTCTTCCGTACACTGAAGAAGACATTTGAATGGACGATCGAGTGTTAGCAAGCTTTCGAAGACTTGAAGGCATATCTTTCTTCCCCGCCATTACTAAGCCCGTCAAAGCCAGGGGAAGCATTGTTCCTATACCTAGCCATCTCTTCTGCCTGCTGTCACGTAGCCTTGGTCAGAGAAGAGAACGAGTGCAAAAACCAGTATATTTCACAAGCCGAGCGTTCCGAGGAACAGAAGAGAGGTACCCCCCAATGGAAAAGCTCGCTTTCGCATTAGTAACTGCGGCCCGGAAGCTTAAGCTATACTTCCAGGCACATACTGTGATAGTCCTAACAGACAAGCCCTTTCGAAGAGCAATGAGCAGCCCTGAGGCTGTTGGACGGATGGCACTATGGCAATTGAGTTGAGCGAATTCGACGTACAATACTAACCATGTACGGCTATAAAAGGGACAAGTTATTGCTGACTTCATCGCAGAATTCACTCTTGCGAAAGGCCAGGGGGCAGAAGAGAGCCCCCAATGGAGCATCCACGCAGACGGATCTTCCAATAGGCACGTAAACGAAGCTGGTGTGGTACTCCATAGCCTGGAAGGGGATATGGTCGAATGCATGATCCGTCTAGATTTCCCTACGACCAATAACGAGGCAGAGTACGAAGCTCTGATAGTGGGGCTGGATCTCGCCAAGGCTGCAGGAGCTGAAAATATGGTCGTCTACTGCGATTCCCAAGCAGTAACCAGCCAAGTTAATGGCAACTATGAATGCAAGAACGAACGGATGAAAAAGTACCTTGAGCAAGTGAAGGATCGGGTTAATAACCTCGAAGTGAAGTTTATTCAAATACCGAGGGAGGAGAACGAGCACGTCAACCGTCTAGCCAAAGCTGCCTCAGCAGAGCGCATGCTCATCCCCAGTCAGGTACTATCCTTCGTTTAAAACTCACCATTAATAGACGACATCAGCGTGCAGAAGATAGGTTTCGGGAACTACTGGACGACACCAATAATCTCTTACCTGAAGGATGGCGTGTTGCCTGACGGCAAGGAAGCTGCAAGGAAATTGAAGGTTCAAGCGGTATGCTTCGTTCTGATTAAAGGCATTCTATACAAAAGGGGCTTCTCCCGACCATATCTGAGGTGTCTCATCCCCGAGGAGGCTGACTATGTAATGCGAGAAGTCCACGAAGGAGTCTGCGGGAACCATTCTGGGTCACAATCGTTAGTGCACAAACTCATCCGGGCGGGATACTATTGGCCTACCATGCAGAAGGATGCCACTGCTTATGTTAAAGCGTGTGACAAGTGCCAGAGGTTTGCCAACCTCATTCGGCAGCCAGCGGAAGGACTCACTCCATTAACGGCCCCATGGCCTTTCGCACAGTGAGGGTTAGACATCATGGGTCCATTCCCAACAGCAATTCAACAGCTGAAATTCCTGGTGGTCGGTATAGACTACTTAACCAAATGGGTGGAAGCCGAAGCACTGGCCACCATCACGGAGAAAAATGTATGAAGCTTCGTATGGAAGAACATCGTCTGTAGGTATGGTATACCCAGAGTGCTAGTCTTAGACAACGGGAAGCAGTTCGACAACAATGCATTCAGAGACTTTTGTTCACAACTAGGGATCAAGAATCACTACTCATTTCCCGCCCACCCTCAGGCCAATGGACAAGTTGAGGTCATAAACCGGTCTTTGCTCAAGATCATCAGGACCCGACTCGAGGGGGCAAAGGGTATATGGCCGGAGGAACTGCCAAGCGTCTTATGGGCATACAGGAAGACGATAAGGACACCTACAGGAGAAACACCATTTCGACTAGCATATGGAAGCGATGCGGTCATTCCAGCTGAAGTAGGGCTCATAAGCTACTGAGTAGAAAACCATAACGAGGGAAGAAACGATGAAGCACTATGCCTGCAGCTTGATCTAGTGGATGAGGTCAGAGCAAAGGTTAGTGCGATACTAAGACCTCAGGGCCAAGCACTACAACTCTAGGGTCAGACATAGGGACTTCTAGGTTGGAGATCTTGTCTTAAGAAAGGTGATGGGCGCCATAAAAGACACCTCCCAAGGGAAGCTAGGACCTAACTGGGAAGGACCATACAGAGTTGCATCGTGGCATAGGAAGGGAATCTACCACATAAAGACATTGGACGGGCAAAAGTTGCATCACCCATGGAACACAGAGCACTTAAAGAAGTACTACCAGTAGACAGTGGCAAGGGTGACGACACTCCTCATTTCCAGTTTATTTCCTTTTAGTTTAATTTTTATTATCTACAGTTTCTTTTAAGCCTGAAGGGCAATTTTTTCGTTTTTCAAAAGAAAATTTTTATCCGCGAATTTTTCACAATAAGAGGAGTTATTCAGAAATTCCATGTGTATGTTATCTACATTTCTACATTATCATTATTAAGTCCCAAGTGGACGGGTTCGTCCTAAGTGGGGATCTAAGATTATGGAGTCCATAAAGTGGATAGGTCCATCCCAAGGGGATGGCTCAGGTTTACCTAGTCCATGTAATAGATGGGTTCAAAACAAGTCCATAAAGTGGACAGGTTCAAGTTTATCCAGTCCACAAAGTAGATAGATTCCATCCTTAAGAGATGGATTATGACAAGTCCATAAAGTGGACGGGTTCATCCTATAAGGATGACTTATCTCCATTAAAAGTCCAGAATAGTGGACGGGTCCATCCTAAAGGGATGATTTGTATTTACTAAATCCAGAATATTGGACGGGTTCATCCTAAAGAGATGATTTGTATTTACTAAGTCCACAAAGTGGACGGGTTCATCCTATAAGGATGACTTATCTCCATTAAAAGTCCAGAATAGTGGACGGGTTCATCCTAAAGGGATGCTTTGTATTTACTAAATCCACAAAGTGGACAGGTTCATCTTAAATGGATGACTTATCTCCCTTAAAGTCCAGAATAGTGGACGGGTTCATCCTAAAGGGATGATTTGTATTTACTAAGTCCACAAAGTGGACGGGTTCGTCCTATAAGATGACTTATCCCCACAAAATCCAAATAGTGGACGGGCTCATTCTAAAGCAATAACTAATACTTGCATGGGCTCATCATAAAGGAAACTTACATGTGTTG
The DNA here is from genome assembly GCA_019022515.1 of Quercus aquifolioides. Lineage (NCBI taxonomy): Eukaryota > Viridiplantae > Streptophyta > Magnoliopsida > Fagales > Fagaceae > Quercus > Quercus aquifolioides. Next base: position 22,273,799 of record CM032335.1, on the reverse strand, counting down.
ATTGGCAGATATTGGGTCCAAAATGGACGGATATATTGCAAGTATACACTGTTAAGCATATAACCAAAATATTATAAAGGCCCATAAAGGGAAATGTCTACATGCTAAAGCAATAAGCAACGGATAAATTAAACATAAATACTGTTCTTCCAAAAGATCTTTACACTAAAAAAAAAAAAAAAAAAAACTACTGCTGGACTAGGGGGGTCTCTTCATTCTTATCTTCAACAACTTGCACATCTTCAGGCTGACAGGTACCATCCTCAACGGACTTTTCATGGTCAACATGAATGGCTTCCCCGTCAACTTGAGGGTCAGGATTGACGTCATTGGCAAAAAGATCTTCAGTTCCTTCTGATTCAATCGGACGGGCTGGAGTTTGGCTTTCAGTGTCAATGGTAATATGAGATAGGTCCAGGTCCGGGAAGGAAGCCTTGACTGACGGAGGCAATCGTCAAAACCATCGGCAAAAGAACCTTCCAGCTCGGATAGAAGGGTGTCGGAGTCACGGTTCTCCTTTATTGCATCATCCTTAGCCCAACGGAGCAGCTTCTTGGACTTGGTGATTTCATCATCCTTGTCCTTAAGAAATTTTTTCAGTGCCTTCGCCTCTTCTAGAAGCCTCTTCGTTAAGTCAAACTTTTTCTCCTGGACGGCCTTTCAGGCCTAGGACACGCAGCAGTCCATCAAGCCCTTCATCATGAGCACCCCTTGGAAGCATCCAAAACCAGGGTTAATTTTGACATCATCAATTAATGAACAAACAGCATGATGGAAAGTAAAGGTAGATGGAACCGAACCTGAGCTAAGCTAAAGAGGCCCGTCTCCCCCATGGCCTCAATAGAATGGTTGCCTAAATCCTCATAATCTTCACTAGTGAGGATGGACGAGAGCTGCTTTAGAGCATACTAGGGATCCTCACGAAGAAGGATGAGGCGTTTTTCATCACCAAGAACTTGACCTGTCATTAAGCCCTTGCCTCTCCCATGGATAGGCCGGAGAGGAAGCTTCCCTTCAGCAGGAATAGCAACGACAGGCTCTTTCAACACCTTGGGTTTTTTAGGTGGATGGTCGTTTTTGTCAGACGATTTCCTCTTAATAGATGGGTTGGATGTACCCGTTTCCTCCTTCTTCCTTGCAGCCGCCTGCTGCTTAATGTAGGCCCTCCTCTTCCTATCTTCCATTTCTGTATAAGACGGATCGAAAAGGAGTTAGATAAAACTACTATAAATTTATAAGGAAACAAAATGAGAAACTGGGCTTACGCTGGCGCGCTAAACGATCGTGGCGACGGGCAGTCTTAGTAGGTTCAGAACCCTCGCAATACCAATAGAGAGTATCCAAGGTCACGAGCTTCACCCAAGTTCTCTTCGACAACTTGATCCTAAAACTTTGCTCCAAGAAACTCCACTGTTCGAGGGTAACTTCAGGGTGGTCCCGAGCTGCAAAAGGAGACGGTCAGAATACAATATGAGACGGTAATATAAATGAAATTTAAAACCGATGGACGCCTACCAAACGGGGGCATTATGCCCCATGTCTTGTCCACTGGCATGAACTCTTAGTCATCAGGATGACACATCTAGTCGTCCCTCTCAAGGAAGAAGTACCGACTCTTCCAATTCCTGTTGGAGTTGGGGGTTTCACAAACTAGCCTAAGAGATGGCTTCCTTGGCAGGAAGCTGTACATTCCTCTAGATTGGACGATCTCGGATGGACGGTAGCAGTGAAAGAATTCCTCCACCATCATCCTGCGTGCCCCTTTTGAGAGAACTCCGTACAAGACCTCCACGCCGAGGAAAACCCTCTAGGCATTAGGAGAGATCTGGGTGATGGCCAACCTCAGATATTAGAGAAAATGACGGTGAAGAGCGCTTAATGGGAACCTCAGTCCCGCTTTAAGCATTTGCTGGTATACTCCGACGTCATTAACACCCTTGTAGTAGCATTTTTCAGACTTGTAAGGTAGATGCATTGGTATGTTGACGGGAATCTGGAATTTTTCCCTAAGTGTATCAAAATGGTTTTGCTTGATTATGGACCTGAAGTCATTTATCGTCCACAATGGAAGGAGAATGAACTCCCTAAGGCCATCAAGACCTATGGCGGATTGGGTTGGGGGTTCAGCACTGGCCATGCCCTGGTCGCTTGAGTCATCCTTTGACCCGTCTACATCCACATTCCCATCCCCTTTCGAGGAAGGTGAGTTGGATGATGGAACTCGTTCATCAGAAGAGATGTCGGGGTCATTTTGACCTGACGGGTACACCTCATCGTAGTCCGCCCCATCGTGGACACGCGACTAGTCACTCGATGCCTCACTAGACATCTGTCACTGTTTACTCACTCCGAAGTGCAGGAGATCGTAGCAATATAATTCTCGAAGTACCGAGGTTGAACCACAAGGAGCAGGATAGATTCAAAAACAATATAATTAAATAACAATTTAGGTGAAGAAGAAAAATATTTTTGCTTGGTGATTGTTAACAAGAATAATAATAAAAATTGATTTAAATCAATAATGTAAATACTAGGGCATCGGGGTGTTTCCCTATATCGATATGAGATTCTTTGTGATCTAAGAAAATATATATTTCATAATTGATTGTTCTTATACAATTAAAAACTTATGATTCGGTTGAACTGAGACAATTCAAGAACGCATGATAACCTCGATTAATAATGCGGTTAGAAAAGTTTTCAGAAAAACCCATTCACTTTAAAACCTGATTTCTATTTGAAACTATTAGAAATTCATCTAAACAATAAGAAAAACATGATTGAACTTATTGAAAGCATGGAAGAACTAATACATCAAAAGAAATCTAATTGAACAATCAAATATGTCGTTGATAAAATCCTAGAAAGAATCACATTGAATATTCATACCGTATAGAAGAAACATAATCCCTAGCCCTAGTAAGAGTTTAGGCTGCCATTAGAGAAAGGAAAATACAAGGTTTTCTCTGCTCAAAATTCGTTCTCCCAGCCTCCCTTTTTAAACCCTCCCGTCTAAGTGTCCAAAGAAAATAATACTTTTACTATTTTAATTTCCATCCAGGTTTACAGTAGTAAATTGTGAGTTAATTTCGGCCTTCAAAAATTGATAATTTAGAAAAACTAAAAACTGGAAAGTTGTAGATATTTAAGTCACGGTTCCAACCTTTCCAGCCTTGTGTCAATTGGATTTTTGAGGAGAGAGATACATCCAAAATACTGATCAGTGCTTAAATCAGATTTTTCCTTTTCAGATTCTGCCTCTTTGATTTCTTTCCTTATTTGAAGCTTCCAATCATGGTAGACAATCCAAGCACTCCAGCTGCACCTCCTTAGACATTTAAGCATGGTCCTTTAGCTCCACTTTAATTCTAGTTTGGCCTCCATTCTCTCACAAATTCCTGTAAACTCATCTTTCTCACATGATTTCCTGAAAGTAGAAAATTACACACAATGAATGACATCTTATTCAAGAAATTATGTAAAGATAAATAATAGGAACTAATGCAAATCATGGCTTAATTATACAAATTAAGCATAATAATAAGGAGATAATGCCCACATAAATATATAAAAAGTATACATTTCAAGGCGTTATCAATCACCTACACGTGACAGATAAACCCTAAGACAATACAAGATCTACATAGTGGACGGACATACAAAGGAAAGCAAAAATAAAGTTTTAAAAGCAAGACACTTACAGGTGAACGATGAAAGAAAGTTGACGGAGAAAGCCTGGAGGACGGCCGCACCAAGTGAACGGTATACGTGCTAGCAATAAGGAGACGGTAGTGCTCTGGTTAGAAATTCGTGATGAAAAGTGAAAAATGAAAAGGGAAGATGGCATATATATAGAGAAAATGGCACGAAAGACGAAGGGATGCATCGGTCCGAGTAGTCAACCACTAATCAATATGACATGTGTCCCTAGTGCATTAAATACACTAGGCTAGGCTGTCAATCAAGATGCATTCCCTGAGGGTTAAATCATACCGTCACTCTAAGAGCCCGTCCACCAAATAAGGCGACGGAATCTCAGAGTGAAGGGGCAGTTAGAGAGGACAAAAATAAAGCTGACGGATTCGTTCTCTTAAGATTAACTAGAATCAACGGATATGATAGGGTACGACGGACGGATCTTCTGTGGTGGATGGATTCCACCTTAGCAAGCAAGAGGGGATAGATACAAAAGCCATGTGTCGCCTACATGGCCTAGGAAGTCCCCAAGCAACCCTAAATGGAAATATTTTGCGCCCTACGATTAACTCTAGTCAATGAAATCTTTATATGGGAAGAATCTCACAAAATACGTATATTTATGAGGATCTTCCCTACAGGGAAAAATCTTCTTGGCCAAGAAACAAAGGTCGGTTTTACACTACTATAAAAACCAAGAACCCTCAGAAAGCAAAGGTACGCACAATTTACCCAACTCTGGCACTCTAGAGTTGTGAGCAGTTTTCTAACTTAACCTTCGGAAGGTCTTTGGCCGGTACCACATCGGTACTCTCCCAAGGTCTTTTTGTTCTGTGTTATGCAGGTATTGTCTTGAGCATGTGAGGATTGTGTGACTTACTGATGATTTTCAGCATCATCATTGGATAATCTCCGGTAATCCATGAGTTATTGCAAACTCCTCGACTAATGAGTCAAGGCTGGAGAAGGACTTAATCCAACTAATTCACGATGGGTTCTCCACACAAACACATAGAAACTGGGGATGCCCTTGTGGAGAAACAGACCTTGAAAAAGATGCAAATTGGATATAAGGTGTGCATAGGGTTTCTTTTGTACACATAAAGTTTGAGCAGCTGTTAGTACAATTGCAGAGATTATCTGTGATAGACTAAAAGAGTATTTGCATTAACATTTTCAATTGCAGAGATTATCTTTCGCATCTCTCACTCTGCATATTAGTTCGGTACATAAACTCGGCTATGATATTGTCTCTTGGTCCCCTTTTTCTTGGGTTAAAAAATGTTGTTTTTTAGTTATTGATTGGCTTTGTGTGGTTGGAATTAGATAATTTGTGATTATAATACGATATGATTGGGATATTTGGTCGAAATTAACAAAATTGGTTTTCTTTTTGACATGGGAAATTAGAGGTTTAATTTTGTTTTATTAACTAATGGTTTTTTTTTAATCTATATAATGCAATAAGTTTTGTAGTGAAAATGGATTCTTTTTTTAAGTTAATTTGCTTGTCTGTATAGGAATTATTGAGGTTTGATTGGGTCTTTTTCACTAGTTTGGATTCTTTTTTATTGTTTAATTAATTCAGTTGAGTACTTGATTTTGCAAAGAAAAGTAGGGATCGATAAGGATTCTATATCATAGCTATGATATGAACTTCCTCAAGAAATCTAAGATTGATGGGGGGTTTGGTATTTGTTTGGGCTTTATGACCTCAGTAATTTTATCATTCATTTTTTTTTTAACTCTTGTACTTTATTGTGAATGTAATTGCTGTTTATTTCGTTTAAGATGTAGGTGAGGAACCTTGAATCCCCATTGTTATCGATTTCACAATTGAACTATTGTTTCAATTCTTTCGCTGATAAAATTGGTTCCCCCCCCCCCCCCCCAACCAGGGCCTTTTTATATTGATGATTTAGAAGCTATACTTGACGATTTTTTTTTTTCAAGTCTCTTATTACTTATGTTGAGGATGGTAGCATTGAGGAGGTATGCACTCTCTAAATTATTCAACCTTGAATTGGCAGAGTCCATAATTGTATGTAATGATAGAGTTTTGTTAGTACATTCAATTAGTATATCATGTTTTATAATTTTTCTGGATTTTTTTTCTTCATGTTATTCAATTTGACTTCAAATGTCTGTCTTGTTATAGTATCTATAAAATGGTAAAGAAACTATGTTTTTTAAGACCTTAGTCAAGTTGGTGTAGCACTCAATATTTTCCCATTTTTTTGGCGGCCCTGATATTAGGAGATCGCCATAGTTGATGGTTGTTAAGCTTTTCACAATTGGTCAGGATTTCTGTAATTTTAATGTCACTCACTTGAATTCTTCTTTGTGGATGGATATTTTTGGTGATGGACATTTTATTTGGTGTAGAATCTTAGGGTTCGCAGTAATCTTCCATTGGTTAAGGGTTTTTGGACCATTTCATCACCTAATATTAGAGTCATTATTGACGCTGCGAGATTTGAGACAATCCTTAGTTAGTTAACTTGTATTAACTTCCAGAGTAAATTTTAGGCTAGGAACATCTGTTTTGCATCAAACATGTCTACATTGGGGCCATTGGCCCATTGGTTTTGGTATGCAAGCTTGTCATCAATTTTCTGTGCAAGCATATCTAAACTAGTTCTCTGCTTATTCATTTGAATATGAGGGTAATATTTACTATTAAGTGTTGGGTTTTGTGCACTTTTTCTAACTATGCAGGTAGCTTATAAACTGATGTGCATGAAGAATGTTTGGAAGGGAACTTTTAGTCTATTGAAAGACTAAGGGAAGCTAATCAGCAGAAAGTTGTTGTTCATCATGTCAAACAGGTGATTATAAGTAGAAATCTTGCCCTGAATAATTTATGCTCCTTAGGCAGAATAATTTTTCTTATAAGGTGTCATACTTTTGTTTTTCCCTTTAGATTATGGTTGATTCACACTATTAAACCTGTGAGATAGTAAATAATTTTTAAATGAACCTAAATGTATCAAAAATAGGTGCATCAGTTGATATGATGTAGGTAGTTTCTTGTATGAGTTATAACCAAATTATGACTATCAAGGACGGAGCTACATATGGACCAAGGGGGGGGGGGAATGGCCCCCCCTAAATTTTTTTTTTAATATTAGTATATTAATAGGTATAAATTTTAGCAATTTTGTTCAATAAAATTACACTTTGCCTCCCTTAACAATGCCATCAATTCTTTTAAGAGTAACATTATAGCCACAAACTTTTTTACAACATTTTTACAAACTATTGAGGTAGCAAATTCTTATTGGTTCGTACACCTGCATCACTTTTTTACTTACCAATAACCACTCACCACATTAGCAATTTGTAAAAATTTTGTAGTTTTAGCATTTTCCACCTTTCAAAGACCATAAAAAATTAATAGATTAAACCTAAAACAAAATATACAAGCTCAAAACAATTAGATCAACAACAAAAATTACCAATAATAAAGCTAAAAAATGAAGCCCAATCAACCTATTTTACCCAAAATAAACAACTTGACCCTTTAAAAAGTTTTAAACAAAAATCCTTAGTGGTAAAGTAGTAGAGTCAAAGGTCGGAGCCGCTGTACACAGCGAGCAGCAAAACTGCCCCCCTAAAATCTTAGGATGGAGCTGCAGCAACAATCCTCCATCCTAATATTTTACTTGCAGAATTTTGGTTGCCCCATAATCAAATGTTTCGTGCAGCAAATGGAGAAACATTCTTAATTACCCTGAAAAGTAAGTCTATCCTTATCATAATTTTCCCAACCCTAACCATAAAACACCAAGTTCTTGGATCCCCTCTTACAGGCAGAGACCTTCTTATAGGCTTTGATCTCTTTCACCAAATACCTAGCCTTAGATGGTCCTCAAAAGGACTTTTGCACAAATAGCTCCTTCTCACTTGGACCCAAGTCCCTCATCTATTTACAGTTGACCCCTTTGACTCTTTGAGAATCTAGATCATCAATGATTGTTGTGCAAATAGCCATTCTGAATTCCTCCTTAAAAATCCAAACCCCTTATGGAAGAACCCAAGCTTTTTCATACATCTTCCCTTCAAAAAGAATGAAGATGTAAACCCCACAAAAGCCAGTCACCGGGAATGAACCCAGAACATTTAGCCTTAGCCAAACAAGAGTTATCTACCCTCCTTTCAGAAGGCCTCATTGAACCTACAGCCTTCCCATGGGCATGTGAAGCTTTTTATGTCAACAAGCATGCTGAGCAAATCCGAGGAAAACTCATATTGGTAATCAATTACCAAGATCTTAACCATTTTCTTGCAGATGACAAGTTCCCTTTGCCAAACAAAAGTGCTCTCTTCCAGCACCTTTCAAATGCAAAAGTATTTTCAAAATTTGATCTTAAAGCAAGATTTTGGCAACTAGGAATCCATCCAGAAGAAAGGTACAAGACAGCGTTTTGTATCCCAGACCACCATTACCAATGGACAGTCATGCCTTTTGGCCTTAAAAATGCCCCATCCCAATTTCAAAAAGCAATGGTAACGCTGTTCCAGCCTCTCTTGGCCAATGTACTAATCTATGTAGATGATATCCTCTTGTTCTCAAAAGATGAAGAATCCCATGAAAAGTTGCTCACTGAATTCTATAATTTAGTGAAATCCCAAGATATAATGCTTTTAGAAAAGAAAATGGTCATTAGAAAGACTTCAATAGATTTTTTGGGAGTAAGCATTTCAGATGGAAAATATACTTTGTAGCCTCACATAGCTGTCTCTCTTGGTGAATTTCCAGATAAGCTCACAAATACCAAGCAGATACAACAATTTCTGGGAATTGTTAATTATATGTCCGACTTCATTCCAAGGATATCCAGATACAAGAATTGTTTAGCTCAACTCCTGAAGAAAACCCCTCCAGAATAGAATTCTATTCACATAGAAGCAGTCCACCAATTGAAAAGATTAGCAAAGAAGCTTCCCCTATTACAGATTTCAGGAACAGGAAAACGAATTTTGCAGACAGATGCAAGTGATGAGTATTGGGCAGCAACTCTTTTCGAAGAAATTGATAGAAAAAGAAACATTTGTGGATACAAAAGTGGTGCATTCAAGCCTTCAAAACTTCATTACCACTCCACTTTCAAGGAGATCCTTGCAGTAAAACATGGAATTGAAAAATTCCAATTTCACCTTCTTGGGTGTAATTTTCTTGTTGAGATTGACATTTCCTCCTTTCCAAAAATACTTCAGTTCAAAAGAAAAATGCTCCCACATCCTTAATTACTCAGATGGTCAAATTGGTTTTCACAATGGTCTTTCTAGGTAAAGCATATAAAGGAAAAGATAACTTGATTACTGATTACCTTTCCAGAAAGCCTCCAGCTATCAACACCACAATTGCTCCCCCACCCCTATGTGTATATCCTATCACAGATCCATCCTCATCCTTAGGCTCTTCCTTTGCAACCCTTGATGATATCCTTAATATGATAGAAAACCTTCCTCCAGAGATAAAAGACCAAATAAAGACCTTGACCCTTGAAGTCAGATCCAAAAAGATCATTAGAGTCCTTCATAATTACCTTAAAGAGCACCAAAGCCACTTTCTTGCCATTTATCCTGACATGGACCAACAATGGAAAACCCCTTTTCCTTTTTGGGTAACCAACTGGACGGTCATACATTATCTCTACATGTGGTATTTACTCAATGAGTATTATTTATGTCTTCATTTTGAACCAGAGTTTTACAGATTTATTTTCCCTCGTGAAAATAGATATTTTCAAAAAAACTGGTTTGAAATTCTGAAAAAAAAAATGACGCTCATAATGGAGATTGGAAAAAGTATCTTATCACTGTACATCCAAGATTTGGTCACAAGATTACTACAGGATGTTTAATTGCTAAGCTCAATTCCAAAAATGATATCCGAGCAAAAGGAATTTTTCACTCATCAAAAATGCATTGGGTCACTAACCCAGATGACACACTTCATTCACACATGGACACTTCTTGGGTATCTTGTTACCAGGCTCTTACAAAGGCAAATTCCCTTAATAAGGGAATCTTATCTGAAATAGTACCAACTGATCCAGAAGTTTGCAGACAACAGTGGCCACATGAAGATCATTGGGAAATTCCCAATCCTTTTATTGGTCACGATGACCCCTATTATGATAACCATGACCCAGATGTTAATGCTAACGTTGAAGAAGAATGGTTCCAAGGAAGAGATGGATGAGACTAAACAGCTCCAACACTTAAAAAAAAAAAAAAATCCCATAAACGTCCTAAAGTAGCTCAGCCTTATCTACGTTTGTTAGAAGAACTTATTACTTCTGCAGAAGCTTATCTAGAAGCAAGTGCTAGGCCCCTACTTCTATCAACACTTGTCAATTAGAAGCCAGGCCCCTACCATCTTGTAAAATCAGATTGTAAATTGTATCTGAATCTCATTTGAGTTCCGTTGTCTATAAATAAGCTCTTTGTGTGTCTGTATGGGCAAAAAATAGCCCCCTCTGAGGTCCTTATGACCTATGTAAAATATATGTTGAATCTAATAATATCAGTCAATTTGTTGTATCTAGTTCTCTGTTCTATTCCATGCTTTCAAGTAATCTTCTATGTTTCCTTAGCATTATATTTTCTTAACCAGTTCCCATAATCTTCTTACACCTTCTTCTCGTTTACTTCAAGTTCCCATAATCTTCTTACACCTTCTTCTCGTTTACTTATAAATTATTAAAGAATTTTAGATAATCACGATTTTTTCTTTCACTTCACACACTAGTTTTTTATTTAATGCACTCACTCACCAAATACACTTGCACACACTGGACATTAGTAACACTGTGAGGACTTTACTTGCTTCACATTACTGTGACTTGTTGCTTATGACACACGAAAACTGAGCTCCACTTCTACATATTTATACATGCTTAAAGCCGGTTAACTCAACGACTATGAATTCTCTAGCACATTATTTTATTGTCTTTCACTATCAGTAAAAATGTCTCTTTCACCAACCTTCTAGACAAGTTAAAAATTTGTGGCCGAGATTAAACCATGCAGGGAAGTTCTAGAGAATTGTGGAGAGAAAGAGATTGAGTGAGAAACTCTAGAAATTTCTAGAGAAGGCTGTGTTGATTTTTAATAGCCTTTGCCTTCAATTAGTCTAAGAAGCACTAAATTGGAAGTAATCTTATCTGGTGAGTAATTTGTGTGTAAAGTTGTGATTTACAACTATGTTTTATGTTGACTTTATTCCATGACAAAAAGTGTTGTGATTGCCTTAATTTATTTCCTTGTATTTTGTGGGATTTTATTGTATTGGATTTAGTATCAAGTTGGTGAAGACTCTACCTTAAATGAAGAATCAGTGGATCTCGCGAGTGTCTCGCTGGAAGCTAACCCGCGAGAGAGCCATGTGAGAAGCACATGCTGAAAGCTGAAGAGTCATGCCAGGCTGTCGTTTTCACGAGTGTCTCGCGGGTAAGGCCTTCCCGCGAGATAGTCGCGAAACATTCTGCTTGGAGGATTTTAATGAGTGACTTTCTTACCCTTCACCCATACTATATATACCCTCATTACCCACAAATGTTTGAGAGGCTATTCAGAGAGAAAAACCCTAGAGAGGTTTTCTAAAACACACTCACCCATCTTTTGAGAAAGAGCTACTCATCTTTAGTGAGAAATCATTATAGCCTCTTCTCCATCCCTCTCCCATTATCATACCTTGAGAGGAGATTTGTACCCAAACACAACCCACACCTATTTAGAGTGTAGAGAGTGTTTTGGAGCTGCTGGGAAGTATTGGAAGAAGCCAAGGATGGCAAATGCAACATGGAGCTTGTTGCGGGATCCGGAGAACTAAGACAAAACACAGTTCCGAGAAGCCTTGTTGGAGTAGGAGCTTGGAGGGCTTAGGTACATCGGGTAGATTAGGCTTGAAGGGTCTCTTGCTAACCCATGTATCCCAACTGATTGTCTAGTGGATCGATTTCCGCTTGGAGGGCGACGGAGAGGTTTTTCGCCGAGTTCTTCGGTTTCCTCTTCGATAACACGTCTCGGTGTTATCTGTGTTTGCATCTCTCTTCCCTACTCTTGTTCATTTCATTTGTACTGCCGTGTTGCTTTAAATATGGATTAGAGTAGTTGTCTTGCTTATACGCTTGTGTTTACACTATTCCGCACTTAGTATTAAGTTAGTGTAAAATCAACCAAGCCGTAACTTTAATTTGGGGGTCTAAATTGCTCGTGTGTTTTCAACATATTTCCGAGCTTTCATTGTGTATTATTATTCTTGCATTACTTTGGGCCTACTGCAGCCCATTCTCACTTTTCTACATCATATGCTGCCCATGGGTTTGCTACTTCTCTCTTTCCGGGCACCTTTAGGTCTGTTTGCTTCCTCAAGGCCCATTTATTTATTTTACAGGCCTATATTTGAGAGAAGAATAAGCAGCAGGCCCAAAGAAGCCTAGTAGGCTTGGGTCCAATAACATCATAGTAGGAATGGCAGAATAGTGCAGTAGGAAATGCAAAGACTGCAGAAAAAAGCAAAAAAAATGAACTGAAGGAGGAAAAGCCCACAATCAAGTAAAACCTAGCCCCCAAAGGGAGTGGACCATAGAGAATGAGGAATCAGAAAGTAGCTCACTCCATAAGAAGTCAAGGACGGGTGGCAGAATGTGCAGAGGAGCCTCCAGACCATGGCAAACGCAGCGAGTAAGTTTTGGACACACGCAAAAGTTGAGCACGCGCAAGGCCCAGGCTTCACCAACCTGTACCCAACCAATATAGGAGGTGGTGGGCCATGGGTCAGAGGTAAGAGGGTATGGTCTGGCGGTGGGGAGAGGGGAAAGCCTATTCTAGGATTCCTGCTCAGGCTCTTTTGGGGGAGATGTCCTGTTGGGATGACATACCACCCAAAAGAAGTAAGGATGAGCTGGAACCACTAGGTGCATGTCATGAGGGATAGGAAGAGAGAAAGCACCCACACCGTAGCAAGTAAGAGTGCCACGGCAAACAAACAAACAAAATAGTCTTTTTTGTCTGGTGGTACAGCCAGCACAGGTAAGTGGTGGTGGCTGGGCGACTGATAAAACTAGTAGGTGGTCGGCAAGGACACCCAGACCAGACAAAGGTAGTTAAAGGCTAAAATAGTAAAATTCAGCCACGACAGACATTATATAAAGGACCCTTGCCGTGCACAAAGGGGCATCACAAACACGGTAATAGGAACCTCTAAGAAAAAACCACGAAAACAGAAAAATAAGCATCGAGAAAAGAAGAGAAAAGGAAAGATAAAAGGAAAAATAGAAAATAAGGAAAGAAAAACAGAGAGCTAGAATGGCAGGCATGCACCAATAAGTTGATCCCCTCTCCCCCTCTAAAAGTCCTGCTCTCTACCAAAAGCAAGGGGATTCTTTTGGGCACAAGCCATTCAAGTCTGTTTCCCTCAAAGTGATTAATTTCAACGACAGGATTTTCCCTGGGAGATTATTCACATTGAGTAAAAATGGTTTCCTCCTTGGTCTTGGTCCTGTGATGTAACTTGGCATAGCAGATGGACATTTCTCTTCCTTTAGATAACTCATGTCTTACTTATTTATCTCCGCCATTTTCTTTACAAAGTGTTTCTTATCATTGTGATTATCATTTTTATTGGGGATTATATATTCAATTTGTCTAAAGGCAAAAGTACTTTCTTTTATTATTGTTATCATGTCTACTTGTCATGACTCATCCGAAGTAGTTTTGCCTGCCATGGGCATGTGAACGAAGTTCTTGGCAAACGAGGTATAGTTTTTGCACAAGCCGGACCAAAGTGTATTGTAGTTGGACCGGTCTCAACTCCCTTACTCAGAATACTTGGGACTAGTACGGCAGGAGGCAGCCCAGCCCAACATTACAAAAAGGCCCACCACTACGAAAAATCATTTATCTTGCACTTATTTTTTAATGTGTATTTTGTTATGGTAATGAGTGCCTTGGTTTAGTCGGAATCTTTTTATGTTCTTGATTTTGTTGGCATTGGTTTGTAGATATTTATTCAAACTGGATACCCTCTTGATTTGCCTTCGAGGAGTTTAGGGAGTTTCTGCATTTATGAATATCACATGGTAAGTCACCATCTATGAGTTCTCCTTCAAGCCTCCATTTCTTTTCTTTTCTTTTTATTTTTCCTTTTTCTTTCTCCCAAACTTCTTAATTTATGTGTACATGTTTGTCCCATTCTATTTTATAGTTTATGGTAGGGTTTTATCTCTTTCTAACATATAACTAGAAAATGTTAGGTCTAAAAGCTACTACATCATCTGCATGGGTTTGCTTGAAATATAACTAGGGTTCCTAACAAAGAGAAATTAATAGGTTATAGTGTGTGTTATGTTAGTCTATTGTAATAGGGCTAATTTAGACATTTCCGTTTTATTAATTTGTGCAAGATGCTTTCTCATTTTTCCAATTTCTCCTTTATTTACTTTGAGCACTATTAGAAGGTAAAAGAGTTGGGTGTTCAATGTACTAGGATTGTGCGTGCCCCTTTTACGCTTTTTTGAATGAAAAAAAAAATACTACTTATAAAAAAAAGTGGTAATCAATTATATGCGAGGAACATGCACCATTTTGATTGATTCTCACTACTGCATAAAATGGTTATAATCTGTCCTAGAAATTATGTGAAAACTAAGTAGTAGTGTTATTTTTTATTTTTTGGTAGTAGTAGTGTTACCGATTAAGAGGCATTGCCTCTAGTACACAACGTATACATGATGTAGTGTTAAAGAATTATAATAAATGAAAGTTACAATAAGAAAGAGAGAAAATCAATAAAATCTACATCAGAATACGTGACTAAAAGTAACTTGTTTTATTATCTTGCGAATTTCAATTAACAAAAGGATAAATAACACATATAATCATGAGCACTAACAAGTAGAGATAACAGTTTTAATGAGAGAACTATAAATTCTAAAATTTAAATTGCAGAGAGGACGGAGTTATATAGATGATCAATTTCGATTGCAAGTGTGTTTTATTGAGCTCTTTTATTGCATCCAATTTAAGTTTCCTATAAGAAAATCTTGGAATGTTAATGGTTGTGTTCGTAGTGGGCTGATATAAATATGACATCTAGCTGTTTGCCTTTAAATCCTTTAAGTCATGCATAGTTGACAATTTGTCTTCCCTTTCAGATTGACAGCCTTGTTCAATGGGATTTGCTACTGGTGGAAAAACATTCTTAATGTGGGTTTTGATTTTTGCCATGGTCATGGAATCTTGCGCAGGTAATTTCTTTTGAAACTACTTGTTTTTTTCCTATTTCTTGTGATAATTGATATTCCTCCAATCTAGGGCGGCTTATGGCCTAGGCTACTTAAGCCTTGGCCTAAAGGCCAGTAGAAGTGAATGTGTCTTTCAAATTATGACTATGAGGCTGCCCAATCAATTCATGTGTGGTCTAAAAATTTAGAAAAAGCTATTCTCCACTAACCCTTACACAAAAACTAAACAATATGCCCAATTTTATTTTTTATTGGTAGACAATTTAGAAATTTATAATGAAAATAAAAATTTTAAGAATTTCTCTATGGAGATCGTAAAAGATGAATTTTTATTCTAAGAAGATAGTAAAAAGCAAAGATAGTAAAAAGCAAAAATACTAAGTTCTAATAGATTTATGTGGTTGTGCATGTGTGTGGGGTTTGTCGTTGTGCGTTACACCAGCCAAGGCAAGTGTGAATGCTAACATGGCTGGATTTGGACCCTACACGTGGGCCAGCTGTGAGGAAAGGAATGGGAATGTTGGCTGAGGGAGAGCATTTTTGGCTTGTGCCAATGGCGTGACCATCTTGGGGAAGAGTGAGATATGCACCTAGCATGGACACCTAGCATTAGCGTAAATATTATGATCCTAGTGTCCCACATGGATTAAGTATTAGTAACCATATGTTTATAAGCTCTTGGACTCCCTTTTCTTGCAAGCCGATTTTCAAGGATGAGTTCTACCTATGAGTTTGTAACATTTGGTATCAGAGCCAACCACCACTTTGAATAATCGGGTGTAGCTCATTGAGTATGGGATCAAATGAGTTGCGGCTTTGTGGTTGAATCCCGGAGGGGGCGACCTAGAGGCTAGATTAAAATAACTGGTAGGTGAGTGGAGCCACCAAAAGAGAAAGGGCTACCATCGGGTCAGTGTCCCTAGAGTGAGCCGTCGTGGACGTGGGCTGCGGAGTGTGGTGGTATGTTATGATCCTAGTGTCCCACATGGATTAAGTATTAGCTTAACCCTTTCCTTGCAAGCCGGTTTCCAAGGGTGAGTTCTACCCATAGGTTTGTAACATAGTAATCGGGCGTAGCTCATTGAGTATGGGATCAAATGAGTTGCGACTTTGTAGTCGGATCCTGGAGGGGGTGACCTAGAGGCTAGGCTAAAATAACTGATAGGTGAGTGGAGCCACCAAAAGAGAAAGGGCTACCATCGGGTCATTGTCGCTAGAGTGAGCCGTCGTGGACTTAGGTTGCGGAGCGTGGTGGTATGTTATGATCCTAGTATCCCACATGGATTAAGTATTAGCTTAACCATGTGTTTATAAGTTTTTGGGCACCCTCCCCTTGCAAGCCAGTTTTCAAGGGTGAGTTTTAAACATGAGTTTGTAATAGTAAAAAGGAGATAGCGACCCCCCTATGGCCATAAGTTATAGAACACCCCTATTGGCTGAGCTTGTGCTGACCACTGCTGAGAACACGTGCATCACTCTTGGCCTCCCTGATGTCCTTTTCCTTGTCTATGGCTTGCTCCCCACATTGTAGGCAAAGCTGCCTTCCATCCCACTACACTAACATTGGCGTCTCTTCTCTCTCCTCTAACCATAGTATAGTACAATAGTTGTATTAAGGTTTGAAATGGGGGAATTAGGGCTTGAGAATCGAGAAAGATATAGAATGAAAAGAGGCAGAAGTTTGGGTAGGAAAGTGAGAGAAAAGGAGGCTTTCTTTAGGAAGAACATAATCATTGTGTAAAAACCTTAACTTTCACATAATAGAGAGCTCTAAAGAGTGAGGGACATTCACCCGTGGTTTTTCATCCCTTTCAAAGGGTTTTTTTACATATGTTACATGCCTTCTTTATTTTCCTTGTTTTGCTTCTACATTTCTCTAGACATTAAAGTGAGTTTCCATTTTTATTGTTCATGAGCTTTTGCACTTAAATGTACTTTTAGACCCATAGCTTATTTTTCCCTTATAAGCTTGATAGTCTAACTTGCACGTACATTTTTGTTGACTTCACTAGGGACAATCTTTGGTTATTCTCTATTTTGTTATATTTTGGTTATTCTTTGTTATATCTCTGGTTATCTTTCTCTTTGGTTGTTCAATGCCTCCGAAAAAGAAGAACGCAGCAACCCAGGCAGGTTCAGGTGAAGAACATCAGGTCAAAGTAAGCGTGGACCATGTTTACATGCACACTGAGGGTACAGAGTCCTCTGAGGAGGTTAGACAACCCAACAACCGAGATCTCATGGCAGCCATAGAGGACATTCAATGTTCTCAAGCCACTATGTTGGTAGAGTTTCAATCTTTGCACTAGAAGACATCCACTCTTCAGACCCCACAAGGAGGCCAACCACCTCAGGGAGAGACCGAGAGGTCAAATGCGGTTCCACCTCTGAACCAAGAGCGAGGGCACCACATCAGCCCAATGAGCCTTAAGTATCTACTTACTTGACTAGGGAGGATGTTGCAACCATTTTACTTGAGGCTAGAAAGGCGAAGAGTTCTGCTTACATTACACAAGACCTCTCTTTATCTTGAGGAGATGGGTAGAAAGCCTTATCCCGCTAACTACACACCTCATATTTTTCCTAAATCTGATGGTATGATTGGAAATACCAGAGAGCATATCAGGAGGTATGCAGATGTTTTGACAGCTCACTCTCATGACCATGAGTTGAAGTTTCAACTCATGGAGTTTTCTAAATCCCTGGAAGGTCGGGCTTTTACTTGGTACACCAGCCTTTTACCAGGGTCGGTCTTAAGCTGGAATGATATGGCTACTCAGTTCATGAAAAGGTTCTTTACATTGGATGAAAAGCTTGCTCTATCAAATCTGCAGCAGGAGAGGAAGAGGATCTCTAAGGGGTTACTGGACTACATTCATAGATTTAGGGACCTCTCTTTTGATATGTTATGATCCTGTAGAGGAAAAAAAGACTAGTGGATATATGCATTGCTGGTATGCTGTATGAATTATAAAGAGAACTTGCAGATCCCAAGTTTCACAAGGCTGGTGGAGGCTTCTAGAAGAACCAGCATGTCAGTATGAAAGCCTTCCAAGAGCTCGACTTCACAAACCACAAGTGCTCCTAAATAGTCTTGGAAGCGGGATAGCAAAAAGATAGAAGCAATTGTGGTAGAAGAAACAAAGAAGGTTACCAAAGGCTGAAAGAGGGAGAGAAGTGGTATTCCTCCCCCATTTTCTATCTTGGCAGAAGAGCTATATAGCGTTAGCGTCCAAGATGCCTAGGTGAAGGATGGCTTAGTGGTCTTGCCTGACTATAAACGTGAGCCAACAGAGGAAGAAAAGCGAGGTGCGATTTACTATAGGTATCATAAAAGAAGTGACCACCACACCGTGGATTGTTATGCTCTAAGAAATATCTTCCATGAGAAGGTGGCCAAGGGTGATTTGGTCATAAAAAAATGTTAAGCATAAAGACCAAAGGATGCACAGACTTGAGGTAGCTATGGTTGGGGGGAAAAACCAATTTTATCGGTGAAAGAATTGAAACAACAGTTCAATTGTGAAATCGATAACAATGGGGATTCAAGGTTCCTCACATACATCTTAAACTAAATAAATAGCAATTACATTCATAATAAAGTACAAGAGTAAAAAAAATGAATGATAAAATTACTAAGATCATAAAGCCCAAACAAATACCAAACCCCCCATCAATCTTAGATTTATTGAGGAAGTTCATATCATAGCTATGATATAGAATCCTTATCGATCCCTACTTTTCTTTGCAAAATCAAGTACTCAACTGAATTAAATAAACAATAAAAAAGAATCCAAACTAGTAAACAAGACCCAATCAAACCTCAATTAATTCCTATACAAACAAGCAAGTTAACTATAGGAAAAAAAAATCCATTTTCACAACAAAACTACTTCATTATATAGATTAAAAAAAACCCATTAGTTAATAAAACAAAATTAAACCTCTAATTTCCCATGTCAAAAAGAAAACCAATTTTGTTAATTTCAACCAAATTTCCCAATCATATCATATTCCAATCACAAATTATCTAATTCCAACCACACAAAGCCAATCAATAACTAAAAAACAACATTTTTTTAACCCAAGAAAAAGGGGACCAGGAGACAACATCATAGCCGAGTTTATGTACCAAAATATGCAGAGTGAGAGATGCGAAAGATAATAGAAATGTGAATTCAATAAACTAATAAATCACAACCCCAATAACTTTTCATATTGTTATGGGCTGATAAGCAGGCAAAGCCAAGAAATGTAATTTAAAGTTTAACAAAAAAAAAATGTTTAAATTTAAAGTTTAACAAGAAAGATATGAGATTTTCCTTAAAACCAAAACTGTTTTCAGTAATCACTGACGCTACTTAGATTAATAATTTTAAGGATCTTAACCTTAATAGGATGTGTAGAACTAACAAAAATTAAGAAACACTGAATTAAGAGGAAATTACCTGTGCAAGATTCTGTGACTGTGGCAAAAAGCAAAACCCTCTCTCTCGACCTTTTGAGTTTTGACAGAGGAATAAAGTCACAGACGCACAGAGAATAATAAGAGAGAGAAAGAGAGAAATAGAAGCAAACGGAGACAACACTCCATTACTGATCTCTCTCTCTCTCTCTCTCTCTCTCTCTCTGTGATTTCCAAATCTAAGATTTAAAACTGAGTTTGGCTTATGTGAGGGATTCCAATTTATAACCATACGGGGAAAGCAGGGATGGGGCGTGGCCTCGGGTTTTTGACTGTTGCTCAACTCAACGGTAGCATTTTTTGAAATTCAAATGGGAGAGTTGGACTTGGATCACTGTTCAACAATATAGGGGCCTATACTCGTTTTAATTGGGCCCATTATTATTAAAAATTTTAAACTGAAATAAATTATAATATTTTCTAGCTCACTCAAAAAAACTAAATACATTAGTATATATATTTAAAAAAAAAATCAGTAGTGTTTGACGTGAAATCAAAGTTGATTTTTGTTTCCCATAAAAGAAATAAATAAAAAAAATAATTTTGTGATAAGTTTTCACTTCCAGATTTTGATGGTATTTAGTGATTACCATATATCTATCATAAAAAATAAAAAAATAAAAAATTACAAACATATCACCTAAGTAAGTTTGAATGATAAAGAAAAAATAGAGGATCCATATAAAATTAACAAGTCGTCAATCATAGTTTTCTACATAGGATAATTGTAAAAATAGCTATGACATAGATTTTGGTTTTTGAATATATAGCTCATTCCATTAATCACCCTTATTCCGCATCTAGTTGAGTAGACTAAAAGCAATTAAGCCTTAAATTTTAAAATTGGGGGTCTTAATTAGCTCTAGTAGTTTTACTATCAAATGGGAGAGTTGGACTTGGATCACTGTTCAACGGTATGGGGGCCTATGCTTGTTTTAATTGGGCCCATTATTATTAAAAATTTAAAACTGAAAGAAATGATAATATTTTCTAGCCCACTAACAAAAACTAAATATATTAGTATATATATTTTTAAAATAAAATCAGTAGTGTTTGACGTGAAATCAAAGTTGATTTTTGTTTCCCATAAAAGAAATTAATAAAAAGTTAATTTTGTGATAAGTTTTCACTTCTAGATCTTGATGGTATTTAGTGATTACCATATATCTATCATAACAAACAAAAAAAAATTACAAACATATCACCCAAGTAAGTCTGAATGGTAAAGAAAAAATAGTGGATCCATATAAAATTAACAAGTCGTCAATCATAGTTTCTACATAGGATAGTTGTAAAAATAGCTATTCAATAGATTTTGGTTCTTGAATATATAGCTCATTGCATTAATTACTCTTATTCCGCATCTAGTTGAGTAGACTAAAAGCAATCAAGCCGTAAATTTTAAAATTGGGGGTCTTAATTAGCTCTAGTAGTTTTACTATCGAGCTTTCAACTTTCACAACCTAGCCTCGTCAGGAGCTCGCCAAGCATTTCATTTTTGTTCCTATGAATAATAGAAAAAAAATGATAATCTTGGCTAAAGGGTCAATGAGCAACTTACCCAGCTCATCTATTAGCATTCGAACGGTTAAATAAATAATAGAAAATATATAGAAAAAAAAATGTTTGATTAGGAAAAAATAGAAAATATTTTTTTGATGGCATAAATGCACTTTTAGTTTCTATATTTTGAATTGTTTCCATTTTGGTCCCTACATTTTAATTTTACCACTTTTAGTCCCTAAACCAATTAACGCGTATTATTTTCGTCCTTTTCGTCAGTCAACCGATGGAAATAGCTGAGGTGGCAGCCAGAGCAATTAAAATATTATAAAAATGCCACATCACCCATGACACATCAGCATATAAATTTAAAAAATTAATTTCTTAATTTTAACTAAATAAAAAAATTAAAAACATAATTAAAAACCAAAATTCACATGAATTAAGATCTAAAAGTGCATTTAACAAGAACACCAACCCAAAAATTTTAAAACCCAAAAAATTAACATAAGATCCAAACCTAAAAAATTAACATAAGATCCAAACCTGAACACTATTCTGGGTTTGGGTATTTGCTCAAAGTCAAAAGCAACTTCGGCAGCGAAGTAATGGGTCCTCCAACAACAACAACAACAGCAATAATCTCAACCAACTCGCTCTGGCAACACGTGAACTCTACGCGAAGATAGCGGAGTCGTTGAAGAAGCTGTTGGATTCAGAGCTTTCGTCGTGGTCTGGGGACATGGAAACGATGGTGGCATCGGCGAACAGGGCTTTCGAAACCTTGGATTGGCTTCAACCAGACGACACTGAATTCTACGACACTGCTAGGGCTCTCCTCTCTTGGCGCTCTAAACTCTCATCCTTAGAGATCATTCTCCGAACCCACCAAAACGAAGAAGAATCCGACGTCGGCAATTTTCAAGCTTGGTCGAAAGAAGCGCTGGAAGCGCTGGCTAGATCCGAAGCCGAGTATAAGAAACCCAAAACAAATACCCAAACCCAGAAAATCAAACCCGAAAATCAAAACCCAAAAAATGAAACCAGGAAAAAAAAAAAAAATCAATGAGCCGAGTTTGATTCAATGAGCTGAGTTTGGCTGGGTTTTTCTAGGTTTGTGTGTTTGTTTGATTCAATGAGCCGAGTTGACCAGGTTGGTTGATTTTGTTGTTGATTGTTTGAAATAAACTAGGTTTTGTTTGAGTTTTTGGGTTTCTGGGTTTTTGAGTGTTTGAGATTTCTGGGTTTTCTTTGATTTTATGATTTTAGCTATGAATCTTTGGGGAAGAACAAGAAAAACTGATGGATTTTCAGCATGGGTCTTTCAGCATTGGTCTTTGTTCTCTTCTCAAATTTTATTGCATTATTGATTTGGTTTTAAGTGGGAAAGGAAGTTGATTCAATGGGTTTAATTTTGAATTCGTGTTCTTGTGTTCATAGGCTTTTGATTTTATTGTTTTTAATTCTGTTTTTTCTTTTTTTATTTAATTAAAATTGACAAATTATTTAAAAATAAATAAATGCTGATGTGGCATTTTTTATAATATTTTAATTGCTCCGGTTGTCAGCTCAGCTATTTCCGTCGGTTGACTGAAGGAAAGGACGAAAATAACACGCGTTAATTGGTTTAGAGACTAAAAGTGGTAAAATTAAAATATAGGAACCAAAATGGAAAAAAGTCAAAATATAGAGACTAAAAGTGCATTTACGCCTTTTTTTATTAGAAAAAAATGTTAATCTTGGCTAGAGAGTTGATGAGAAACTTACCAACTCATCTGTTAGCTTTTGAATGGCTAAATATATTAATAAAATAAAAATAAGAAAAGACCTCTTTTATTTTGTCTGCAAGAGCCTTTTTCACTTCCACAACCCAACCTATTCAGGACCTCGTAAAGACTTTTTTTTTTTTTTTGGTTCCTATGAATCATAGAAACAAATGTTAATCTTGGCGGGTTGATGAGCAAGTTACCTAGCTTATATATTAGCCCTTGAACAGCTAAATAGATAAATAAAATAAATAATAGAAACGATCTATTTGATTTTGCCTGTTGTGGGGGTAAAAGCCCAAGTTCGTATATTGGGCCTTGGGCCCTATTTGAGGATGTGAGTACGTCCGAGGAGGGGTGGACTATTGGAGAAGGCCCCAGAGTGGAGAATCACGTAAGGAAAGGATAAGGGAATATAATCCGAGGAGTGTATCCTTCTCGGATACGATGAATATCAGTCAAGCAAGTACTTGGGCGATTTAGGTGACTTTCCAGGAAGATCCAACGATAAGGATGAACTTTAGGCACGTACAAAGGTGATAAGAGCATAGAAATATCTAAGGAAAAAACTGCTACCACCGCATTAAATGCACTGCAACAGCTTTTCTGGCTGCATTTATGTGGAGAAGACCCTTGAATAGTGCAGTCTCAACTACCACCATTCGCAGATAGCCAAAGAAGATGTCTGATGAGACATGTACTCGAGTGAAAGTTTAGATGGTTAACAAGTATATGATCAAGATGGCCTGAAAGGAACTATATAATGTAAAAGATCCCCCATGAGAAGGGGATCGGAAAAAAGAGAAAAGAAAAAGAAAAGAAGAAATTACTGTAGCATTAAGAGTTGTATTAACTTTTAGAACTATTGTATTAATTCATAATTTATCTCTTCGGACAATCATTTCGTCAAGCTTTACGTGTAGTTCACAATTGTTCATCGTGGAAATACTTACTAGCTGTTATTGTCAATCACTAAAACCTAGCTCTCTAGCCCATTCTCTACAAATTTATTGTATTGGGTTCACTAAACCATCGGCCAAATCCTTTTTGGGCCTGGGCCAAAAGTTTGTGACCCCACAATTGGCGACGTCTGTGGGGAGGAGCTTGAGCGATAGTGAACGCAACGGCCAACTATGGCAGAACCAGGTCCTTAACAAGCAGAGTCGAGGGCATCCCAACATGGTGATCCTTTCCTCAACCTCGAGCGGAGAGGCGACTGTGATGGAAGTGTACACACAATACATGCTGAGAGGAGCCAATCACGAGGTGGTAGTCATGTCTCCCATGCAAGGAGCGACAGGGGCATGCAGTTGGAGATTGACCAATTGAAGAGGGAGTTACGCCATGCAAAAAGGAAGCGAGCTTCCTCTAACAGTGACGTTTCTTCTGATGATGGAAGGGACACAAGTTACAAACGGAGGTCTTGGACTCCGCACAGTTAGTCTTTCTCTTACGAAGAAGAGCTTCATAACGAGCGGCAGTTTAAAAGCTCGCCACATAGGGGCGTAGGAAACGACACTATGAGTAGAGCCCTGGACCAAATCTCTAAGTCGCCTTTCACGCGTAGGATTGAGGGGGCGAGACTTCCCCGACGTTTTCATCAGCCAACATTCACCATTTACAACGGGCGAACAGATCCTGTTGAGCATGTGAGCCATTTCAACCAGTCTCGGGCCCATTGCGATGAGGTGGTTTGATGGCCTGAAAGCAGAATCTATAAATTCCTTCCATGAACTCACTCAAGCATTTGGTTCCAGGTTTGTGACCTGCATGAGAGTTCCTAGGTCGTTAGCTTCCCTACTGTCCTTGAGCATGCAAGAGGGTGAGAGTCTTAAAACGTACTCCGACAAATATTAGGAGTTGTTTAATAAAATTGAAGGTGACTTTGACGATGTGGCCATCGGCACATTTAAGCTCGGCCTTCCGTTCGAGCATGGTTTAAGAAAATCCTTGACTAGTAAGCCGTTACCAACGTGCGCCAGCTCATGGATCAGATTGATAAGTATAAAAGAGTTGAGGAAGACCAACAGCAAGGGAAGGGAAAGGACAAGGTTATCCCTCAGGTGAGGAGGGATTTCAGGTCGGATCGATACAATAATAACAAGCCACGCAGGGATTTTGCTGGACAGTCAGGATCAGCAAATCTTCAAGCAGTCAACGCTGTTTTCAAAGAGCCAATGCATCAGGTGTTGGAGAAGATTAAGAACGAGCCGTTCTTTAAACGACCGAATAAGATGGTGGGAAACCCTAAAAGACACAATCATAACCTCTATTGCCAATATCATCAGGATCATGGGCATACCACAGAGGATTGTAAGAGTCTGTGAGATCATTTGGACCAACTTGTCCGCGAGGGTAAATTGAAACAACTCCTGCATCATTCCAGTGGCCAAGGGAGCCAGGCAAGCTTGCAGCCCCGAAGAGATGATTCTTCAAGACCCCCCTTGGGAACTATCAATGTCATCTTCGCTGCACTAGGGAGAACAGGATCCTGGCCATCTAGGATAATGTCTGTGGTCCGTCTATCCATGGGTGACGTTAATCAGGATCCGAAGAGGGCTAAAAGGGAAATTCCACCGGTACTGGGTTTCTCGGATGAAGACAAGATTGGAACCATCCAACCCCATGACGACGCTTTGGTAGTTACTCTCAGGATTGGAGGGTGTAATGTGAAGAGGGTCATGGTGGACCAAGGCAGTGGAGCTGAGATAATGTATCCCAACCTTTACAAGGGGTTGAATTTAAAACCCGAGGACTTAACTCCCTATAGTTCCCCTTTGGTGAGTTTTGATGGAAAGGTGGTTGTCCCGAGGGGTCAAATACGATTGTGCAAATTGGTCCGGAGATAGTGGAAGTGGATTCATTGTCGTAGATGCATATTCACCCTATACAGCGATCGTGGCCAGACCCTGGCTTCATGCATTAGGGGCTGTTTCTTCTACTCTGCACTAGAAGGTTAAGTATCCATCTGAGGGCCGGGTTCAGGAAGTTTTAGGAGATTAATCTGTGGCCAGAAAGTGCTTGGTGGCTGCCATACAGCACAAGCCCGAAGCTGAGTCCTCGGCCCACTTAGGAGAAGATTTATAGCAATTAAAACCCCCAACGTTGCCCATCGACAAATCAGCCGAGGAGGCTAAATGTGAAGATTTGGTAAAGGTTGCTATCGGGGATGATCCAGAGAAGTTTTTTCAAGTTGGCTCTCAGCTGCCACCTTAAGAGAAGGAAGAACTGGTAGAATTTCTCAGAAGAAACCTAGATGTATTTGCTTGGGATGCCTATGAAGCCCTGGGAGTGAATCCAGACTTCATCTGTCATCACTTGAATGTCAACCCATCGATCATCCCTAAGAAACAACCTCCTCGGCGCCCATCCAAGGAGCATGCTGACGCAGTACGAGAAGAAATGACGAAGCTTAAGCAAGCTGGAGCTATTAAGGAAGCGTTTTATTCTGAATGTTAGCTAATATGGTGGTGATGAAAAAGAAGAGTGGGAAGTGGCGAGTATGCGTAGATTTCACAGACTTGAATAAGGCATGCCCCAAAGATCCATTCCCCATGCCTAAAATAGATTAGCTAGTGGATGCGACTGTAGGCCATCCTCGGATGAGCTTCTTGGACGCCTTTCAAGGTTATCATCAAATACCTCTAGCCTTGGAGGATTAGGAAAAGACTACTTTTGTCACCCCCATTGGGAACTACCACTATAAGGTGATGCCATTTGGCTTGAAAAATGCGGGGTCTACCTACCAAAGGATGATGACGAGGATGTTTGAGCCACAATTGCGTAGAAACATTGAGGTCTACATAGATGATATGGTGGTGAAAAGCAAGGTAGTCTCTGAACATGTGGGCGACCTTTTGAATATTTTTGAAGTTCTTAGAAAGCACAAGTTGCATTTAAACGCCTCCAAATGTTCATTTGGCGTGGGATCAGGCAAGTTCTTAGGTGGTAACTCACAGGGGGATAGAGGTCAACCCCGACCAGATAAAGGCTATAAACAATTTGCGACCACCTCGGAATCCTAAAGAGGTCCAGAGATTGACTGGAATGGCCGCTGCTCTGAACCGATTTATCTCTCGATCAGCGGATAGGTGCAGACCTTTTTTCTTGTTGATCAATAAGTGGAAAGGATTTGAGTGGAATGAAGAGTGTGCTTTAACTTTTCAACAACTTAAAGACTATCTAGGTCGGCCACCAATCATGTCCAGTCCGAAGCCAGATGAAGTCCTATTTTCCTACATTGTTGTGGCTCCTTTTGCAGTAAGTTTGGTGTTGATAAGAGTTTATGGCGATATACAAAAGCCAGTTTATTATGTGAGCAAGTCGCTGCACGAAGCCGAGATTCATTATCTGCCACTGGAGAAAGCCATCCTAGCAGTAGTATTTGGTACACGGAAGCTGCCTCATTATTTCCAAGCACATACAGTCATTGTCCTCACCCAACTTCCACTTAAAACGATACTCCGAAGTGCTGAATACACCGGGAGGATTGCTAAGTGGGGCACAGTCTTAGGGGCTTTTGACATCAAATACATGCCTCGCACTTCCATCAAAGGCCAGGTCCTCGCGGATCTAGTGGCCGAGTTTGCTGAACCCCATTTAGAAGAAGTAACGCCAACACAGGTCATGGATGAAAAATCAGTTGGCATGATTTCTCAACAAAGCCCTTCATCTTAGGAAGTGTACGTAGATGGCGCAGCGAATCAGAAAGGTTCCAGAGTAAGGCTAGTGCTGATATCCCCTGAGAAAATCACCATTGAAAAGTCATTGAGGCTGGACTTCTCGGCTACAAATAATGAGGCCGAATATGAAGCTCTGCTGATGGGAATGGTCATGGTTCAAAAAATGGGTGGAATGTCAGTAGATGTATTCTCGGACTCGAAGTTAGTCGTCGACCAGGTGACTGGAGAATTTGAAGCGAAGGATGAAAGAATGCAGGAGTACTTGAGTCAAGTCAGACACCTACAATCATAGTTTGAGTCTTTCAACTTGTAACATATCCCAAGAAGCGAAAATACGCATGCTGACTCCTTAGCCATGCTTGCAACATCCTCGGCGCAGAATCTGCCACGGGTTATCTTTGTTGAGGACTTGTACAAACCCACGGATATAAGAGTTGAGACAGTCTTAGTTCATCAAATCAGAGCAGGGCCTAGTTGGATGGACCTTATAATTCAATTCTTGAAGGAGGATATTTTGCCTGAAGAGAAGTTAGAAGCTGATAAGATACGGAGGAAGGCCACTAGGTTCTGGCTGTCCGAGAACCAGAAGTTGTACAAACGTTCATTTTCAAGACCATATTTGTTATGTATACATCCTGAGACGACTGAATCAATCCTTGAAGAATTACACGAAGGAATTTGTGGAAGTCATACTGGGGGTAAATCCTTGGCGCATAGAGCCATTACCCAAAGCTATTGGTGGCCAAACATGCAAATGGAGGCCTAGAAATACGTGAAAAAGTGCGATCAGTGCCAACGGTTCGCACCAAACATATATCAACCTGGGGGAATCCTTAATCCATTATCCAGCCCATGGCCATTCGCTCAGTGGGGCTTGGATATTGTGGGTCCATTCTCTAAGGCAGTAGGAAACAAGAGGTATCTGCTAGTCGGCACAGATTATTTTACCAAATGGGTTGAAGCCGAACCTCTAGCTAATATCAGAGATATGGACGCGAAGAGATTTGTCTGGAGAAATATTGTCACTCGGTTTGGGATTCCTCATACTCTCATCTCGGACAATGGCCTTCAATTTGACAGTAAAGCGTTCAGAAGTTATTGTGGTGAATTGAGGATCACGAATAGATACTCTACTCCTGCTTACCCCCAGGGGAATGGGCAAGTGGAAGCTGTTAACAAGGTCATAGTAAATGGATTAAAAAAAAAGCTAGACAACGCGAAGGGCAAATGGGTGGAAGAACTGCCACATGTCCTCTGGATGTACAGAACTACGCCTCGTAGGTCTACTGGGGAGACCCCCTTCTCAATGACTTATGGGGCTGAGGCTGTCATCCCACTGGAGACTGGTTTCCTGACGTTAAGAACTAGTTCATTCAATCCGAGTAGCAATAAGGAGCAGCTAGAGAAGAATTTGGATCTGATTGAAGAAATGAGGGAAAATGCAATGGTCCAATTGGCATATTACCAACAAAAGCTTAAACAAGGTTATGATGCCAACGTAAAGCTAAGGCCTTTGACACCTGGTGATCTAGTGTTAAGGAAAGTTGTGGGCACTGCAAAGAACCCAACTTGGGGAAAGTTAGGGCCCAATTGGGAAGGGTCATACCGTATTACCTCAGGGGCTGGCATTGGGGCATATTTCTTAGAAGATTTAGATGGTCATGTAGTACCACGCCCGTGGAATGTAAACAACCTTAAAAGGTACTATTATTAAACGAGTTTTCTTTCATCAATATGCTTATGTTATATAAAGGTTTTTGTATTAGTCAATCATGTCTGAAATCCTCGGACCAGATAATGTGAGTTAGTTAACACTCCATTACCATTCTTTAAGTGTTTAAACTTAAACTCAATCATACCTGAAGTCCTCGGACCAGATGATGTGAGTTAGTTAACACTCCATTACCATTCTTTAAGTGTTTAAACTTAAACTCAATCATGCCTGAAGTTCTCGGACCAGATGATGTGAGTTAGTTAACACTCCGTTACCATTCTTTAAGTGTTTAAACTTAAACTCAATCATGCCTGAAGTCCTCAGACCAAATGATATGGGTTAGTTTACACCATTACAATTCTTATAAGGGTTTAAACTTAAATTCGATCATGCCTGAAGTCCTCGAACCAGATGATATGGGTTAGTTTACACCATTACAATTCTTATAAGTGTTTAAACTTAAATTCGATCATGTCTGAAATTCTCGGACCAGATGATATGAGCTGATTAATACTCTTAAAATTTCCATGAGTGTTTAAATGGATCCTAAATTATGTAACCCTCTCGGACCACGTAGTCGGGTGAAATTAGCACTCAGCAGTGTTCCTGGTAAGTATTAAACATAGCCCAACCCAGGTAAAGTTATGAGATTCCAAAACATGTCTAAAGCTTTAACTAAGTTTTTAGACTGATAATTCCGAATGAAGTAGAATCCTTAATGATTTACTTAGGCATTAAAGAGCATAAAGGACGTCTTTCTCTTCCATGGTTTACTGAGTTTATTATCAATTCTTGTTAAATTAGTGGCATCATTAGCAAGGGGTTGTTATTGATGCTGCTCAAATTAACATAACAAGAGGTCAGTACTATTTGCAGCAACAATAAATCAAACAGTGTGCACAATAAAGGCATAGAAAGTTAAAATAAAGTGCTTTCATTAATCAGGGAAGGAGTGTTTTACATCTTCTTATACTAAAAAAAAAAAAAAAAACGAAAACAAAGATCCTAATATCTAAGGTTGTGTCTTGGGGCCAAGAGGATCAACAGCCTGACTGTACAAGGAGGCAGCAGCATCTGGGGCTTGGTCCTGGGGTTTAGAATGAGTTTTCTTCTTGTTTGGACCTTTGCCTTTGTCTTGAATATCCTTAGCTCCCCGCTCCTGGCCACCAGCTTGAACTGATTCCTTAGACGCCTCAAGGGGAGCAGGAGGGGCTTGGTCCACCAGTTGTTGTTTGGACATTCCGAGAGCTAGCTCAGAGTGGGAGGAGTCAGGTCCTAGGAGCTCGCGAATCTTTGGATCATAATAGATGCTCTCAGGTCGCCTTAAGACAAAATTTGCAGGAACTCCTACAGCATCAAGGGCTTTACCCCAAGAAATATCACAGTAGTCCCTGCATACCCCAGAGAGCTCCTCAGTGAGCCTGGTTTGAGTCTCCTCCACCCCAAGCTTATATGCTGCCTGCTTCTCAACCTCAGCTACCTCTTTAGCCAGTTGGGCATCCTTTTTGACTCTTTGAAGCTCGGCACGAAGATCTTTCACAAACTGCCTCTTTGTAGCAAGATTGATTTCAGTGAAATGCAGTTGCTTACGTTGATCTTCGGCCTGCCTCTCCGCAGTTTTGAGGCCAACGTCAGCACTGTCCCTTTGTTGAATAGCCTCTTTTAGCTTCTCGGAAAGCTTAGCCTGGTCCTCCTTGAGGCCGTCCAAAGTTTTCTCTACCTCGGACCGATGATGGACCTCTGCCCTTGCCTCGTTACGGGCATCCTTGACCTATTCTTCGGCCACGTAAATTTGTTGGGTAATCTGAAAAAAATAAAAATAAAAAAATAAAAAAATTTAATATAAAACGAAGAAAAAGAAATGAGTAAAAACGATCAAATATTTACTTAGAAGGGTGGATCGAATCACTTACCATAGCCAGATCCCTCTTGAGGAATAGGAAAAGTTCTTATTGACTGAAACGCCTGTAGGACGCCATATCTGTTGGTAGGAGAAGTGGCTGCTCCAGGACTTCAGCAATATGGCCTGCCTTCCCCCCTTGATAATTTCTCACCGAAGTGTCCCAAGAGAGGGGGGCACCGTCCAACTCCAGCTTAGGGGACCAGGTGCGCGGTCCTTGGCGCACGTCAGCTACGAGAGAGTCGTCTCGGCTGTCAACAGACAAAGCCCTCTTATTCCGTTGGTCCTTCACCACCTTCTACTGTTTATGCCCTTTTGAGGGTTCCACCTCACCTTCCTCAAGAGTTGTATTAGGCCTTTTCTTCTTCAGCTCGGGGACTGGCTTTAGGCCAAGGTCAGCAGGAATTTGAGGAGGGGGTGGGGAAAGACTAACAGTGGGCTGAGACTTATTAGTTTCTTTGGGCGCAGGTTTTTTATTCCTTGCCTTCATCAGATCCCTTAGACTTTTTCTCCCTGTATTCAAAGCCATTTCTTCTTCCTCTTCCGAAGAGTCGTTTGGAAGGGCTGTTATTAAAACAGGGGCGTGGACGCTGGAATGCCTATCAGTCTCTTCCTCGGCTTTCGAGAGGGGAATCACCTCAACCTCCTTAGACGCCTCTCCTTCGAAACAGAACTTGTCAATCTGTTCCTTTAATGAAAAGGTCGAGGAAGCAACTATTTCCCCTACTGCGGCTGCTTCAAGGGGAATCTGTTGAGCTGGAGGGGCGAGCAGTGGTACGCCTTGTGGGATCAGATGTGGTACAGGGGGAAGATCGAACGAAGCTAAAAAGTTAGGCCGAGATACATCTATCTGGTTTAGCCGATGGTCTCCCTGCCTTATAGCGTTGCCGATCGGTTGAAACGCGTCCGAGAAAGGCTTGAAATCCAGAATAAGGTGGACGGCCCGAAGTTGCCCGCCTTCACTTACAAAAATCTCTGATCTCAATAGGTAGTTAAGCGCGGCAACATTAGTTAGGCTGAGCCGAGGAGCAACTTGCCTTCTATCTGTTAACACCACAACAGAGCTAAGCATAGTCAGAAACTTAAAGTAAACTATTAATAGGAGGAGAAGAAAAACAACGCTAATGATGAAAACCCTAAATCTATTGTTAGGGAACCTAAATCTAGGATATCCCATCTAGCTCTCCTGGTTGGGTTGGGTAATGAAGACCGTCATGCCACGCTCCCGAGACGATCAGGTAGTCGTCTTTCATCCCCTTATTAGACTTAGAAAGACAGGAAATGAGCCTAACGATGTCGGATCGGGATTTAAGGTAAAATCCTGCCCCTTTTTGTTGGTGGCATTCTTACATATGGACTACGTCTAGCCAAGTGAGACCCAAGCCCAAATGTCGGTTCAAAGCCTCAACTGCTCCTAGGATCCTAAAGACGTTAGGCGCACACTGGTGGGGGCAGATCCTATGATTACGAAGGTAATTTCTTGTAATGGGACCCATAGGGAGAGTCATCCCTCCTTCTATGAAAGCTATCATAGGGATTATGACTTCTCCCACCTCTCGATCAGTTGTTATTCCTTCCGGAGGACAGTACCACAGGTTTACGTCCTGGGGTATATGGTACGTTTCTTTAAATATCTCTATCAGGGCAGGACTATCTACTAAATACTTAAATCTACCCATTTCGGATAAGCAGAAAAAGGGGAACACTAAGAGTGACAACTGAGAAATGAGAATTTGAAGGCTGAGGAAGCTGGCCGATGAGAGAAAGAAGGGTTCGAAGAAATTAGAACTTACACAAACTGGATTAGAAAATGATCCTTGAAATCCTCAGAAGAATTCTCAAGAATGTTTAAAGAAATAAGGCTGATGATTTGAAAATCTTTGTGAGTTTGAATGCTTGAGTTCGCTGGAGAGTCTGAGGAATTGTGAAGTAAAGAAAAAACGATTTCCTTAGAGGCTTTATATAAGGGCCAGAAAATGAGTGGAAGTTATCCCGCACAAACCCTAAAGAAAAATGGCATTCGTTGGATCAATGATTCACCGTTGGATGCCAAAGACACAGCGCCGCCTGGACCAATTAATGACGCTTCGCGAATTTCGAAACGTCAGTAGCAATGATGAAGCATCTAAATCTATGATTCCACACGTGTAAACTCAAGTATTTTTACATTTCTAGCCCTTATTTCTGTAGCATATCAAAATCCTATTTTTTTCTCCTCGGATGCGAGGGAAAAATTAAAATTTTGAGGGGCTATTGTAGGGGTAAAAGCCCAAGTTCGTATATTGGGCCTTGGGCCCTATTTGAGGATGTGAGTACGTCCGAGGAGGGGTGGACTATTGGAGAAGGGCTCAGAGTGGAGAATCACGTAAGGAAAGCATAAGGGAATATAATCCGAGGAGTGTATCCTTCTCGGATACAATGAATATCAGTCAAGCAAGTACTTGGGCGATTTAGGTGACCTTCCAGGAAGATCCAATGATAAGGATGAACTTCAGGCACGTACAAAGGTGATAAGAGCACAAAAATATCTAAGGGAAAAGCTGCTACCACCGCATTAAATGCACTGTAACAGCTTTTCTGGCCGCATTTATGTGGAGAAGACCCTTGAATAGTGCAGTCTCAGCTACCACCATTCGCAGATAGCCAAAGAAGATGTCTGATAGGACATGTACTCGAGTGAAGGTTTAGATGGTTAACAAATGTATGATCAAGATGGCCTAAAAGGAACTATATAATGTAAAAGATCCCCCATGAGAAGGGGATCGGAAAAAAGAGAAAAGAAAAAGAAAAGAAGAAATTACTGTAGCATTAAGAGCTGTATTAACTTTCAAAACTATTGTATTAATTCATAATTTATCTCCTCGGACAATCATTTCGTCAAGCTTTACGTGTAGTTCACAATTGTTCATCGTGGAAATACTTACTAGCCGTTATTGTCAATCACTAAACCATCGACCAAATCCTTTTTGGGCCTGGGCCAAAAGTTTGTGACCCCACACCTGTAATAGCCTTTTTTACTTCCACAACCCAGCCTAATCAGGACCTCGCCAAGCCTTTTTTTTCTTTTTTGTTCCTAATAATTATAGAAAAAAAAAATGTAAATCTTGGCTAGAGGGTCGATGAGCAACTTACCTAGATTCTCTATTAGCCTTTGAACGACTAAATAGAGAAATAAAATAAATATATTAATAAAAAAAATAGAAAAGATCTTTTTGATTTTGTGTGCAAGAGCCGTTTTTACCTCTACAACCCAA
This sequence comes from Quercus aquifolioides, assembly GCA_019022515.1. NCBI lineage: Eukaryota > Viridiplantae > Streptophyta > Magnoliopsida > Fagales > Fagaceae > Quercus > Quercus aquifolioides. The sequence goes on along the minus strand of CM032335.1, from coordinate 22,239,561 downwards.
CCTAGTTAGGACCTCGTTGAGCCTTTCTTTTTTGTCCCCATGAATCACAAAAAAAAAAAAAAAAATGTTAATCTTGGCAAGAGGGTCGATGAGCAATTTACTTGGCTCCTCTATTAGCCTCTGAACAACTACATATGTAAACAAAACAAGTAATAGAAAATGTCTCTTTGATTTTGTTTGCAAGTGCCAGCCTAGTCAGGACCTTGTCAAGCATTTCATTTTTGTTCGTATGAATCATACAAAAATTGTTTATCTTGGCTACAGGGTCGTTGAGCAACTTACCCAACTCCTCTATTGGCATTTGTACGACTAAATATAAAAAATAATAATAATAATAATAGAAAATATTTCTTTGATTATATTCGCAAGAGCCTTTTTTTCTTCCGTAACACAACCTAGTTGGAAGCTCGTCAAACCTTTAATTTTTGTTCCTTTGAATCATAGAAAAAAAAATGTTAATCTTGGCTTGAGGGTCGATCAAAAACTACTAAATATATTAATAATTTAAAAATAAGAAAAGATCTCTTTTATTTTGTTTGCAAGAGCCTTTTTCTCTTCCACAAACCAACCTAGTCAGGACCTTGCAGAGACTTTCTTTTTTGTTCCTATGAATCATAGAAACAACTATTAATCTTGGTTAGGTGGTTCCCAAAAAAAGATGGCGAAAAATATTATCTCTAGATAACTAAAGAGAAAGAGTCAAAGAAAGGGCAAAGGCAGCAGCAATTCAAATCAAGATTTATCCGGCTCCCTGTCGATGTTAAATCACAAAAATAAAAGTAAGAAAGCAATCTTGAAAAGATCTCTTCAATTTTGTAGTCGGATCCCCAAGTTTTTGGAATGTTCCAAATTCTACTTGAGCATCCAAATCCGTCAATGAGCAAGTTATCCGGCTCCTCTAATAGAAAAGATCTCTTCAATTTTGTCTGCAAGAGCCTTTTATACTTCCACAACCCAACCTAGTTAGGACCTCTCCAAGCTTTTTCTTTTTTTCTTTTTTTCCTATGAATCATAGAAAAAAAATGTTAATCTTGGCAAGAGGGTCGATGAGCTCCTCGATTAGCCTCTAAACACATACATATATAAATAAAATAAATAATAGAAAAGATCTCTTTGAATTTGTCTGCAAGAGACTTTTTTACTTCCACAATCCAGTCTCGTCAAGACCACGCCGAGCCTTTCTTTTTTGTTCCAAAGAAATATTAAAAAAAAATGTCAATCTTGGCTAATGGGTTGATGAACAACTTACCCAACTCCACTATTAGCATTCGAACGACTAAATATATAAATAAAATAAATAATAGAAAAGATCTCTTTCATTTTGTCTGCAAGAGCTTTTTTTACTTCCAAAACTCAGCCTTGTCTGGACCTCGTAGAGCCTTTCTTTTTTGTTCCTATGAAGTATAGAAAAAAAAATGTTAATTTTAGCTAGAGGATCAATGAGCAACATACCTAGCTCCTCTATTAGCCTTTGAACGGCTAAATATATTAATAAAATAAATAATAGAAAAGATCTCTTTGGTTTTTTCTTCAAGAGCCTTTTTTACTCCCACAACCCAGCCTAGTCAGGACCTCGCTGAGCCTTTTCTCTTTTTATCCTATGAATCATAGAAAAAAAGTGTTAATCTTATCTAGAGGGTCGATGAGCAACTTACTCAGCTCCTCCATTACCCTTTGAATGGCTTAATATATAAGTAAAATAAATAATAGAAAAGATCTCTTTGTTTTTTTTCTGCAAGAGCCTCTTTTACTTCCATAATCTTGCCTACTTGAGACCTTACTAAGCCTTTCCTTTTTGTTCCTACGAATCGTAGGAAAAAATGTTAATCTTGGCTAAAGGGTCGATCAGGAACTTACTCAACTCCTCTATTAGCCTTCGAAGGGTTATATATAAAAATAAAATAAATATTTTGATAAAATAAATAAGCAGAAAAAGATCTCTTTGATTTTGTATGCATGTGTGTTTTTTACTTTCACATCCCAGCCTAGTCAAGATCTTGCCGAGCCTTTCTTTTTTGTTCCTATGAGTCATAGAAAAAATGTTAATCTTGGCTAGAGGATCGATGAACAACTTACCTATCTCCTTTATTAGACTTTGAACGGCTATATATACAAATAAAATAAATAATAGAAAAGATCTCTTTGATTTTGTTTGCAGAAGCTTTTTTTTTTTTTTACTTACTGTGGTGGGCCTTTTTGTGATTTTGGGCTGGACTATCTCCTACTGTATTGTGGCTCAAATATTCTGGATAGGAGAGTTGGGACCGGTCCAATTGTAACCCACCTTGAACCGGCTTGTGCGCAAACTATGCCCCGTTTGCCGAAACTTTAATCACGTGCCCACGGCAGACACAGTTGCTATAGAAGAGTCACGGCAAACAAATGTGATAAAACAATGATGAAAGAAATAAGTTACTGTTAAGGCAAGACAAGTGAGAAATCCTTAGTCAAAACAAGAAAAGAAGACACATTCTAGGTGAAGTTACAAAGATGAGATGAGAAATAATAACAATAGGTGAGAAAATCAAAGAATGAAAGATCAGTTTACCACGTTTGATTGTGCTACGGGGCTAAGGCCAAGGAGGAAACCACTTCCTCAACGTGGGTAACTTCACAGGATGATCCTGTCATGGAAATTACCCACTCTAAGGGAATGGGCCTGAATGGCTTGCACCCAAATGAGTCCTTTTTCCCTAACAGAGGGTAGGCTTTTAGAGGGAGAGAAGAAATTAGCCTATTGGTGCATGCCTGCCATTCTACACTCCCTGTTTTCTCTTCCTGATTCTCTCTTTCTTCTCTGTTTTTTGTTATTTCTGATTCTTTATCTCCTCTTTTCTTTTCTCAGTGCTTACCCATCTAGTAATGTTGTGATTCTCTCTTAGTGGTTACTATTGCCGTGATGATGATCCCCTCTATTGTGCACGACAATGGTCTTTTATATACTGCCTGACGTGATTGGCTTTTACCATTTTAGCCTTGAACTACCTTTGTCTAGTCTGGGTGTCCTTGTCGACCACCACTTACCTGTGCTAGTTGCGCCACTCCCCATCACCAGACGGTGTGGGTGTTCTCTCTTTCTATCCCTCATGGCATGCACCTAGTGGTTCCAACTCATCTTTGCTTCTTTTGAGTAGTATGTCATCCCAGTAGGACATTTCCCCCAAAAGAACCTGAGCGAGAACCCCAGAATAGGCTTTTCCCTCTCCCCACCGCCTGATCATACCCTCTCTTACCTCTGACCCATGACCCACCACTTCCTATATTAGCTGGGTACAGGCTAGTGATGTCTGGGCTTTGCGTGTGCTCCACTTCTGTGTACGTCCAAAACTTGTCCGCTACTCATGTGTTTGCCGTGGTCTGGAGGCTCGTCTGTGCATTCTGCCGCTCATCCTTGACCCCTTATGGCGTGAACTGCTTTCTGATTTCTCATTCCTTACAGCTTGCTTCTTTCAAGGGTTGAGCCTTGCTTGATTGTGGGCTTTTCTTCCTTCAGCTTATTCTTTGATCCTTCCATAATCCTACTGCCATTTTCTATCATACCACTTTGTTGTTCCTGCCATGGTGTTATTTAACTCGTGCCTGCTGGGCCTCTTTGGCCTACTGCCTATTCTTCCCCCAATGACTCAATATGGTCATTAGTTTTACACTCATGCTACTTTGGGCTTTTCTTGACCTATTTCATTGCTTGTAGGCTCTTTTGTCCCATTTCTTTCTTCTTGAGCATCCTTAGCCCATTTACTTTACTTGGGCATCCTTGGCCTGTTTTCTAATTCTGCATACCTATGGGCTTTTACTAACTCCCTTGGGCTTCTCTAGCCCAATTACCTTATTCCTCATCCTTGGGGCTCATGGGCTTCCCATCAACCCCTTACTTTCTTATTTCATTACTTCGGGCATGCCATGGCCCATTCTTACTTTGCTACATCACATAATGAACATGGGTTTTCTACTTCTCTTTCTGGGCTCCTTTAGGCCCATTTGCTTTCCTCAAGACCCATTTATGTACTTTATGGGCCTATGAACCACTATTCCTACCATCTAGGCTTAATGGTTCTTCTAACCTTCCACTAACTCTTCTCTGCCCATATTGTTAGGCTTCTTCCTGCTATTGGGCCTCAAAATGAGCATCAACACTTACATAACCTAGCCTTGTCAGGACCTTACCAAGCTTTTCTTTTTTATTCCTATGAAGCATAGAAAAAATGTTAATCTTAGTTGGAGGGTCGATGAGCAACTTACCTATGCCCCTCTATCAGCCTTTGGATGGCTAAATTTATAAATAAAATAAATAATAGAAATGATCTCTTTGATTTTGTCTGTAAGTGCTTTTTTTACTTTCATATCAACCCGGACCGTTCATTGAACCATAAAGGGAAGATGTTCAAAGTTTTTGAGGTCAAACCGAGGTCGAACGAGAGTCGAACCGTGATGAGTTCATAATTAATTTAATAATTATTTTAAATATATATATATATATAAATATTAAATTAATAAAAAATAGAAAAATTAACCTTCAGGTTATATACACAGTTGACAGTCCACATATAGCTATATATATTCACAAACACAAACATATATATACTCTCACATGCAATTATCACATAACATAATTGATCACAGATTATTTTACACAATAAAAATGAACCCAACAATCCAATATGGGCAGTAATTACACCCACAAAAAAAAAAAGTTTAACAGGAAATTTCAAATTGGCATTAGTAACAATACCCAGATGATATGTTGCTTGATAACTTGAGAAAAATTGGCCAAAAAATATAAATTGACATAAAAGAAAGAAGAATTAAAAAGGATAAAGTATCTTGCAAGAGCAGAGTCGAAATGAGATTGGGAGGAGGCCTGTTGAAGTTGAAGAATGGCAGATTGCCTTTCCAAGTAGGACTTGGAGTGACGGCGACAAGGCAGAGTGAGAGAGAGGCAGAGAGTGGTGGCCGACGGCGACGAGGGAGAGAGGTAGAGATGAGAGATGTAATTGAGAAAGTGAGCAGTGAGGGAGAGGTAGAGAGCTCAAAGAGTGAGGCAAGGGTTTCAGGGTTTCTATTTGTTTCACACGTATGCTCATAAACCCAAACGACATCGTATAGGAAAAAAAAAACAGAGAAGAGAGTCCAACGGTGCCGTTTAAGGCTTGAAACAAAGGAACCGTATGAACCAGCTGAACTGGCCACGGTTCACAGAATCGGGTAGACGAACTGCGATCTATACAGGTCCCTGCTTTTTTTGCATGGAACGATTCTTCACCTTAAACAGACCATAGAAATGGGCGGTTCGAGGTTTTCCCCGGTCCGGGTTGCAAAACCATGATCCTAGCCTAGTCAGGACCTTGTCGAGCCTTTCTTTTTTGTTTCTATGAGTCATAGAAAAAATGTTAATCTTGGCTAGAGGGTCAATGAACAACTTCCCAGCTCCTCTATTATTCTTTGAACGGCTAAATATATAAATAAAATAAATATATTAGTAAAATAATTAATAGAAATGATTTTGTTTGCAAAAGCTTTTTTTGTTTCCACAACCCAGCCTTGTTAGGACCTGGCTGAACATTTCTTTTTTGTTCCTTTTTGAGTAACTTACCCGGCTCCTCTTGGATTTGTCTGCAAGAACATTTTTTTACTTCCACAATCCACCCTAATCAGGACCTCGCAGAGCCTTTCTTTTTTGTTTCTTTAAATCATCGAAAAAAAAATATTAATCTTGGCTAGAGTGTCGATGAGCAACTTACCAGAACTTCCACTTGGCATGGACCTCATTTGTAGCCCAAAGTTTCATTCGATAAATCTTCGGATGCTCATCGGTTTCAGAAGGCAAACCTCTCCCCACCATCTGGTACTGATGAAACTGTAACCAACCAAACCAATGTCAATTCAAAACACATAACACAAACCATCACTTGACTGAGCGAAATACAATTATGTGGGCAAGGAAATAATTGACTTAAGATCTAGTCAGAACCAAACCCATGAAGCAAACTAAAAAATTTAACTATTTGATAGATGCATGAAAAGCCTTGCTTCTCTTCCTTTTTCTTTTCAACTTTTTAACTCAATTATCGAAAACCCATTTGAGTTTTCTCTCATGTTATTCAGTATTTGAAAGTTTGTACTTTTTTTTGTCTTTCTTGGTGTCATTGTGTGTGCAATAACAAGTTGAAGAGACTTATATAATGGTGAAACCTGATGCTGTGCAATGTAGACTCGTAAGCTTTACTTTAATTTGTTTGCAATTCTTAACACACCTATGTCTTGCTGAGATAGCATAGGGGAAATTCTAAGACTACATTGTTCGTGACCTTAGAAGACAAAAACCTCTAATAAAATATAGGCATTGAACCCAATTGCTTGTTTAGGTGAAGGGAAATTTATATTTTCCTGAGAATCATTTGGCTTTCTGAGCTTAAGTTTTAATGGATAAAAGTTGCAACAGAATGAATGGTACAAAAGACAATGAGCTATATGCTGAATTCAAAAACAGCAACAAGTACCTTTCGTAATTAAGATAAATCAAGTACCTTCATCTTGTTCCATGGCATCAACATCATCCTCACATCCCTCTCTGGTGCAGAATGTTTTTGAGTTGAAACCACATTTAAAGCATTTCTTATAGCTTTAGCATATGCAGCATAACCAATGCTTGCAACAGAATCCGGTATAGTGGATGGTGTATCTACAAGAATCAACCGTTATAATTATATCATTAGCATTATAATGTTCAACATATTCTCAAAACAGAGCTTTAAGGGAAGAACAAAAATCACCCTAGTCCTTACCATCTTCCTCAATCATTCAGTGAAATCTAGCACTAAAAGTTCATAAGTTTTTACATTGCGCTCAAAGCCCAACTTTGTGTTGATATGCTCAACCAAAAGAAGATCTAATTTACTTTCTTCAGAGTACCCATGTTTTGAAAGGTCTACAGGCCAGCCACTAGTAACTGAGTATCCATGTCAAGTCCATGTCTGTGTTCATGCTTCTTAGACTGATTGAAGGCAATGCTGTTAAAAATCAACACTGCCTCTCTCTAGAAATTTCTAGAGTTTCTCACTCAATCTCTTTCTCTCCATAATTCTCTAGAGCTTACCAGCATAATTTAATCTCAGCCACAAATTTTCAACTTGTCTAGAAGGTCGGTGAAAGAGAGATATTTTTACTGTTAGTGAAAGACAATAAAAGAATGTGCTAGAGAATTCATAGTCGTTGAGTTAACCGACTTTAAGCATGTATAAATATGTAGAAGTGGTGCTCAGTTTTCATGTGTCATAAGCACCAAGTCAGAGTAATTTGAAGTAAGGAAAGTCCTCATAGTGTTAGTAGGCAGGTGTCTAGAAGTAAGATGTCAGGCGTGTGCAAGTGTATTTGGTGAGTGAATGCATTAAATAAAAAGCTAGTGTGTGAAGTGAAAGAAAAATCCCATGTGTGTTGTGCACTAGTGTCAGTGTATGTGAGTCAATTTGGTGTTTAGTTCATTAATTTGGTATCACAGCTTCCTCTAACTCAACAAATGCGTCCAATAATAACGTCTCTCTCTTTATTGTATCATGTGTGTGTACAGAATGTGCAATGATGCTAATCCATTTCTACCCTATTAATAAATGACAAATACTAATGCTTCCACCTCCATATTTGAAAAGTTCAACCTAAGCATCAATATGAATAAAGTATAAAATTCATGTCGATCCATTAGATGAATATCCATTTAGCAGCCTTCAAGAATGAATTCAGCAACAGTCACAAATCGTGATCATCTAAAATACTATCATAATTGATGCATAATCACAGCTAGTCAGACTGCCAATACGGATTCTTTTACAAAACAAAGACCATTAAAATAAAAAAGAAAAATATATTATTTGAATGTTTAAATAGCGTGTAAAACATTATGAACGTTTAGACCCTCAAATTACAAATTACCAATTCAAGCTTAATATCAAACAATGTACGTGCGAAAAATGAACATAAGCTTATAACAGAATTGATAAACAATCTAAACCAAATAAAATCACATCCACAGCAGAAATTAAATGGCAAAGATTAAGGAAAGAGAGATGCAAACACAAGGACAACACAACGATGTGTTATCGAAGAGGAAACCGAAGCTCTCGGCGTAAAACCTCTCCGCCGCCCTCCAAGCGGTCAATAATCCACTAGAAAATGAAGTTGGGATACATGAACAGCAATAGACCCTCCAAGCCTAATCTATCCAGTGTACCTAAGCCCTCCAAGCTTCTTGCTCTAACGAGGTTACGCCAAACTTTTGTCTTTTCTAGCTTACCGGATTCCGCTATAGCCCATAGCATCAACCAATAATCATTGGTCCCTTCCTAACTGCTTCCCAAAGCACCAAATAGCATTCTCACAGATGTGGGTATGGTGAGAAAATGATTTGGGTAAGAGCCTCTCAAGGATATAACAATGGAGAGGGTGAGAGTAGAGGAATTTGAAGTGTCTCTATGTAAAGATTGTGGATGAATCAATCTTGTTTTTCTCTAGGGTTTTTCTCTCAAAATTCTCTCTAGAAGCTCTCTACATTTCGTGGGTATAAGGGTCTATATATAGTGGTGGGTGTTTGGAATGCGAAGAGTCATTTTTCCAAAACAGAGCTGGCTGGCGGCTTGGCTTCGCGACTTGACTGAGCCGCGAGTTCAAGCCGCGAGGTAACTGAACGGCCAGTCTGGACTTTTTGTCCTGTAGTGCTCCAGCTGGCATGACGCTTTAGCTTCTCCTTCTCCGCATGCTTGGCATGTGAGCATTTTCTGGCGGCTTGCAAGCCACGAGCTACCCGCGAGATCCAATCGCGAGTCCCTGCTTCACTGCACAATCTTGAGCAATTCTTCACACTCTCTCACACACTACCCTTACATGATTCCCACCTAAATACAGGGTTTCTAAATGCTGAATTACAAGCAAATTTGACACGGAATAAAGCCAACAGAATGATTGATTAAATTCAACCTTTCATTATTAAAGCATTATATTTGTCTAACAAATTTTGACATATTGATGGCTTCTTAAAATGCTGCTAACAAATTTTCATATTTCCCAGTTTCCACCATTAGTCCCACTTTTATTGGGATAACCAAATAAAAAACCATATTTGCTAAACAATAGTAGTTCTATTTTTCTAAAATATACAGCTAATAAGCATCAGCCCCCTCCAAACCAGAATGTATGTGTGTGTATATATATATATATTTAAAATAGAAATGTGAAACTTCCTTTTGCCCCAAAGGACAGAGTCATAATTTGTTATAACTAAGACAAGAAACTACCTACATCATCATATCAACTGATGCAACCATTTTTGATACATTTAGGCTCATTTAAAAATTATTTACTATCTCACAGGTTTAACAGCATGAATCAACTAGAATCTAAGGGAAAAAGAGAAGTATGATACCTTATAAGAAAAATTATTCTACCTAAGGAGCATAAATGATTCAGGCCAAGATATCTACTTATAATCACCTGTCGGACATGATGAACAACAGCTTTCTGCTGATTGGCTTCCCTTAGTCTTTCAATAGACTGAAATTTCCCTCCAAACATTCTTCATGCATAACCAATGGAAGATTACTGCAAACCCTAAGATTCTACCACCAAACAAAAATGACCATCACCAAAAATATCCATCCACAAAGAAGAATTAAAGTGAGTGACATTAAAATTACAGAAATCCTAACCAATTGAGAAAAGCTTAACAACCATCAACTATGGTGATCTCCTAATATCAGGGCCAGCAAAAAAAGGGAAAAGATTTTGTGCTGCATCAACCTGACTAAGGTCTTAAAAAATGTTGTTTCTTTACCATTTTATAGACACTATAACAAGACAGACATCTGAAGTCAAATTGAATAACATGAAAAAATAATCCTAAAAAATTATAAAACATGATATACTAATTGAATGTACTAACAAAACTCTATCATATCCACATACAATTATGGACTCTGCCAATTCAAGGTTGAATAATTTAGAGAGTGCATACCTCCTCAATACTACCATCCTCAACATAAGTAATAAGAGACTTGAAAAAAAAATCATCAAGTATAGCTTCTAAATCATCAATATAAAGAGAACCTGGTGGGGGGAAAACCAATTTTATCAGTGAAAGAATTGAAACAACAGTTCAAATGTGAAATCGATAACAATTACATTCACAATAAAGTACAAGAGTAAAAAAAATGAATGATAAAATTACTGAGATCATAAAGCCCAAACAAATACCAAACCCCTCATCAATCTTAGATTTCTTGAGGAAGTTCATAGGCGAAAATGGGTAACTGATTTTTTTCTTCTAACTATCTAGTTAGTTGTTAAGGTTTTGAAACTATATTTTTTACTAGCATCTCGAGTCTAAGAGACTCGATTTTGGCCTATAAATCGAGTCTCAGAGACTCGATTTCTATGGTCTGATGTGGCATTTTTTTTCACGTGATGCCCGGCTGGAAATCGAGTCTCTAAGACTCGATTTACAAACCAAAAAATTTGATTTACAACCCATTTATAATCTCCCCAAACGCGGAAACAGCAGAAAGAAAGAAAAAAAGAAAGAAAGAGAGAGAGAGAGAGAGAGAGAGAGAGAAGAAGAAGAAGCCCAGGCCGACCCAAGAAGAAGAAGAAGAAATGGACAGCCCAGGCCGCGCTGCGCCGCGCGACCCAAGCCGCGCAGCTCCGCGCGACCTAGGCTGCGCAGGCCAGGCCGCGCCGCTCCGCGCGACCCAGGCTGCGCAAGCCAGGCCGCGCCGCTCCACGCGACCCAGGCCGCGCCGCTCCGCGAGACCCAGGCCAGGCCGCTCTCTAGATCTTTGTCTCTTTGATCTGATTGTGTCTGATCTGATTGTGTTGAGATTGTTGTGTCTCTGGTCTGATTGGGGTTTGGGTTGAAGATGGGTGTTTTTTTTTTGATAGATTGAAGATGGGTGTTTGAGCTTGAGAGCTCACGTCTGATGGGTATGATGGGTATTCGGGGTTTGGGTTTGCTCTCTCTGTATTCTTTCTCTCTTCTCTTTTGAGACTTAAAATTTTTTTTAATTTTTTTGGTGTGTAAATCGAGTCTTAGAGACTCGATTTCCAGCCGGGCACCACGTGAACAAAAATGCCACATCAGACCATAGAAATCGAGTCTCAGAGACTCGATTTTAGCTCCAAAATCGAGTCTCTTAGACTCGAGATGCTAGTAAAAAATATAGTTTCAAAACCTTAACAACTAACTAGATAGTTAAAAGAAAAAAATCAGTTACCCATTTTCGCCAAGTTCATATCATAGCTATGATATAGAATCCTTATTGATCCCTACATTCTTTGCAAAATCAAGTACTCAACTGAATTAATTAAACAATAAAAAAGAATCCAAACTAGTGAACAAGACCCAATCAAACCTCAATAATTCCTATACAGACAAGCAAATTAACTATTAAAAAAAAAAATCCATTTTCACTACAAAACTTGCTACATTATTTTTTTTGCCATTAGTTAATAAAACAAAATTAAACCTCTAATTTCCCATGTCAAAAAGAAAACCAATTTTGTTAATTTCGACCAAATTTCCCAATCATATCATATTCTAATCACAAATTAGCTAATTCCAACCACACAAAGCCAATCAATAACTAAAAAACAACATTTTTTAACCCAAGAAAAAGGGGACCAGGAGACAATATCATAGCCGAGTTTATGTACCAAACTAATATGCAGAGTGAGAGATGCGAAAGATAATAGAAATGTGAATTCAATAAACTAATAAATCACAAACCCAATAACTTTTCATATTGTACTGGGCTGATAACCAGGCAAAGCCAAGAAATGTAAGTTAAAGTATAACAAAAAAAAATGTTTAAATTTAAAGTTTAACAAGAAAGATATGAGATTTTCCTTAAAACCAAAACTGTTTTCAGTAAGGATATTAACCTTAATAAGATGTGTAGAACTAACAAAAATTAAGAAACACTGAATTAAGAGGAAATTACCTGTGCAAGAATCCATGACCGTGGCAAAAAGCAAAACCCTTTTGCCCCATCACCCTACGGATCAAACAAACAAAGTGAAGCGTCTTTCTCTCGATCTTTTCGAGTTTTGACAAAGGAATACTAAGAGAGAAATAGAAGCAGCAATGGGATTGATGAGAAGAATACCTCCGAAGCAAATGGAGATAACACTCTCTGCACTCCTCACTCACTCTTCGGAGTTTCCTCTTTCATTTCTCTGTCTTCCTCTCTTTCTTTCTTTTAACAAAATAAAGCCTCCATTGCTGATCTCTCTCTCTCTCTCTCTCTCTCTCTCTCTCTGATTTCCATCTACGATTTAAAACAGTGTCTGGCTTAGGACATTCTGGCATTTTACTCCCTTTTTTTATTTTTATTTTTTATTGACAATATGCCCTTGTTTCGAAACTATATAGGTTTGTGCCCCTATTTCGATACTCGATGACCCTAAAATTAAGTTACTTAAAGTACTCGATTGGTTTAAAATCGAGTTATGCCCGATCAAACTTATAATAATAATAAAAAAATTGCATGAAACTCGAGTAAACGGAAATCGAGTTCCAAAACGCCACTATAGGGCTTAAAAACGTCACTATATGGCTTAAAAACACCACTATAGGGCCACTAAACCTAGTATCATTCACACTTATAAAAAAAATTTCCAGAAAAACGCCACTATAGGGATTAAAAAACGCCGCTATAGGGCCACTGAACCTGGTATTCACACTTATAAAAAAAAATTTCCAAAAAAACGCTACTATAGGGATTAAAAAACGCCGCTATAGAGCCACTGAACCTGGTATTCACACTGTGGGGCCAAAGAGTCAGACAGTCCCGGCCCACTTCGTACCAGGCCCAAAGGCCCATGCCGAGGAGGTATAAGCATCCGAGGATGAAAGTAAGAAGCCTAGGTGCCCAAGAAATATCGCCAAGGACGATCCTGTCCTCGGACAGCCGAGACTATAAAAGGGAAAAGCAACACACCGTCAAGGAGAGCCTCCCAGAACATCCCAAGAGAAAGAACCAATACAACGTGACAGCCACAGAAGCATGATGAAGGAGCAATTCAGGGAGGAACTATCACCTCCGCATTAAATGACCACAACTAATGTTCTGGCCGCATTAATGAGGAAAAGACCCATGAACAGTGCTGCCTTAATTGTTGCAGCCCACAGAATGTTAGGGGAGGCTGCTGATGGGACAGACACTCAAGTAATGGCTTGTATGATCGACAAATGGAGGGCCAAGATCAACGAAAAGGGGTATATATAATGTAATAGAACTCCCAAAATGGGGGGGGAGGAAAAAGGAGAAACAATTACTGTAGCATCTGGTGCCATCTTTGTAACAAAGCATGAAGGAAATACTAGGAGCTACGTACTCCAAGGAAAATGGCCGAGGAGCCTAACTCTATACTTTATCCTGTACTCCTTCCACCCAACCCGGGTGTCATCATGTTTAGTTGTTGTAGTTCTTACCAGGGCCTAATTCTTCAACCCACACTCTACAAATTTATTGTATTGGGCTAATTGGGTTTGACTTCATTCACCCTACAGTGACAGTGCTCAAATCTGGTCCCTACACACACTTATAAAAAAAAATTTCCAGAAAAACGCTACTATAGGGATTAAAAAACGCCGCTATAGGGCCACTAAACTTAGTATTCACATTTATAAAAAAAAAAAAATTTGCAGGAAAACGCCACTATAGGGCTTAAAAACGTCACTATAGGGCTTAAAAACGCCGTTATAGGACCCCTGAACTTGGTATCTTTTAAAAAATTTACATGAAACTTGAGTTCCTGGAACTCGAGTTCTATGCAAATTTTTTTTTTTTTTTTTTTTTAAGTTTGATCGGGCATAACTCGATTTTAAACCAATCGAGTTTTGCGTTGAAACTCGATTTTATGGTAATCGAGTATCGAAATAGGGGCATATGCCTATATAGTTGCAAAACAGGGGCATATTGCTAAATTTTTTAAAAATTAAGGGCAAAAGGCCAGAATGTCCGTTTGGCTTATGTGAGGGATTCCAATTTATAATTATGGGCGGTTTGGATAGGCTGTTCACAAAAGTGCGTTTTAAAAACGAGCGTTTTTAAACGGCTAGTGGAGCTAGTGTTTGAGTTTTATTAGGATAGTTTGTTCCTAAAATGCAGGGCTTATCTTGTATAAAAGGAGCAGTGGTTTATTTGAATAAAAATCATCAGATAAGAATTATTTATGCAGAGTAATCTATAGAGGTCAAGGATTTCTCGATCAATCCTAATTTCTTTTTAGTCTTTATCCAATACCCATTAATTATCAAAATAGGTAAAGGTCAAGTCTTGTACGTACCAAAGTGCGTTTTGAAAACATCATTTTAAAAACTACAAATAAGCGTTTGGTAAAAATGTAAAAATATGCGTTTTTTATTTTTAAAGCTACATTAAGCGTTTGGATAAACTGTTTTAAAAATGGCTGTTTGGAGTGTAAATTCTAAAAAAAGACCTAACTATTTTGTTAAGGTTATTCCGTCATTTTCCCTTTAATCAGTGTTTTTTTAATTACACAATCTAATAAAATATACATGGAGGCAGTGGCGGCTTTAGGAATTTTTTTCAAGGTATTCCTCAACAAGCATAAATTACACAATCTAATAAAAAAAAATATTTGTTCCTCACAATGGTCGAACCGTGATGATGTCATAATTAATTTAATAATTAATTAATATGAAAATAAATAAAATAATTACGTAAATTTTAACAATCTTAACAAAAACAGTATTTAAAGATGTTAAAAATATATTTTGATTAAATATTAGAAGATATTTCTCATAATTTACTACAAAGATTAATAAATATCCTCTAATTATTTAAAATATTCTGTTAAATTTGTAATTTACTAATATAATTAGCCAAACTATTCATATATTAACCAAACTACTAATATATAAGATATTCTATTCATCCGTATACATTCAAAGGCCTTCAAAAAGTAAAGTTTATTTCATTAAAAAAAAAAAAAAAAAACCCTACGTATTAATAAGTTTGAAATTGTAGCAGGTATTCAACTTTTTTTTGAGAGAGTAGCAGGTATTCAACTAGTCTAAAACACGTTTTTCAAAACTAAAATACATGTCAAAGTAACATGAAAACAGGTGTGTGGCTGTGGAATTTTTTTTGTTTAAAAAATATAAAATATCTCATCTCTATCTCATCCCCACACAATAAGAAACACAAACACATTGATCTCTTCTCAACTTGTCTTTCTCCCATCCTCTCTGTCTCTGTTTCTTTTCTCTTTTTTTGAGAATCTCACCTCTTAGTCTCTCATACAACAAGTAGATCAGAGCACAGATATTTTCCTCTATAACCTTTCTTCCTAAGCAAACTGATCTATCAATGGTAGATCTAACATCTATCTAAGGTTTGAGCTTTTGGTGAAGATGAACGAGCCCAGCCACCGGCCATTTTTAGTGAAGATTTCTGTGAGAGGAACCGTGAGAACCGTGAGGTTTGAGCTTTTTTTATTTATTTATTTGAGGGTATTCCTAATTTTGGTTGAGGGTGTTCCTAATTTTGTTTTTAAGGGTAAACAAATAAAAATTTTATCACATAGACTGACTGAGAAAATAGAGGAGGAGATATACATGGGGGAAGGGATAAAGCTGGTATTTCCTATCGTATTGGCGCTATTTTTTTATCGTATTGGTGCTATTTTGATTTTCTGAAGAAAAAAATAGCGGTTAGCCCATCTGCGTTTCTAAAAAAGCAAAGCTTTGCAGCGTTTTGTAAACGTGAAAAATCTGGATTTTGAAAACGCAAACATGCTGATTTTGTGGAGCCAAACGATTTGGCAAATCACGTTTTGTCTAAAACGCGAGTTAAGGTTTTATAAACAGCCTATCCAAACAGGCTCATAAAGCAGGGTAGGGGCTGGGATTTTTGACTGTTGCTCAACTCAACGGTAACATTTTTTGAAATTCAAATGGGAGAGTATGGGCCTATACTTCTTTTAATTGGGCCCATTAAAACTGAAATATATGATTACATTTTCTAGCCCACTAAAAAAAAAACTAAATTTATTAGTATATGTATTAAAAAAAATTAGTAGTGTTTGACGTGAAATCAAAGTTGATTTTTGTTTCCAATGAAAGAAATAAATAAAAAAGTTAGAATTTTGTGATAAGTTTTCCCTTCCAGATTTTGATGATATTTAGTGATCACCATTTATTTATCGTGACAAAAAAAAAAAAAATTACAAACATATCACCTAAGTAAGTCTTCCACTAGCTAATGCATATTACCTTTTTACAAACATAATTTTGTTTCTTTAAAGAAATAATTGAATACCGATTAGAAGATAGAAAATATAAGAATGAAGGTTATCTCTCATTTCTTAATAAAAAACCCAATTAGAAAGAAAGATAAAAACAAAGTCATGGACATTATAAAAGCTTGCCCATTTAGCAAGATTATGGGTTAAATAGTTTGTTTAACTTTTTACAATACAAAAATTGACACAATAGTTTGTAAATTACTATTTTAAGTATCTTTTATTTTAAGTTTTAAATTTTGATATTTTAGTTTTTTTTTTTTTTTTTACTCTTTTTTCTTCTTTTAAAAAAAATTTTTAATTTTTTTTTTATAACCAGTTTATTAGTTCTATACAATAAATTTGGTAATAACTGCCTCACTCCTTTTTATATACTTAATAACATGAGAAATCCACAATACAAAAATAAATAAATATCATGTGAAACCTCTAGATTTCTTTTGCTAAACCCTTTAGCATTAATATTATTATTTTGCAAGAATCGTCCACCTATGGAAAACACATAAAATAGTTCAAGTTAAATTTGATGTAACTTTAAGTAATATTACTTGTATTTCTTATTTGTGTTTCTTGTATCTTATTAAACCTTGTATTTTAACAAGTTGGATGGATGTTATTTCGAAATAGCTTGGAATAACATCTCCTAGACTTTTAGGATACATAGTCCTTGAGTTTCTTGTATCTTACTAATCGTCTTTATTTTTCAATTTAAAGCTTACCCTTGCTTGTGTATAATATAAGATGCTTTAGTTTTCATATGACAGAATCAACTTCTACATTAATTAATGCTTTCCTGGTTCTTGCACCTAAGTATCTATTTGTGGAACAATACGTTGACTATTGTATGGATTGTGAACAGGGACCACAATATGTCTGCACGAACTTTTGGACATTTGTCTGCACAATCTGCAGTGGAATACAGTATGCTGACATATCTCATCACATCTGTTGCCTCCTATGCTATTTCAAGCTCATATAAAAATTTTGATAATTGGGGCTATCTACATTTTCATCTTGTAAATTTTTTTTTTTTTTTCTGGATATTTATATGCTGTCTAATTTCTGTGTTTGAAACAATTCTAGCCGGGAATTCACACATCGAGTGAAATCAATATCAATGGCCAACTTTAGTGCAGAAGAAGTTAGTGCTCTTCAAGGAGGGGGAAATGTGGTATAATTTGACATTCATTTACAACTAATGTACTGGTTATTCTTTTTCTTTTTGTTTGTTAGCCCCTTCATGTATATACTTGTGGCAGATCACTAAACCAGCAAAAGGATATATCCAGTTCGCCTATGGTGCATCTTGTTTGAGATAAATGGGAACATTTTCCAACTCTAAGGAGAGAGACATTCTAGAGCAAATAGTGATGGAGCTGCTGATGATTCTGCTCAGAAGCAGGTTGAGTTTTCTTCTGCTTATGCTTTGGACTTGTGTTTTATGTTCAATCAGTGCTTGAAAGTGGATAGCATGCTTCGCCTGGCCCCCCTTTTTGTTTTATTGTTTGCTATGCAACTGGCTTTTTAACATTTCTGAGGTAGACAGCATTTTTGCAGCTTATTTTCTTTCTTTTAGTTGAGTATTCTGCTCACATGTTATTTTGGTTGTTGAGAGTGTCATGATCTAAATTTGATCCATACATGAATCCATTTCCATCATTTAGCACTGATTCCATTTTCCTTATTACATCTTTGATAATATGTCCTTCCTCATCACTTCTGCCCATCTCATTTTCGGCTTCCCTTTGGACTATTTTCACTCAACTTGCATCAAATTTTTGAGGATCCATAACCAACCTCAAAATTTTGGGACTAAGGCTTTGTTGTTCTTGTACTTGCATCAAATTACTCTTTTGAGCCACAGGGTCTAAGACATCAGGAATGTGTGTTGTACGGTTTTAAACTATAAATTGGGATGGTGTAGTGCAGCTTTATGCTAAAAATTCTGAACTGGTACTTTATCAAGGACATACTTTTCCCATATTGCGTCAAACTTTCAACCTGATCACAAGGCACCTATCAAAATCCAAACCTAGTTGATGGAGTGAAACTGCTTTAGCAAAGCAGCACTCCTAAATGCTGTTGCTTTGCTGTCCATGTTTTTCAGTTGAGACCTTATTATTTTTGGAAATGACTTTGCTCATAATGTTATCATACTGTAAATAAAACTTATGACTATTGTTTAGCCATCTCATTCTTTGTCATCATCATAACATACTCTATATGAAAATATATGCATGGTTCTTATCCTAATGAGAATTCTGGTTGCAGAGAAATGCATCTTCTAGTAGCATAGGATCCATAGATGGGAATGCCATGGAAATTAAAAGGGAAAATTCAAGAGGCAGGATTGATTTCGAAGCTGTTACTAAACCTTCCCAGAAAAAACTAGTAATATCATCTTCAGCTGGTCAATCTGTGATAATGTCCTCTGAAAATAATTTGGTAGCTTTTGACAGTTCTAACGAGGAGAAGATATCCCAGGGTGCTTCAGACAGTAAAGCAATGGGGGCTCCAAATTGTCAGTTTCTGCAGCTACGCCTTTAAGAAACATGTCAATGTTTCCCATTACAGGCAATTTGCACACTGAACACATAGATAACATTCCAGCATTAACAATTGGTGGTGTTTCTGCCACTGCATCAATTTCGCCCTGTGGCAACAATGCTCCTGCTCCTGCAGTTGCATCTTCAGGTGAGTTGTAAGGTTCTTGACAGATGTTCTCTATTACTTTTTGATTTTGTTTTTTAAGGTGATTAGATTTTATCCTTTTTCTTTCTGCATGATTGCCATAGTCCTGGAGTACTCCGCTTGGACCCAATGGCCAAGAGTCATGGAGTACTCTGACTTTGTAGGCATCTCAAGTTTTCTCAAAGAAGTCTCCTGATACTGGTTCTGCTGGTGTGTAACAGATACTCTCAGACTTTTATTGATTTCTCATTTTTCCTTCCATGCAATATTTGGTCTATTTCGGGCAGTGCAATTTGAGCTCCATTTTTTGGAACATGCACTTTTGTATTAAAAAGAAAAAGAAAGAAAGAAAAAAGAACTGATAATGTGAGAGCTAAGAGTGGAGCCTGAATGTACCCTTTGTTATTGTTGTTATAACATGATAGCAATTTGAATGGTCTGCAGGACCCTTTTACTGCTGCAGCTTATAAATATCAATTCAAATGCCTTGAGTGAAGACATTAAGTAATTCCCTGTTGATTTAGCTTTGAGATAGTAACGAATAGAGAAATTAAAATGGAAAGTGGTGCTAGAGCATACGCCAGTCTAAAATATGCTTAATAAGTTTTTTGAAGTTTAGACATTTATCAACTATTGCTTAAGAAAAGGATAATCTACCATTCATGATTACCTAACAGTTCCAATCAATCGCCTGAAACCTCCTTTTGGAGATGGTATATAGAAAATTTAATTTATATGGCTGGCTATTGTTGCAGACATCAAGGAGTTGGGGGTTTTTGGTAGTGATGGAGCTGTTTCTGACAGCATAAACACAAATCAGAGGCTGGGTGGAGGATTCGCTATCTAGGCAACCTTGCGTTCTTTCTCTGCCCTTGGAGGAAACTATTTTGGATAAATATGAGAAACAGGGCTAATCATATGATAATCTTTTCAGGCAGCATGTTCTAACTGTACCTAAAATATCTGAAGAAATAAACATGATTTTCTTGCTTTGTTTGAAGATGAGTACTGCAAAGTTGCTTTAGATAACAGAACCTTAGGAGCTGTGTTAATAACTTCTGGGCAGGAGAAGCTTCAAATGTACACTTGGCCATGTAAATTTGGTACTAAGAAAAAAGAAGAAGAGGGATTGGATTGATTGCTTGGAGATTCCACATTCATATATTGGCATTTAGTTGTAATCTTGTTACCACAGTTTTGGAGTTATATATAACTCCATAAATGTATGGGGTTACATGCTACCTTGTGCCAGAGCAAATGATTGTTCATCGAATTTATGTCTGCTTTGAGCAAATGATGGCAATAGAAAGTTGGCATTCAGGACTGAGTACAAGAACACACAAATATGAACATAGGCCAGGATCCATATTGAAATATTTCTTTAATATCATATGCGTCTAACTGCTTTCTTATTTCAGTAACTAGAGCAGCTCATCACATAGCTTTGCACGTTTATCCAGATCTGCAACATAAAGCAAATATGTAAAATATTGAATTCATTTTTGGGAGAAGAATAATTAAAGTGAAGGAAATTTTACTTGAACTTATTACTTTTTGTTAATTTAGAAAAAAAAAGAAAGAAGAGAGGATTTTAGGGAAAAAAAGAAAGAATGAAACCCAATTTGATGGATTTCTAACTTGGAATAAAATGTTAGATGCATGGGGACAGGTTGAATTGTATATTGAAAGGGTGTGCATAGGGTTTCTTTTGTACGCATAAAGTTTGAGCAGCTGTTAGTACAATTGCAGAGATTATCTGGGATTGACTAAAAGAGTGTTTGCATTAACATTTTCAATGGCAATCATTAAAGCTAGATCATAGATGTGAACTCTTGCCTTTCAGCTTCAGCCACTGCAAGCAAGACCAACACCATATAAAAATTAGTGATTATAACATATTATAATTAGTGAACACTACAAATCTATATATATCTAAAAACTGAAGCGTAGCATTTATTATTGCTATACTCCTGTTGAGCCACATCAGTGACCACATCATCCACTTATTTCTAACATTTTCTCTCTCCTTTTTAATTATTTTTCTCCTTATTAATTTATCACCTTACAATTACTCTTCCTCCAACATTTCCCCCACTTTTAGCTTTTTATCTCTCCACTATTCTATACCTTAACCTTACAATTCTTCCATCCCTTCATATTCCTTTTATTTTGACTCTTTTTCTCCCCCTTTTTTTACTATAAATAGTTGCTTTTCTCTCTTTCATTCTATCTATATTTTGCCCACACAAACAGGTGAATACTCTCTGTCTCTCTTTTTTCTTTTGGTGAATTTTTAATTCTTTGTTGCACATCTAATTTAGGTTGAAGAATTTTTTTGTTGAACTCTACTTTGGGTTGATGCATTTGGTTACATTTTAATTTTTTTTTTATTGTTAAATGTTATCCAATGATTTTATATAATGTTATTCTTCTACGTAGCATAGCTTGGATAATTTGTTATCTAGAATTATATATTTTCTTTTGAATATTCTTCTACTCACCTTATTTTATATAATTTTGCTATTTCTCTCACATTCTCTCCTAGAATATGTGATTATTCTCTCTCTCTCTCTCTCTCTCTCTCTCTCTCTCTCTCTATATATATATATATATATATATATATTCTTTCTTGCAACTCTACTTTCAATACTTTGGGTCAATGCATTTTGGAGGTATGTTTTGTGAGTTTCTCATCACATATAGTTTTGGTTTGAGTTAATTCTTAGATATATTAGAAGTGAGAATTTGAAAATTTTATTTAGTTGAATTTAAGTAAAATATTACATGTTTAATTCTTAAAAATAAAAAATGAGAGAAAATATAAATAATTTAATAATATGGAGGATGTGGCTGAATTTAGATGGTGAATAAGATAAGATGAGAAGAAGAAAAAAGATATAATAATAAACACCAAATTATCCAAATCATGTTATGTATTAGAATAGGATAACATTTAACAATAAAAGAGAACAAAAAAAAATCTTATATACTATTTTTAATTCTTTATAATGCAATAGGATAACATTTAACAATCAAAGAGAACAATTTTAATATTTGAATATGCCTATCAATTATTTGAGTAATATCAATTTTAAATTTGTGATGAGATTTGATTAACTTGACAATCTCCTTAAAAATATTTAGTTGTAGAAATAAAAAAGGAAAACATAACACACTATAACAAAAATTTGAATAATATAGATCAATTGAAAAAAGAATAATAGCTCTTCTCAATAATAATAATAATAAGAGAATAATATCAATTAAACACACCCAATTTTTTCCAAAAAAAAAAAAAACAGATTGATATATTTGTAGAGAATGATATATTCACATGCATAGCGTGAGTCTGCGACTAATTAGTGATAATAACAAAAACCATATAAAAATGATATGTTACTCCACTCAAAATTTAATATTTTAATAAATTATGAAACATTTTTGTCTCTTTAACACTGAACAAATTTATTTTTTGGTAGTTCAAGCGACAGCCAGAACTTTGATCGGTGGACTGGTCCAGCTTTTTGTGAAGGTTTGGATAAGAATTTTATATAAATTTTAAAAAAAAAATCATTACTTTAGAGAAAGATATTATTATTTAATCAAAAGGTGCTAGATTGATATCAAAATAAAACCTCAGGAATGAAGTCAAGGAATGAAATTATATGAAGACAACAAAGTCAAAGAAAATGATATTGAGGTGTTTGGTGCCTCGATTTTCCAAGTTTAGGGTCCGTTTGGTACATGTGTTTAAACACATGTTTTCAGTTTTTAAACAATATTACACGTCTTTTCACACAATTTTTCACCAACACAAATTTTCAAAAAAACTTAAAACTGTTGTTTAAACACGCGTACCCAAACAGACCATTATCAAGGACTCAAGACTATAGTCAAAGTGGGAAGAGAAAAATGGAAGAAAGAACAGGAACAAATAATCGTAGGCAGTAGGCACTACATTGGCAGATTTTTTTTTTTTTGAGAAAAAATAGGCAGATGTTTGTCCTAATATTGCGATTAAACTTGCATAACAAACTATTAAGTATAATCCACATTGAAAATTGGAAAGCAACTACATAATATAATTGTATTTTTTTGTGTTTGAGAATCAATATAATTGTAGTATTAACAATGATCGATAACTATCTAGTTAATGAGGAGCTTAATAATGATAATAAAATTAAGAACTAGCATCACGAGTATGCATCAAATTCAAATGCCCCAATAAAATAAATTCGACTGTTTCGTGATAAAATTCTAGCCACAAGATAAAGGTTACTTAGTTTTTTGTTTTTTTTTTTTAGTTTTGACAAATAGGTAATACTTATTTTATATGTGAAATAAAATATTCTAAAAAAAGAAAAAAGATAGGAAAAGTTAATATGTGAAATAGAAAACAAAAACTAATGAGTTCCATGTGTTTGAGACTCCAACAAGTGACACACTTTTCCCTCACTGCCTAGTTCAACGTATTTGAAGAGAAAATGGAAATGTTGAAGAATTTGTCGCAATCATACAAATTATAGTTTTCAACTAATCATCATTTAAAAAAAAAAAAATCCACTTACCACGATAAAAAAAGGATTTGGATAGAAATATTTCATTTTACAAGAACTGTAGTTTGCATTATTTTTTCATGAAAATAGACAACCTTGTTTGATCTTTTGAGACAAATAAAGCAGCTCCCGCTAAGGGGTGAAACCAGGCAGGATAGATGAAATCCGCGCAAGATAGATGAAATTGGTTCGAGTGGTCTTAGTTGAAAATGTGAGATTGCACATGTTTATGGATTGAAAAAGATTCAAGCGGTGTGAAAATGGTTGAATTTGCCATTAGTGTGAAAGGAATAGTGTCTTGAAAATAAGAATGTATGTAGTGTGAAAGGAATAGTGTCTTGAGAATAAGAATGTATGTAGTATTACCATTCCACCGTCTTCTAAAAAAAATAAAATAAAATAACATCTCAAAAAAAAGAAAAAAAAATACTATTCCACCGGGTGAAAGTAGTTCTTCTCTTCGAGCTCTACTTTTCTATTTCTTACCAATATCTTTTTATTAGAGGTGAATTTTGACAAATCTACCATTAGATTACATCTTCTTCTTATATCCTTCATACTTGCAAAAATTTTAGAAAATTAAAAATCAATAGTTATGTCATCAATAAATTGTTTAAATTGCAAGTTTTTGTAATTTAAAATTATGCATAAAATATAAGCTTATAGATCACATAGTAAATAATACTCGATTGACAAAAAATTTGACATGTGTATTAAGAGCGTAAAGAACATGTAATTCAACACTTAAATTTTCAAAATATGTAATAATATTTATTTTATTAAGTAAAGTTGTAGCCTTAATCTACAACTAATTTCGTAACTAAACTTTGTCCTAAATTAAACCGCACTTCATATTATAAACCAAATTACTAGAATTCAACCATGTAATCTGTCGGGATTTAATTGGGGGCTTCAAAAGAGGTTAATTTAATTCATTTTGAAACTCGCTAATCCATGTGAATTACAAAGGTGAAACGTTTTTAGAAATAGATCGCTGAGGCATCTGATAGGCCATCTATGATTTCATCTAAAACCGAGTATTTTCCACTTAAAATTGTGGACCCTAAATATAAAATTGGAGCAATACTAGGGTGACAAATAAAAAGTATAGAAACTACGCAATATGAAAGAATAGCCAAAACTTGGGTTATAATTGTTCAAACTCAAAGAAAACTATGCTTTGAACATGGGGAACGACAATGACCAACTCATATTTGGAGTAATTTTTGATCTGCTAACACTAAACCAATCACATAGACAACTAAATGTTTCATTAAAAAGATTTGAGGAGGAGAAGAAGAAGAAAATGCCATAGATTTTCACCAAACTGTACTATTGGGGTGGAGTTATGGTATACAAATTACCAATATTATGGCTTCATGACAGTATAAGATGGATCCATTTAGAGATAGTCCGTTCATAGTCCCAAGATATAAAAGGAGATGACCCCTTTGTATTGATGAAAGCACTATTACATCTGTACATTGGATAGGATGGACAAGACATAAGGAATTACTAGAAGACCTACTTGAATGATGCCAGAGGCAACTGCTATGACCTCCTCTGTAAAGATAACTCACAATTCAGTGCTCAGCCATTAAGGCTGAGTTATCACCATTAGAGTAAGTAATGAGATTGTTGTTTGCATGTATGGCAGGTCCACAGTCTGAATCATTAGCTTCACCTTCGACCTAATCAAAGAATAAAAATGCCAAAAACAAAGGACATTAAAAATATTGGGACTATGAAGTGTTTGTTTGGCTAGCTTATTTTTTGTCAACTTATTTTACTATTCAGCTTATTTTTGCTATTATTCATGAGTTCCACTACACTTTTTGATACTATTTATGAGTCTCATTACACTTTTTGATACTATTTATGAGTCTCACTATACTATTTCAACTAACATTTACCTTTATAACAGTACTTTCAACAAAAAGTTTTCAGTTTCAGCAAAATAAGCGGATCCCAAACAGACCCGAAACGAATGTAAACAAAATAATACCTAGAGCATGATATTAATAGACTAGTCATATAAGTATTACCTGCTCAGCCGTGACCATAGAATGATCCTGAGTTTTCTTGGAGAGATCCCTCAATGTACCCTGCAGAGTTCAATTTGACAAAAAAGTTGGATAATACTGAATGCAGTAAAGATGGAGATGCACAAAGAAGTCTTTAATGAAAGGATGTGCTGAACAGATCAGCGGCGTATAATTTGATGGTAGAATAATCAGTGGAGAGCATGAAGAACAAGAGCAGCCAGAAATTTTAAGAGCAACCATGGGTTATTGCAAACACCTCGACTAATGAGTCAAGGCTGGAGAAGGACTTAATCCAACTAATTCACGATGGGTTCTCCACACAAACACATAGAAACTGGGGATGCCCTTGTGGAGAAACAGACCTTGAAAAAGATGCAAAGTGGATATAAGGGTATATTTCTTACAAAAGAATGTCTTTGTACATAATTATATTGAACACTAGTTCATTTATTTTAATTACAACACCATGATTAAACTATGAACACAGGCAAACACATTGCCAGATCACAATCACCTCTTTATTGAGTTGGTGAAGAAAAAAAACTTTAAACATAAGGTATGGAACTTATGTCATCTAAAAGACAAATTCGTCTAAGGCCTCAAGTTTCTGTAGGTAATTTTCCCTCAACTATATTTTTTTGATAAATGTAGGTAATTTGCCCTCAACTATTAGTTTGTATTTTGGGACTTCTAAGTTCTAATATTTCCTCCTCTCAAAAAAAAAAAAAAAGTTCTACCATTTCAAAAATATCTGACAAGAACTACCTTTTCCGAAAAAGATTAAAAAATCACAATTTTTGCAACTATTAGTCCTTTTCTTGAATTGCTTGCCATTTTTCTTTTTTTCTTTTTTAGTAAACAGTAATACTTATTAGAACACACACGAAAATAGTAATACTAGTATTTTAAACCGGGTTTATAATACATTACATAACCAAAATACAACTACAAAAGAGCCTAACATTTGAAGTTGTAGATTGGGGTTATAAACAGCGGACACTAGACACACACAACCAATGTGGGATAAACATCCCTATTTTTTTTTTTTTTTTTGAGTAAATAGTAATACTTATTATAACACACATAAAAATAGTAATACTAGTGTTTTAAACCGAGTTTATAATACTCCCACATTGCTTAAAAGAGTGTGTTGTGTATAGTATAACTTGCCCCACCCTCCCTTAAAAGTTACCATGGCTTTTGAGTGGAGTTGTGGTATGCTTTTGTGTTAAAACCCCTTTCCCTCTCCTTTGTGTGTGTGTGTTTGTTTCTCAAAAAAAAAAAAAAAAAAAAAAAAAACCGAGTTTATAATACATTACACAACCAGAGTACAACTACAAAATGACTTAACTTTTGTAGTTGTACAATGAGGTTATAAATAGCAAACACTAGACACACACAACCAATGTGGGATAAACATCCCTTTTTTTTTTGAGTAAACAGTAATACTTATTAGAACACACACGAAAATAGTAATACTAGTGTTTTAAACCAGGTTTATAATACATTACATAACCAGAGTACAACTACAAAAGGGCCTTCCATTTGTCATTGAATCCTATAATTTGACGCATAAGTGCAACAAATAAACTGTCCACATTGCAACCAGCATGTAAGACGTGATATGTATCACTGTATCAATGAAGCCAGGAATGAATATCATTTTTCAAACACAACTTTTTTCACAACTAGCTGAAATGGTAAGGTGCCAATGGTGAACAATCTATGTCACATAAGCCCATCACTAACACCATTTTTCCCCCACCACTCACAACTAGCCACCTCAGCAAGTTGTAAAGAAATTGTGAAATTACTAAAAATAAGTGGTGTCACTATTTATTCTTTTAAACAGCCACCCCAAGAAGCATCAAAATATTTATTCTTCAATGCCTTTTCTTTTAAAAGGCATTGAAGATAATAAGGCATCAAAATATTCAAGGAATACTAACCCTGTTTGCCCAAAAAAGTCCACAGGCATTGCAAAGAGACCTTGGACCAGATGGCCCCCGCCGCATCATTGGGGTGGCCTTTGAACTTATGCCACAGTGTGTACATCTAGACAAGCATGCAGAATACAAATAGTAAAGATATAGCAATATTAAGGTGTAAATACACATTAGAAGTCTGATACAATAAACAAATAATACATCTCACATGAAAACAGAAAAAGAAAATATAATTTAGGCTACCTATACTTTCAGTTCCTGCAATAAAGCACAGATTTTAATTTGGTCCCTAAATTTTAAAAAACGGCAAATTTTGTCCTTGAAAATCTCCATTGTAAGCAATTTAGTCCTGTCAAATTGATGCCATCACAAAAATGGATGACATGTATCATTCCAATGTTTTCCCACATCATCAATTTTTGTAACTACTTTGTTAGTTATATTAATGGAAGAACTACATTGCTAAAAATTAAAAAATTTAGAGTTAAAATTGGAACTTACTAAAATACTTTTTTTTTTTTGATAAATAACGTAAGAATATTATTAATAATAGAAAGATTGCCAAACCGAAACTTACTAAAATACATTGGAGCATAAACATATTTCAGGGGCCAAAGTTTAGTTTAGCCTATAAGTTAAGAAGTCTGGAAAAGGAAAAGTACATCCAACAGTGGGATTAAAAGCGTTCAGGATTGAACTCACGAGGTTTCTGGTGGACTATCATCTTGCCCTGACTCCTGGACACCCCAGTCATAAGCTCCATCAGACTTTCTAGCAGAAGTAAATTGACCCTTATTACGCTGCATCCTGGTGCAGTAAAACATATATTCTCAGAAACAGAAAAGGAATGGATGGCCACATGGAGTGTCACAATAATAACAACCGACAAAAGAATAATGCAAAGCCATCAATAAATGACAAGCAGTGGAAAAAAAATGCTTTTGTTCCCTATCATATTCTATTTCAAAGATGGCTGATGCAATCAGCTGTGGAAAGTGCAAACTTTAATGTATATCTGAAATTCTGTATTGCATAGCAAGGATCAAAGTCAATTCAGACAGCCAAAAGTATACAATGAATCATTTGCAAAAGTGACCTTATGTATATAAGTTAAAATTATTTGTAAGAATGATGCAATAGACAGCTAGATTAGGGTAAAAAGGCCCTGCCCCCTCCAGAAACCTTCATGGCCTAGGTAAAAAGTATTTTGTGGTGGTTGTTGAAATTGGGGTTCCCAATGCTTCTCCATGCCCAACGAGAACAGTTAAGTTCCGAATTAGTGGATGCTTCCAAAAGGAGCGGTGATGCCACGTATAAAAAGGAAGAGACACATAGAGAGGCAGAGGCAAATAGAGCTTTTGCACATTTTCGTTAATCCATGAACAAGATCTATATGGACACATAAACCCATGGGTCATTGCAAGGAGTGGACGGGGGGAGTAAGTTACAACCCATGGGTAGAACTCACCCTTGAAAACTGGTTTACAAGGAGAGGGTGCCCAAGAGCTTATAAACACATGGTTAAGCTTACATTTAACCAATGTGAGACACTAGGATCATAACATACCACCATGCTCCGCAGCTGACGTCCACGATGGCTCTAGCGACACTGACCCATTAGTAGCCCTTTCTCTTTTTTGTGGCTCCACTCAACTATCAGTAATTTTAATCCAGCCTCTGGGTCGCCCCTTCTGGGATCCGACCACAAAACCGCAACTCATTTGATCCCATACTCAATGAGCTACGCCCGATTAATCGAGGTGATGGTTGGCTCTAATACCAAATGTTACAACTCATGGGTAGAATTCACCCTTGAAAACTGGCTTACAAGGGGAGGGTGCCCAAAAGCTTATAAACACATGGTTAAGCTTACACAAAACCAATGTGGGACACTAGGATCATAACAGAGTGCCAGCCCATTCTCACCCTTTTTTTTTTTTTTTTTTGATAGGTAATAAAGATATATATTCAAGAACACTACCTTATGCAGAAAAACATAAGGCAGAGAGAAAAATACAAAGGGAAAAGAAAGAGTATAAAGATAAAGAAAGGAAAAGAAATTAAGTACACAAGAGAGAGCTAAGGAACATAGGGAGAGAATCACTAGAGGTGAGTCCCCAAGCCCTAGACCAGTCAAACAGAGTGCCACTGAAAGAGGCCAATAGCTGGTCATCCAAACTTTTCATGTCCTCAAACGTCCTCCTATTTCGCTCCCTCCAAAGACACCACATCAAGTATAGTGGAGCTAAATTCCAAATGCTAGACAAATGCTTTCCAGGCCAATTCCACCAACCGAATAGAGTATCCGCAACCGATCTTGGCAAGACCCAAGAAAACCCAAAAGATCTAAACACCAAACTCCACAGCCGATAGGCCTTTTCACAATGTAGTAACAAATAATCCACCATCTCCCCATTACTACGGCACATGATACACCAGTCAACAAAATCAAACCCTCTACTCCTCAAATTATCACCTGTAAGGATCCTATCCCATACAGCAGTCCACACAAAGAAGGAAACACACCGAGGAGCCTTAACCTTCCAAACACCTTTCCAAGGAAAAATAATGGGCAAGGGGTTTCTCAACTTATTGTAAAACGATCGAATATCAAAGCCCCCATTCTTTGTCAACTTCCATCGCATACAATCTCCGTTCTCAGTAGGAGGTAGATTTGAGCCCAAGGTACGAAGAAAATCATCCACACCACCCATTTCCCAATCATTTGGTCTCCGAGTAAAATGAACATCCCAGCTTCTCCGCTCCTCTATCCCCAACCGTTCAAGAGAAGAGGCCACCGATGCCTCTTTATTGGATGCAATCCCATACACACTCGGAAAAGTCAATTGAAGTGGAGAATCCCCACACCATTGATCTGTCCAAAGCTTCACTCTATCCCTCACCCCTACCTCAAAGCAAATATTCTTGCTAAAATTCTCCCATCCCATGTGGATACTTCTCCACAAGCCACACCCATGTACCCCTCTACCTAGCTTGGAAGTTCATCCCCCCCATTCTTCCCCAAACTTAAGAGCAACAACCCTTCTCCAAAGTCCTGTCTCCTCAATCCCAAACCTCCATAACCACTTCCCTAGTAAGGCTTTATTAAAAGTAGTTAATTTCCTTACTCCTAACCCACAATTTTTCAAAGGTGCACACACCTTATCCCATCCCACCAAGTGTAACTTGGAGTCACAAGAAATCCCTTTGCAACCTCTCAATTTTATTGGTCACATGCGTAGAGATGGTGAAAAGAGACAAATAATAAGTGGGGAGACTAGACAATGTGCTTCCTTTTGACAAATACATCTTCTTCCAACCGGCCAACTTGCGCTCAATTTTCTCCAAGATAAGATTCCAAACAGTACGGGACTTGTGGGACGCCCCCAATGGCATACCAAGATAGGTTATAGGCAAAGACCCAATCCGGCATCCCAAAAACTCTGCCAAGACATGGACATTAGGAACCTCCCGAATGAGAACCATCTCACTCTTCAGCACATTAACCTTTAAACCTGTCATTGCCTGGAAACAAAGAAGAAGCATCCTAACATGTAGAATTTGCTCCTCATCAGCATCGCAAAACAGAATCGTATCATCCGTGAACAAAAAATGCGAGACACATACCCCTCCACCCTGTCTACCATCAGCCCTAAAGCCTCGAAACAAACCAGCCCCTTCAGCTCTTTTCATCATCTTACTGAAGACCTCCATCATAACCAAAAACAACATGAGGGATAGCGGGTCCCCTTGTCTCAATCCCCTCGAGCTCCCAAAAAAATCAGCTGGAGACCCATTAAACAAGACAAAGAATTGGGCTGTAGATATGCATGTGCAGATGCACCTACACCACCTCACCCCAAATCCCATTCTCTTCAACAAATCAAGAAGAGCCTACCAATTCACATGATCATAGGCTTTCTCAATATCTAATTTACAAATAACCCCCGGAATCTTACTCTTCAACCTACTATCAACACACTCATTAGCAATGAGAACTGAATCAAGTATCTATCTACCACCCACAAAACTGTTCTGAGACTCAGATATCAACTGATCCAAAACCTCTTTCAGGCGGTTTGCCAACACCTTAGCCAAAATCTTGTAAACACTCCCCACCAAACTAATAGGTCTAAAATCTCGAATATTGGAAGCACCATTCTTCTTAGGGATTAAGGCTATGAAAGTTCATAGGAATAAAATTCTACATGTGGTAAACTACAATGCTGGCTCAATAGGGGGGATTTAGGGTACTATGCCTAGGGATAACTCACTCTCTTGGTCCCATTACTCTGTAATCAAAGGGGATTGCTAAAAATAGAATGCACACAGTGGACTATTCAGGAATGGTAAATAAAATTTATCTAGTGAGTATAGCATATAGGGTAAACTAGTGAGTATGGGTAAACTAAAAATGGTCTATTAAGATTGGATTTAATAAATATCAATGCAAGGAATTGTTTCAAGACTGACCCTAATTGAATTGATCCACATCATAAGTCATAACGAAATTCATTTGATTGATAGATAGACTTGCCCTACTGAAAAGATACAGTTTAAGCATGGAATGAATTAATTTTCTACTTAAAAAAATTGGTGGCTACACCAATGGCCTTTGGGCTGATTGGACTTCCAAATCCATCATAAGAATAGCATGGTGGGTGAGGTCAAGTCCAATGAGGTGTGGAGTTGTTTCAACTACAACAACAAAGCCATAGTCCCAAACAGTTTAAAGAAAGGGAAAAAAATGTGGCTACCTGGAATGCTATCCTCAATGACATTAGTGCTTACAGTGAAACATGAGTGCTAACTTGATAGATAGCTCAATTTGACGTCAAAAGGCTATAATGAATTAAATGTAAGCTATTCCTTTTGCTTTAGTAGGCAATTGTGCATGACAAATTATCTTTAATATCTTCAAGTTCTCAATTACTTTTCCATACATATTTGATGTTAAATAAGCATGTAGGAGCACAACACTTGCCCCACATGAGCATCCCCAACTTTTGCCCCCAAAAATGTGTTATCTTATTTGTTTTTCATAATTGACACCTATTAATTTTTATTTTTTATTTTTTAAATTTTATTGGTGAAGGGGATCTAGAGTTCAAGCATTCGTGTGATGGAAAATGTATTCCATTGTTAAAGAGGATCTATACAGGAAGCAGACATGAAGTAGTCCTAAAAATTATAGAGAAGGAAATGCAAAAACAGAAAGAAATAGAATCAATAAATTCTACAACAAAATTTATCTTGCCACGACCTAACACACAAGACCATTCAAATAGTCATATGAAAAATGACTTCAGCCAAGCAATGCTGCTTCTTTGAAAGTTCAATGATTCTTCTCTCTCCACAGTGTCCACAAAAGGCATAAGGGAACTACATTTAATCAAAGGAAATGTGTACCAATTCCCTCCAACCATATCTTCCCCCCTGTGCTGCTATCCATACAAAGAATGCAACTGTTTGGGAGCCTTAGTGCACCAAGTACTTTCCCAAAAGAAAGTCAGATCATTGAAGTCTCTCAAAGCCTAATAGTAAGAGAAAACCTCAAACTCACCATTTACATCCAACCTTTGGCTAATGCAATCAGGGCCCTCTCTACTTGGGATATTGGAGTATATAGTATCTAGCTCAAATGACATTTCCTCCCCCCATAAGAATGAGGGAATGTGACATTGCCAATTCAAGATCTACTGAGTGGATACCTAACTTACCAATTAAAAATACGTGCCTATTAATATATACATTGGTAGAGCTTATGTGCAATTTATAGATACTCCTAAAAAACAAATGGTAATTTCTTTCAATTTTTCTTTTTATATTGTGCTTATATCATGTGGCTATCTACAGTTTGACAAGTACTTCCCCGGCAGATCAGATATCTACATTAAGATCATTTCTTAAAGGAGGACTCAAGTGTTTCTCTATACAGATATCCATTTGTAAAAAGATCAGTTCTTGGTACCTATATCATCCAAGCCCCTAATAATATAGATTAGTTGGAGAATCCCTTATGCATAACATTCACAAAGTTTCAATAACTATAAATTTGCTAGTAGAAAGAAATGCCATATAAACAAGTCAGTTAAAAGTAAATTCAGCTAACAAATATAACTAAGAAAAAGTTACATCCAGCTAACAAGTTCAACATCTACCCATATCAATAGCATTTATAGGTTTAGACATCATTATAAATCAAATTGGCATTGATGAGAAAAGCATGAGCTTTCTAAGCTCAATGAGTTATTAAAATGAACTGCATATGGATTAAATTATGGGTCCCATTAATGGGTGCCCTTAGGACATTTGTTAATGGACCCTTTTAGGAAAAAAATTTAATACCACATTCATGGGAAATATGTCAAAAAGTCAAAAAAGTTATTTGCTTTTTTCCTTTCTCATCAAAAGTTTCTAAAAATATTTCCTTAATCAATTCCCTGAGGGCATCCGTTAACTTTTCCCTTAAGTTATAACCATGCCATATCAAATGGCTCAAGAGAAGACGAGACAACAAGAAATAATATCCATTTTCCACATGTCAGTACCAATTTGGCAAGGAAAATTACCTAGCCCATCACCCCATTGGTTACTTATTTCTCACTTTTATATTAATTTATGTTTAATCCATAGGGCTAAAATCTATTTTGGGGGAAAAAAATAAGAAGAAGAAATCACCAAACCTGAGTGCAACTTCTTGACGGACACTATATCTAACTTTCTTATCGAAGCAACGTTCTTTTCTCTTCTGGCGGAACCTATTTAACGAAGCTGCTCTGTGCGGTTGATTACACTTTACAGGATAATCCATTACACCACCCTAAAGAAAAAGAAAATGCAAGCAATTTAGAAAAACACCCATTAACATTTTCAAGTCTAAAACATTAATGGTTAATTTGAAATACCCTCTGGTTCTGATTCATCATGTCCGCTTGTGGCCCCGATGTTAATTCACATCCCCCCAATAGTAGCAACACAGCTTGAACCTTAAATTGCAAACCAAAAACACATCATTACAATCAAAACCTTTTTTTTATAAATATTTTTATAATTCAAAATTCAGAATTCTCAACAAGTAAAAATTTGGTTGTTAAGTAATGTTTAGCTTAGTTTTCAATGAAAAAGTGAAATTGAAACCACAATAAGTTCAATTGAGTACAGATTTTGGTTATCTCAGGTCCCAAATTGAAAACTTTAAATTGTTAAAAATTTCAGTTTCGCACATTTTCTCAGCATCCAAACAGCACATCAAAAGAAACACCAAGCAAACCCTAAATCCAGAGAGAGAGAGAGAGAGACCTTGTCGGGGGTGACAGAGTCGAAGACATAGACTTGGCCTCGAAACGAGAGAGTGAGCTGGCTAGTACCGTCGTGGCGCTGAATCCCCATATCCGGCGAGACTCCGGTG
Organism: Quercus aquifolioides; assembly: GCA_019022515.1. Classification (NCBI taxonomy): domain Eukaryota; kingdom Viridiplantae; phylum Streptophyta; class Magnoliopsida; order Fagales; family Fagaceae; genus Quercus; species Quercus aquifolioides. Next base: position 22,204,604 of record CM032335.1, on the reverse strand, counting down.
GCGACTCCGGTATGGGTGTAGACGGCGTCGGCAGTGACGTCCTCGACGACACTGCCGACAACGGCGCCGGTTTCGTCGTCGAGGGAGTGAGTTTCGTAGCGAATGTGAGGGTTGTCGATGGACTCGACGCCGGCGCAAGAGACGTCGTCATCGTCGGCGGCGATCTGGTTGGGCATGTTCAGAGGCTGGGCGTGACCGTACATTGGGAATAGAGGAATTGAAGACAGAGATGTTGGAGCATTAGAGGTAAAAGAGGAAACCCTAACCCTAAGAGAGAGAGAGAGTTTTAAGTGAGAGAAGGGAATATATGCCTGAATAAGAAAGAGGATGGTGTGTGAAAGGAGGAGTGTGTGCTGTGAGAGAGAGAGCGAGAGGAGAGTGAAGGACAGGTCAGGACATGAAATGCAATGAAGGAGAGGGTGATTGGAAGAGTGACCCCGAATATCGGCGATATTTACGAGGTATGCCCCCTTTTAAGGATTTCCTTGTTTTCTTTTTTTATTTTTTTATAAAAGGTTGGAAAATTTTGTATAAAAATATGTTTTATGACTCCCTAGTATGAATTTAGCTTTTGTTTTTGTTTTTATAGAAGAGTAATGATTACACACTTGTTAGTTGCTAGTTACAACACAAAATCAAGTGTGCAATAACGAGTATGTAACAAAATTTTCCAAATAGCACACAAAAAACTCTCTCATATCAATTTCATCATTGTATTTTTGGTTGTAGATTTTTTGTGTTTTGTTCTAGGAACAAATACCACCATATATACAAGTCAACAATATTTTCTTCATATATAGAATGCTTACATTTCGATTAAGCATTTATCATTGTATGTATGCCTTTAAATGTTTCTAGATGAGAAAACATGAAATAAACCACACTTTGTGAATTTGTACCATTTTTTGTTTCATTATGAATCTCACATGGCACACGCCCCATCTCATTGAGTATGGCCATATCATTTTTGTACGTATATATATTGGTAAGTTACTCATGCACTTAGTGCCACTTAAACCCACAACCTCATGCTTCACCTAATACTTGCAAGGGGAGGAGATTCTAGTAGAACTATTGATAAAACAAGTCCATTATGCACCATAATTCCACTTTAGTCAAATACAATAACTGCACCATAATTCCACTTTAGACAAATTCAATAAATTGTGCTCCATCATTGCAGTTCATAATCCAGACATTTTAAAGCCATCATTAATATAAAGTAGTACGAATTCGCGTTTTTCACTAACAGCTTATTTAACTTTTTGTTAAAAACTTTTTGTAAAAAGTGTGCTAAAATATACTTATACTTTGAAAAAGTGAGGAAAAAAAAAAGGTTTTAAAATACTGAACATAAAAACGAAAAATTGAGTTTATAATCTAATGTCAAACAGACACTTAGCTTCTAGCTTTTTAGTTGAAAGACAGTAAAGATCCATTCAATCCATCGGTATCCACATTTTGGCCAACATGAACAAGAAGGATAGAATCCTACAAACTCCTAGAGGAAATTAAGACCAAGAGAGATGATATTGCATGTTTCTATATGATATAAAAACATGTATTCTGTCTTCGCCAAATTAAATACAATCCACACTTAGCACCAACATAGGTAGCTAGGATGATCAATAGAGGGAATGCAACAAGCACAACACCTCAAAGCGAAGAGATTAGAACAATCTTAGGCACTAAAAACTATCATAAAGGAGACAAGTACAACGCAAAGAGCTGACTGCTATTTAGGCACTCCACAGGTTGTAAAGATATTAAGAAAACCTCCTGAACGGTGGCTGATGTAGACCAGTAGCCAATCTTGATAGCAAAAATATACGTTGGATATGAAGTTGAGGAAAAAAAAATTTCCATTTGCTTTTTAGCAAGGCATCGAAGCCTATCTATACATCTTTTCGGTTGTTTTAGATAAGTCATCAGAGCCATCTATACAACGTTTTGAAGGGTTAACACTTACTATTTTAAGAAGGAAAAAGAGCAGGAATACTGCTATTCTTAATACACAATATTTCTATTCTGACCTATTATTTTAATGTACATGTATGTGTCAACACTGATTCTAGGCTGACCTTTTTTAAAGATGGAGATGAATGGATGAATGAATTTATAGAAGGCACAGTTTCCCCATCCCATGGTGTCAGAAAAAAATTCTTCTTGGAGCTTGCTTGAGTCCTGTATATGTCATTGTGAAGTAAAATTTGAATACACTTCCAAACTGTTCAATTAAAATGCTGACGGAACTGTGTGCATCCTTTCATTGCCATCACATCTCAACATGTAATGGACATGGCTCAGACATTCTACAATATTTAGTAGACGCTCCTGCAAGAGATGGGAAAAAAAATTAAAGAAAAACAAATAGAAAAGGTGAAATCTAGAAGGAACTTAACAACTCAAGAAATTATTGTTACTTTATTGAAAGAAAGAAACAAAGAATTCAGAGACACTTAAATCAAATGATAAAATTATAGGAGTATCACAACAAGGCACTAGAAGGTGAGCTGCAACTCTTTTTTTGAACAAGTAATAGCAATCCTTGCAATATGAATCCGAATATTACTATTTAAAATTGTACTCTGGTTTCCTGCAATGGTTTTAAAGCAATAGGAATCATTCTACAGACAACTAAAAGTTATTCTCCCTTAAAGCTGCATACTAATGCACTCTAAATCATGTACAAATGGTTAGTGGGAGCAATTATGGGTCAAAAGATTGAGCAGGATTTCAGTGTGCCATGAGCAACAGAGAGTTCAGAAATTCCTAAAATCACAACAAATTACTTATAATTAAGTATAAATATGAAAATCTGTTTAGTTATATTATATTTCCCTGCCTATATCCTACAGATATATCCTAAAATTATATACTTTGTCTAAATATATGACTCTTGTAAATTGCTTATAAGAATAATTAACATGGTCAACATCCCATGAGCAAGAGAATTATATCAGCACATGAGAGCTGGATAAAGTGAACCTGAGAACAGGCAACAACATATGATGACATCTAGTCCAGATACCATTGTCACTTGCAAAATGCACTAGGTGTGAAATGCTGGGTTAGATATATATGTTCCAAATATAAAGATTTAACAAGAGAAAAATCAATACATGTTTCAAATGCAATGCTTCCCACAATTTGTGCACGTACTATGGGTAAGATATCATCCACTAAGATGGTGAAAGGCACCAAAAAAAAAAAAAAAAAAAGATGCATGTAGTTTGGATAAAAGAATTTACAACTGATCATTTTAAGGATGTTTTCCCCTACCACTGATGAAGGCCAAAATGAAAACCTTAAAATTGTACATGGTAAAAACAACAATCATAATTTAACATTTCATTATAACTTAATTTTTGCACTCAAACTACTCCCACATTCCCATACTATTGGCCTTGTTTAGAAGATTCAACTTTTTCACCGAACATTATTCAATGCATATTTTTTCAAATGAAAAGGTATAAGTTTCCAGAATTACCCACCTTAATTTATGACAAATTACCACTTATCCCAAAGCTTAAGTTATTAAAAAAAGAGTGAATCCACGACCATTATTTTAATACTTCCACTCATGTGTCGGCCCATACTTCTTAATAAGTGGGGGCTTGTATGTGAGATTTTTACCCTTTTATTTTTAAAGGGAGACAAAGTGGAGATAGTGTTTGAACTCAATACAGCCTGGATCTGATACCATAATACATTACCACTTGTCCCAAAAGATTTGAACTCTTAGAAAAATTTTGAATTTAATCATTTAACAATTGTTTTAATAATAAAAAATGGGTATTGACTTTTCAAATCACATAAACGGTAAGTTAAGAAAGTTATCAACATTGTGTTCATTGACTTTCCAAAGAGGACCATAATTGGGAAAACCCAAAATGGAATGAGGACCAACAAAACGGGACACATGGAGTATATTTTTAACATCAAATGGATATAGTCACACATGAAAAACAAATGTATGCACGAACATAAGCAAGCAACAACTTAGATGACATTATCCCACCCTGCATTGTTTTGCTCATACAAATATAATCAGAAGGGCTTCATATTAACTAATCCAAAAAACAGGGAAAGCAAAATATAACTTGAAGGGACAAACTCATCTAATCTAACTGTCAGTAGGAAATCTTGTTTCAATTGGCTGTTGATGTGACAATGGCCACCCTAAATGGTAATTTCCTGACGTGTGACTAGAGATTGAAGAATACATAAGAATTCCAGGGAGACCAATGAAAGTGGTATCAAGAGTAAAGGAATCTTTCAATGATGGGAGAAGCTCTCAGTGGAAGAGGATTTTTTAAAGCCAGAGAATGAAGAAATCCTGTTATCTTACTAAAGAATAGTTTTATTCACACCCAGCAATGCATGCTACTTTTAACTAGACATTATGACTAGTATAAAACTAAAATGTAATGGAGCTCTCAACCAAGATGCAAATTTGCAACCAGTCATGGTGTGCAAATCCAATGTAACTTGGCCACGAAGCGTCATATTATTTTCTGGCTTTTGGCCCCTCCATACAGATTTATGCTATTTGGTTGTAAGGGAAAAATATGACCAAGAAACATCTCACTGGATAAGAATAATTACAATGAACTAACTTCTATGGAAATGTTTTGATTGGATAATTTCAGATAATAGGGAAAGATATAATCTGTTAGAATGTCAATGACTGCAGAATACCTGGCAATAACAAAATAGATCAGCCCCCGTTAAAAACTTCCTGACTTATGCTGTCCACTAGTGATCTATCCTGTTCCAGAAGCTTTGGATTTCGCATGTCGAGGATTGTTGGCTTTGCGATGTTGAGGAATTTCTATAGAATACACAAGAAGGTTTCCATCTTTTGTCCCAGCTAAGAAGCATTCTTCTGAGGTTACTGTTAGAGATGTTATTATCTTTCCAACTCCATTATACCTTTTTATAATCTCAAGTGAGTTCATAGAGCGTACAACTATCTGCCCTTGGTCACCTGCACAAACCAGAAATTCACCGCAATCACTCAGTTCCACACAGTTGAGGCGTCCATTGGATTCAGATTCAGCAAGATGTTTTCCATTAATTGAATAAAGGTGCAAACTGAGATCATCTTCAGCATAAAACACGATCCGCCCATGCCGAGAGGCAACAAGCTTTGACAATGCACTGCCAGAAGGATGGCGTAGAGATCTTATGTATCTTCCCTCCCTTAGGGTATGGAAAACACAAGTTCCATCTTTTGACCCACTGATAATTATATCAAGCTCCACGCTAACATATAAGCATGTGATCACATCATCGTGCCCACAAAGAATATGGAAGGGAGTTTCAACAATCACATAGTCTTTACGGGGTAGCTCTGTATTTGAGTTACGCACTCTCTTTTCTGGGCTTCTACCACGGGAAACTTCCCACACCATGACTGTAGTGTCATAACTTCCAGTTGCAAGGATGCTTCCATCAGATGTCACTGCAGTATTATAATTCATCTTCAATGTGTAAGAAGCATTTCTACAGTAAATAAGGAACTATTAAAAACAAAGCAGGAAAAAAAAAGGGGGGGGGGGGGGGGGGAGATGATGTATTGATGATGAACACAAAATCATGCATTAGAATTCAGTACCACATCAACTGCAAGAGCTCATAAACCTGCAGCTCCAGCTTGACCAACCACCATGCCATGAGTGAGAGAGAGAATAATGATAGTGATATCAAGCATGTTTAAGCCTTGTGCATGAGATTACAAGATTGTGCTTCTAATTCCACTCTTATGCAATTCCGAATATGAATAAAAGAAAAAGAGTGTTCGACAAGGGAAATAAAGAACTAGTTCAAGCTATCAAATTAGCAACAACACCCAAACTCAATCCTGAAGTGAAAGAGAGAGGAAAAGCCACAAAGTTCGCTGAAAGTTATTTAATTCTCTAGAAAAACTGAAAAAGCCACTGTTACAACTTCCTAAAACTCTTAAATAAGACAATAGGCTGCTGCCCTAGCTAAGATGCAAACACAACCACTAATTCAAATCTAATCTAATGCATCTTATGAGCTTAAGTGATATCCTCTTCGCCTCCTGGTTTTGAATATAGGCTTTTAGACAGAAGAGGAGGTTGCTAACATGGAATCAAATGAAGCAAACATAGTGGCAACATCAAATGCAAAGATCTCAACATAGCCCTCTCACCTAACTCCATGAAGGCAGAAACTAGGTGAGGTGGAGATTGAAAATTTTTTTTTTGATAAATAACGTAAGAATATTATTAATAATAAAAAAATTGCCAAACCGAGTACATTGGGGATGTACTATGGAGGCACAAATCAGAAAACAAAAGAACAACGGTCAAGAAAAAAAGAAAAAGAAGAACAAGAAAAATGAGAAAAAACCACACTCCATTCAAAGAGAGTGTGTAAGAAAAAAGACTTAATGTCCAGCAAAGGTCGTTCACAACCCTCAAAGCTTCTAGCATTCCTTTCACGCCAAATGCACCAAATCAAGCAATGAGGCACTAATCTCCAAACGTCAATGTGACGATGTCGCGCAAACTTTCCTTGCCAAGCCTCAAACAACTCAAGAACAGTGCGAGGCATAACCCATTGAATACCAAACAAGCAGAAAACCAAGGACCACAACTCCCAAGCTATGGAGCAATGAAGAAGAAGATGATCCACTGACTCCCCACACCTCTTACACATATAACACCAATCAAGCACTATCACTCTTCTTTTACGAAGGTTTTCTGTTGTTAAGATCTTTCCTAAGGAAGCAGACCAAGAAAAGAAAGCCACCCTTGGAGGAACCTTCGATTGCCAAATCATTCGCCATGGAAAGGAAACAAAAGTAGGAGGGTAGAATGAGCTATAATAACCTCTAACCTCAAAACCTCTATTCCTTGCAGGTTTCCAACAAACCTTGTCTGGACCAAACCCCCGCACTGTCGAAGAATAGACCAACTCCATAAACCGGTCAAAAGCTTCTTCTTCCCAATCTTGTGGTGGACGACGAAATTGCACATTCCAGTGAAACCTCCCAGCAGACCAACCCATAACTTCAGCCACCGAAGAATCCTTTGACCTACTAAGACAATACAGCTCCGGAAAGGCCTCTTGGAAAGTACACTCTCCACACCACACATGCTTCCAAAATTTTACTCTAGTACCATCCCCCACATCATAAACCAGAAATTTAGAGAAGTTCAACCAACCGCTTCTAATATATCTCCACAAGCTGACCCCATAAGGACTTGTTACCTTTTTCGTACACCAACCACCCCAAATGTTCCCATATTTTGCCTCTATAACCCTCCTCCATAAAGCCTCAGTCTCCATACCATACCTCCACAACCATTTACCTAGCAAAGCAGAATTAAAATTCTCCAACCGTCTTATACCCAACCCCCCAACCTGCAAAGGCCTACATACCTTGGCCCAATTAACTAAATGTATTTTAGGTTCACCACCAATCCCATTCCATAGAAAATCTCTCTGCAATTTCTCCATACGCTTTGCCACCTTACCGGGTAAAGGAAAAAGGGAAAGAAAGTATGTAGGTAAAGATGAGAGTGAGCTTTTAATGAGTGTCACCTTACCCCCTTTAGATAGATACATTCTCTTCCAACCTGCTAATCTCCTCTCCATTCTCTCTAGAATAGGATTCCAAACTGATAAATCCTTAAATTTTGCGCCTAATGGAAGGCCCAAGTATTTCAAGGGCAAAGAAGACTGCCCACACCTCAACAGACCCACCAAATCCTCCAAATTGTGCACCTCACCAACAGGTACTAGTTCAGATTTCCCCAAATTAATATGAAGCCCTGACACCTCCTCAAATCTAGCAAGAATCACCCTCAAATTAGCAATCTGAGAAGGTTCAGCATCACAAAAAATCAGAGTATCATCTGCAAATAAAAGGTGAGACACCGTCACTGATGGACCAGCCGTACTACCCACAGAAAAGCCTGATAATTGCCCAACGGAGGCAGCCACATCCAACATACGACTTAATGCCTCCATCACAATATCAAACAATATAGGAGATAAAGGATCCCCTTGCCGAAGCCCCCTAGAACTTCCAAAGAAATCTGATGGGCTACCATTGATCAGAATGGAGAACTTTACAGTTGAAATGCAAAACCTTATCCATTTTCTCCATTTCTCTGAGAAACCACATCGCTGAAGCATATACAATAAAAAATCCCAACTCACATGATCATACGCCTTCTCCACATCCAACTTACACAACACACCTGGAACTCCTGACTTCAATCTACTATCAATACATTCAGAAGCAATCAAGACGGAATCCAAAATCTGTCTACCCTTTACGAAAGCATTTTGTGAATCCGAAACAATCTCATGCGCCACCCTACGAAGCCGATTAGCCAATACCTTAGAAATAATCTTATAAATCCCACCAACTAAGCTGATAGGCCGAAAGTCCTTGACCTCCACAGCCTCCACTTTCTTGGGAATAAGAGCAAGGAACGAAGCATTAAGACTCTTTTCAAACACCGCCTGAGTATGGAAATTGTGGAATACAGCCATAATTTCTGTTTTCAAAACACCCCAACAAGACTAGAAGAATGCCATTGAAAAGCCATCCGGGCCAGGTGCCTTGTCACCATTAAAGTTAGTGATCACCCCAAACACCTCTTCTTCCTCAAAAGGCCTATCTAGCCAACTCGCATCTTCCACAGAAATACTAGAAAAATCCACATCATCTAGGACAGGTCTATGAGCCACATCCTCCAAATAAAGTCGCCTATAAAACTGAGAGATACAATCTGCTATAGAAGCTGGGTCCGAAGACAACACCCCATCCACCATAAGCCTATCAATAGAATTAACCCTCCTATGAGAGTTAGCCATGCGGTGAAAAAATTTTGTATTCCTGTCTCCTTCCCTAACACAAAGAACTCTAGATTTTTGCCTCCAACTTATTTCTTCCAACAGAGTAACTCTCTCTAACTCATCACGAATTCTTCTCATTTCTACCATTTCCTCCGATGATAAACCCCGACTCTCCTCCATATTCTCTAGAGCACTTAAGTCCTTCCACAATTTTTTAATCCGCACTTCAACGTGACCAAACACCTCCACATTCCATCTTTTCAAATCATTTTTTAAGAGCTTTAATTTATTGGCCAGAATGAAACTTGGAGCACCATTAATCTGATAGGAATCCCACCAAGACCGGACCCTATCCACAAAACCTTCATCTTTAAGCCACATATTCTCAAATCTAAACGGCATACTCCCTCTCTGAAAAGACCCACCCTCAAGGACAATTGGAAAATGATCCGAGCACAACTTAGACATCCGTTTTTGAGAAACTGTTGGAAACTTATCCTCCCAATCTGCAGAAAACAAGAATCTGTCCAACCTATGTACTAGGGTGTATCACAATCACATACTGCACTACTAGTTTTAGTGATTTGTCATTGATTATGGGGGGTGTTCGTAGCTTTTTTATTGAATCCAAACTTTTTCAACTGGTGGTAGAGGAAGGGAGACGGTATTTCTCTTTAAGGATTTTTTAGCGGAGTAGGTATTTCATGAAATCAATCTTCATGGGTAAGAATGTGGCACAATGGTTGATGAAGAGTATGGAACAAATTGTCGTTGGGGTCAGTCCAAAGTACGGGAAAATGGCTGTTAGGGGATAATAAGGGGGAGAAGCAAAACCTGCTGAGCGAAACGGCGGTGAGCTTACCAGGTCTAGCGACTCTAGCAGGTACAGAAGTGGGTTCTCGGCGCAGTTCAGAGGACTTTAATTTTGGAAAGATATATCCGGTAGGAAATAAAAGAAGATCTCCGTTGAATTTCAAATCAAATTGGACTGAACATGTTTATGGAAAAAAAGGGGAACTGAGGAAGTCAGATTGGACAAGAAAAAGCTTGACTGTAGAAGTGAATGGGGAAGGAAAAAGGAGTGTGGCATGGAATAAAGGTGGTCTAAGGAGTTCTAAAGGTCTTGTGTTATCCAATTACGTTCTGAGTCCACCAAGAGTTGGGATTGAGGAATTGGGTGTTCCGGGTGGAGTTGAAGGTGGTCGGGTTGCGGGTACTTGTGATATTCAGGGGATAGACACACCCCATAAGACTAACCAGCCGGTGTTGGCATTAACTGAGGTCGATGAGGGCCTGGGTGATGTGGATAGCTCTTCCCCCTTGATGACTTTTAATCCTTGGGGGTTGGTTGTGACGGCTGAATTGAATAGCAACACTGAGATGATGAGGTTGGATAACACATTGTATGTTTCTAGCTGGGTGAAACGTAGACTCCCCGGTTTCAGTAAGATGATGGGACTTTCTTTGGGTCGACATGAGAAGAGGTGTATTATGCTACTACAAAGACTTGAGACGAAGACTAAGGCAGCCAATCTGGTACACAGGAATGCTGCCCATCGAAGAGCTATCTCCAAGGATAAAGGGAAGAGGGAGCTGAGAAATTTGATTTCTTCGGTTAATTATGAAAAAAGATAGTCTTCTTTTCTTTGACTGCATTACTGAGGTTGTAGTAGGGAGTTTACAGTTTCAATGAAGTTAAGAATGGTGTCATGGAATGTTCGAGGTTTGAATGATGCGCGGAAACGTTTGGTAGTTAGAAATTTATTACAGGAATGGAATTGTGATGTTGTTTGCCTTCAAGAAACTAAGCTTGCGGGCATGGATAGACAACTGATTTGCAGTTTGTGGAGTTGTCCCTACGTAGACTGGGTAGCTTTGGAAGCGGATTAGACAGCTGGTGGTGTTTTGATAATGTGGGATAGGAGGGCTTTAGAAAAGTTGGAGGTATTGGTAGGTCAATTTTCCGTATCAATTCAGTGGCACGGTCTGGGGGATGGTTTTATTTGGGCATGTTTGGGGGTTTATGGCCCGAATGATAATTACTTGAAGGGGGCAGATGTGGGATGAGCTGATGGGAATTAACAACTTTGTGGACTGCTGTATGGGATAGGATCCTTACAGGTGACAATTTGAGGGGTAGAAGGATGGTTTTTTTTTACTGGTGTATCATGTGCCGTTGTAACGGGGAGACGGTGGATCATTTGTTACTTCATTGTGGTAAGGCTTATCGGTTGTGGAGTTTGGTGTTTAGATCTTTTGGGATTTCCTGGGTCTTGCCAAGATCGGTTGCGGATACTCTATTTGGTTGGTGGAATTGGCCTGGAAAGCATGTGTCTAGCATTTGGAACTTAGCTCCATTATGCTTGATGTGGTGTCTTTGGAGGGAGCAAAATAGGATGACATGGAAAGCTCAGATGACCAGTTATTGGCCTCTTTCAGTGGCTTTCTGTATGACTGGTCTAGGGCTTGGAGACTCACCTCTAGTGATTCCCTCCCTCTATTCCTTAACTCTCTCCTGTGTAATTAGTATCCTTTCCTTTCTTTTTGTCTTTTTTCTCTCTCTTTCCCGTTGTACTTTTCTCTCTGCCTTATGTTTTTTTTTGCATAAGGTAGTTTCTTGAATATATATCTTTATTACTTATCAAAAACAAAACATCAAATGCAATTCCAAAGAGATCACTATCATGATAGTTCCACATAAGTCATTACATGCCACTTTAAGATCATCTTTCAACAAATCCAAAAGGATTAACTTTTTCAGTTTTGCATTTGAGATGGAGATTATGATGATTGTGAAGTCTGTAAATTGAACTAGTTTATGAAAAAAGAATATTTTGGTTCAACACACATTGGTCAAGAGTGCAAAAGAAACAATATTGAGAATATTAAGGACAGAAATTATTGACACAATTTTATGTGTCCCCTAAGAAAATTCCTGTCTTCTTCAGCCCAAAAAAAGAAGAAGAAGCTGGAGGTAGATGCTGTACTATCTGAACACTACCCAATAAAAGTCAAGCCTGAAAGCCTTGTGGGAGAATACTGCATGCATAGACGCACACTATCTTTTCTTACTAAAATTATAGCCACAAGAAAATTAGATTAACTAACACTTATGGAAGATACCTGCAACACAGCTGACCACATCCTTATGCTGTCGGATGCTCTGCACCATTCTGCCATCATGTAAGGAAATAACCTGAAAGCTATTTTCCCAATTGCCACATGAGATCAAAAAATTCTCAGAGGGTGTCTGCATTGTTGCAAAGCATTGTGCTCTAGGTTCAAAATTCTCAGCCAATGGACTCCCGATTATACGAGGAGAAAGAATATCAGAACCAACTCCAAAGAACGGATCCTGCAAAAGTTTGTCAAGTTGTTTTAGTACTAAAGGATAAAATCATGAACATTAATTCCAACATTTTGAGAACTATCCAGAGAACTCAATAAATAATTGAAACCCAACCTGGGAGGCAGAGAAGGTGAAATTTCCACCAGTTTGTAGTTGGGTTGTCAACCACATCTTGACTGACAAGGTCAGTCCCTGGTTCACAAGGACAATGTTCGAGTCCAATACACCAACATAAAGTAAAGCAGATGGTGGAGAACTTGCACTACAAACGATGGAGGTCAAATTAATAGAATCAGGTGCAAAGTACAAAGGATGAGCAATAGGAATTGGAGGCCCTCTCCTAGGGTGTTTTTTACGGAAAATCTGGATTGGTGTTTGTCCAAAATTTGCAATTTGGTCTTCAATTGCTGCTCTTTGCAAATCGTCTTCCATGGTGTCCAGATCAACAGCACCTTCATAAGTCAGGTAGTAAAAGATATTTGCTGCCTGTAATTTAATGATTTTTTAATAGAACTCAGTAAATTAAAAGATGCATATTAGACAATTGATAGTTTGCATGGATTAAATGAAAATCTATTTCAATTATTAGACAATACCTCCACTGCTGGTTTTCCACGCTGCTTGTAACCAAACACCAAATCTATCCAGTGGTGAAGATTTGAGCTAACATATTCACTTTCAAGGGCATCTCGATTTCTATTTATAAATTCCTCAGGAGAGCCCTGCGCAAATAATGAGGAACTAAGTTTTCTTTTTTTTTTTTTCTTTTTTTGATAAGTAATAATGATATATATTCAAGAACACTACCTTATGTAAAAAAAACATGAGGCAGAGGGAAAAATACAAAGGGAAAAGAAAGATAAGAAAGAAGAATGAAAAGAAAAGATACTAATGACACGAGAGAGCTAAGAAAACTAGGGAGAGAATCACTAGAGGTGAGTCCCCAAGCCCTAGACCAGTCAAACGGAGAGCCACTAAAGGAAGCCAATAGCTAGTCATCCGAACTATTTTCTTTTTGGAAGGAAAACTAGAATTAGACATCAGAAGCTTAACATAAATTTAATTGATATAGCACATCCGATGTACATAACACAGAAACTCATTATTACTTAAGTATCACAGGCAAATTGTTCTAAATTTAAAACCCAGCTTATGAAGACACTGACTTGCAAGTTAAAGGGGGGATGGAGGTGGAGAAGGAAGAATATAATAATAAATCTCAGAAGAGACAATTATGATAGACATAATTTTGAAGTTGTCTAATATGTGTGGAGCAGAGTTAACAATTTTGTAAAGGTAAAATATATGATTGATCACTAAATTTGTGTCAGGTTCTATTTCACTCCCTTTAAATTTGAAAGCTTCTTTTGTAGTTCTAAAAAAATTGTAGACATACCAAGTTAGTCCTTCTGTAGCCTTGTTTGCTATAATGGAGCGCCATGTGGCTTTGTTGAATTATGCCATGTACGCAAGAATTATAATGGAAAGACCAAGGAAGGACTTACTTGATACGTTCACAATTTTTTGAGGACTAAAAAAGAACTTTTCAAATTTTACAAACTAGAAATAGAACTTTATTCAAATTTTCGGGACCAAACTTTCGTTTAATTCCATAGTCAGGATTGTTAGAAAATAATTGTTAAATGATTAAATTACCCTTTCATATTAGCTTAAACTTTTGGGACAAATGATAGCTTATCATGGTATCAGATCACGTGGTCTTGAGTTTGGACTTTGTCTCCTCTCTATCTCCCATTTAAAAAATAAAAAATTTCCAAGTGTTGTGCCCTACATATTGAACTAGGGCCACATGTGAGGGGGAGTGTTAGAAATAATAATTAGGTGATTGAATTTACCCTTTCATATCAACTTAAAACTTTGAGACAAGTGGTAGTTTATCAGTGATAGTAACAAACAAACATCCCTAGCAAAAGTCAAAACATATGCCATAATGCTTTGTCTTTTACAATTTCTTTTTAAAGTTCAAGAAAAGTCATATCCTAGTGTTTAAGGTGTGTTAGATATCTGCATAGAAGTATCCCAACAATTATTGGATAGATGTCTGAAGGCAAAACTTGTTACCTCAAGTTGGGTAAAGTTATCAAGCACTGGATATAAATTGGGGAGTATCAGATAAGAACCAGTATCAATATGGATACAGCTCTGTAGAAGAAGAATCTTATGCTACATAGTCTGTTAGACATTCTCCTTTGCAGACACCTATATTTGCATCAGAAAGCTTCTTGCTTGGTCTAGAGGTGATTGTCTTAGTCTAAACCATCCAAAGTTTATATTTCCTTCTAGCCATGCTATAGATGTGGCATCACTTATAAGAGTCTTGAGCTTAACTGGCACCACCTGGTGAGATATCTAGTGTTCAAAACTCCATCCCCCATTGTTTTCAACTATCGAATTATCTATAAAAATAAAAATAAAATATGTGGCATCACTTTCTTTATTTAATTTTTTTTAAAAGGGCTTGTATCCGATGATGCAAACCCATTCTCACTTTCTTAGAATTTCTTTATTGTTCACCTTTATGTCATTTTGAGATTAGAGTTCATGCTATATTGCCATGATTTGAAAGTTCTTATTATTCTGATAAATTTTTTTTTCCCTTTTTCTTCAGGGGTGCCTTCGTTTGTTCTAAAGGTGAATAAAAATCACATCCTAGGGCTTTGTTTCAATAACCTAATATTTGTCAATTTTTTAGCAAAATAATTATGAACAATGTATTTATCCTTTAAATACCACAATACATCTACCTACAATAAGTTTAAGGCTACAGAAGTCCTTTTCTAATGTCTAGGGAGATATACTAAGCTTGCAGCTTGTCACTAGGCTTCCTAAAACAACAAGCGGTGCCCTAAAAGACAGTCCAAGTATTACACATTATCATCTAGGAAAGAGAGTAATTAAAAAATAAATCAAAAGTGGTGGACTATGTTAGCAATCAGACTATAGGCACTGTTGCAGCCTGAAGTGCTTAGGGGAAATCCACATACCTTGGCCCAGGGAGGGAGACAAACATCACCTATGGGTTCGCCATCTTGTTT
Organism: Quercus aquifolioides; assembly: GCA_019022515.1. NCBI lineage: Eukaryota > Viridiplantae > Streptophyta > Magnoliopsida > Fagales > Fagaceae > Quercus > Quercus aquifolioides. The sequence goes on along the minus strand of CM032335.1, from coordinate 22,189,355 downwards.
CACTCCTAAATGATAAGAGTTTGAATTGACAAGAAACTCAGGCATGTAAAAGAACTCAGGAATCAACTCCTTCACATCACTCGTATTGGAAAGACAGTTCCGATATGTGCCCTCAACGCTTTGAAATAGGCGATCTGCATGGTCAAATTTGCCACCCTGACCATAAACAATAAATAATTTTAGCATTTCGACCATGAGTTGCCAGATTTCAATTACTCTCTTAATTAAACAGGACATTGGTAGATATGAATGACTGCCAATTATGCCTTTCACAATTTTCGAATCACATATCATATTGTGTGCTTATTTTTGTAGTATGTACTATGCATTGTGCCATATTGTGAATTATGAGATACACTTTTTTTTTTTTTGGATATAAAGTATTATTAAAAAGAAGGATGTACTCAGGGAGTGCACACAAAACACTCCTAGAAAAATACACAGTCCAATAATTACATTTGAAGGGAAAGGGAGTCAATAAAATCTACAACAGAATTCATATCACTTGTGCCTATGGATCAGGACCACCCAAACATTATAAAAGATCTATCTCATACATCGTGAGGCGCACACGTTTTAAAATTCTTTTGGAAGAAACTGATATTTGGAATTTGATATATAAGTATTCATAATGTTCTCACTTTGAAGTTTCAAGCCATTACCTTATATGGCAGACTCATTTGGCACAATGCATATTTATTAACATTTTCAAGTGCAATAGGCCTTCCCCTCTAGTAGAAATTAAAGCGGGGCCAATAATATGAGGAAAAAATGATAAACAAAAAACTGTAATTTTTAAACAACACCTCAGCATGATAGAATGTGCCCATCCTAAGGGGTTAAATGACTGGCATTACTGAGGAAAACTTAAGTAGAGCAGTTGCTTTTTTTTTTGATAAGTAAGAAATCTTTATTAAATGTGAAGACTGCTTCAATCAAAGAAGATGAATGCTTCAATCAAAGAAGATGAAGTAGCCTAAAAAAATATGTACAAACAACAAAGAACAGAATAAAAGAAATTATGTACACGAGAAAAGAGTCTATGAACAAAGGGAGGGAATCACTAGAAGTGAGTCCCCAAGCACAAGACCAATCAAACAAGGTTCCAGCAAACAATGTTAATAGTTGTTCCCCTGATTTCTCCAACTCCTCAAATATGCGACTATTGCGTTCCCTCCAAATGATACAAATCGCACAATGTGATACCAAGTTCCAGATATCCAACAAATGCTTCCCCAACCGATTCCTCCACTCCCCCAACAAATCAATTACCCTCTTAGGCAAGACCCAAAAGACTCCAAATGATCTAAAAGAAAAACTTCATAACCGATAAGCCCCCTCACAATGGATCAATAGTGAATCAACATCCTCTCCACTAGACCGGCACATGCAACACCAATCAACTATTGTGAAACCCCTTTTCCTCAAATTATCACTTCCTCAAATTATCACTTGTAAAAATCTTTCCCCATGCCACTGTCCCAAAAAAAAAAGAAGGGAAACCCAACGTGGAATTGTCACCCCCAAAATGCTTCCTCAAGGGAAAGAAGCAAAAGATGATCCTCTCAAAGCACTATAAAAGGAGCTGATGCCAAAGTCATCTTCATTTTGAGGAATGTAAGACTCCAACTGGTGTAGAAAAGCCTCCACCAACTCCACCTCCCAATCATTAAAACCACATTGGAATCTCACATCCTAGTTGCTTTTCTCATGGAAAAGGCAAGGAGAACCTCAAGATACAAAGAAATTTAAAAATTTAAAAGCTTTCTTTAAATTGACTTCTAAAAAAGTTGCCACCTTTTTTTTAATTTTAATAATTAATTTTGTAATTAATTTTTCATGAAAAAGTAACCAAAATATTCACCAATATATATATATATATATATATATAGTCATTAAAAAAGCACAAAAAAGGGGTGCAACCCTAGTACACCGGAAGCATACAAAGGATAACCCAAAAAATAAAAGCAGATAGCATCTAAAGAGATTATGTAGCATGTATTTGTCTCGCACTTAGCTTGCATATATTATGCAATTTATCACACAGTATAAGATGCTAATTTGTGATGTCAACAATTAGTACCTGCAGATTACGGTGAAGAGATGTAAATGGTTCTAATCGAAGAAGGTAATAGAGCACAATCCCCATACTTGCGTAGTGAGACCCATAGTAGAAACTGCCAAAATAAAAAATAACATGTTACCCAGAGAGAGAGAGGGGGAGCATCTCTGTGAGAGGACCAATGCATGCAAGTTGGGTTGCAGATTACCTAGGTATATCAGGATCACTGAAATTTCGGTATCTATCTTCAAACACCTGTGCAGGTAAAGTATACCGTTGAGACAGTTGTTCAAATACTTATCATAGAGAGATCTGCATTCATTATGTTTTCTAATTAATGAAAGATAATATAAACTAACCTCAAATCTTTTCAAATCCAGTGCTCCAACGGGTTTTGAAAGATCCCTAAAGGTGGATGACTTGTTAAAGTCAAGAACCTCAGAGGAGTAATCAGCCAAGATCCAAGGAAAGACAGGATACTGTGTTAAATCATTATAAGATCTTCCTGCAAGCGTATTTAGAATCATTAGATACTCAAAGTTTGTTATCTCCCTTCTTCTCCACCTTTCTCTCGCAGTTTCTGCCATCACCAGGGCTATACGTCTGTCTACAAACGAAATAGCTCCACTCTTGTCCCTATTACTTGCTTTTGGAAACAAATACTCATTTCTGGTAGTAACTATCAAGGTTCCAACATCTTTTGCATCCTTCTGTGATGCAAAATTCAAAAATACAGGGGCAACCGAATCACTGAAGAAAATCTCTATTGCGGTGTATCTAAGCAAATGGCGAGTCCAGTGGACAGCTTTAATCTACAAACAGCCACCAAAAAGAAAAAGAATACTGAAGGAAATCAGATATATGTGAGAAATAAAGGTAAAGAGCAGAAAGAAATTGACAGTTATTCCCAACCTTGCCTAGGTTCCACCTCCTATGGCGCTTAACATTTTTTAATTGTTTCTGATGCACATTTTCATTTATTGGATCAGAATTATCAGTTGTGTTCCCCTTCTCAGGTACCAAATCAAAATTAGGCCACTTTAGAAACTTCTGCTTTTGATCAGACTTGGTGAAATCAGAATTGCTTGAAGCATGGAAGTCCTTAAAAACTGATGATCCTCCAGTACCGTCAACCAAAAATTCACCAAAGAAATGCAAGACATCTTTCATGACTGCCAAATGGCCAGCTAATTTTCTCTTTGTGGTAACAAGTACGCACGAAACCGACAAAAGAACCTGAAAAGGCAACAAGACATAAGCAATGCAGTTATCTCCCCCCCCCCCCCCCCCTCCTCCTTTTCTAAGTTCTTGCATATAGTCACACATACCTCACTAGCTTCTGTCTCTGGTGAAGAGGAAGAAGAATCTTTTATGTCTTGCAAAACATCCTTCAAGTCACTACTGTCTTTTATCTCTGAGCCCTGAGTATCTGAAGGATCCTTAGGGATGGAGGCCTTATGTCCACTTTGTTCAGCATCATAATCATTGGATTCCGAGCTCCCTTCATCAGTTATCCTCCGTACCCCTTTCAGCAAAAAGCGCTTCATTTGCTCAGGAATTAGCCCCACAAAACCAGATTTGTTTTCGTTAGCAGGAAGAGTTGCCTCATCGCTAGGGGCAGTGGAGGGAGGATGACACAGCTTTTCATCAAAACGATAATTCTGTCTTAGTTTAGCTCTGCGTCGCCATGTATCTTCTGTCTTGTCAAGCTTCCAATGTGTGACAGCATTATTGGGAAAAGGATTAGCAGACCATGGACCTCTCTCATCAATCAAAGCACGAAACATGTGTATCCATTTTTCCTGTCAAAGTAACACTTTTTATTTATAAGCATACTGATGAAACAGTAAAGATAATCTCTAGGAGAAAAAGGGGCATTGAGGAAATAACCCCCTCCCCAAAGAAAAGAAGAAAAAAAAAAGATAATAAAGTATTTCAATAACACTGGAAGCTGAAGCTGCACACATACAGCAACATTTTGCTGCTCCTCCTCATAAGTAAGCTGGAATGCAGCTCTTCTGCTTTCATCAGAAGCAAGAATGGAAGTCAAGCTACTTTGTATCTCATCTTCAAAAGCTTTCTTGTTATTCAATTCTGAAGAGAAAGTTTCATCCATCCTAGTGTTGAACTCATGCAACTGCTTGCTACGGTCAGTTTTTAATGTCTTCATATATTTTGCCTCATCAGCAACCTGAAGAATGAACTTAGACAATTAAACGCTAAGCAACTTAGTAGTGAGGGGGAAAAAAGGAGTGATTAGCTAATCAACAGTGCTTAGGAGATAATCATTTTTCATGTAAAGAATGAGGGTCAGTGGCATATCCAGCATGTGAGATGTTGAACTAGTTTATTTTCACATTATTATACCTAAAAAAAAAATTTATGGACAATGCGAGTATGGTTAAGACTTAAGAGTGTTAATTTTTTTTTTTTTTTTAAAGTATGGCTAACAGTGTTGGGTTAGCTAGAACAATGGGGAAAAGATCTGAGGAACTTACCAATTTGCACTTTTGATACATACAATGCATGGATGCAATAATAAAAGGGTAAAACTCAAAAAAAAACCCCAAACTTTGGATCAAAATTCAAAATCAAACTGATCCCATGATCTTCTAATTTGAAATTAGAAGCCCTAGAACATGAGAAATCCCCAAATTGATCCTTCTGTCTAGACTTAGTCTCCTTCCATTGAGAAAAGGTGTATTCTTATTTTTAAAATTTGGGCATTTCTTCCATTTAAAAAAAAAATATCTTTGATTATATTTTAATTTAAACAGAATTTTTATTAAAACATATTCTAAAATGAACTTTTTTTTTAATGCAAATGAAACATAGGGAGATGAAAAGTTAAACAGAAAAATTCAATTTGGACATTTCTCCAAGTTCAGGGTCTTCAAATTTCAAATTAGAAGATCAGGAGTTCAGTTGCTTTTTACCAAAAGTTCAGGGGGTATTTTTTTCATTTTAACCATGACAAAAATTTGTCCTCATAATTAAATGTTAAAGGTGGTTATTTTATCTCTCTTTTCATTGCCTTCTATGTGACTTGGATGTACAAGTTGCTAGGCCACAACAGCTCTTAGTATTCGTAGAACCACTTCAATCTTGGATGCAATTGGCCAGAATTTAAGATAAATGGGGCATCAAACAATTACACAACTCAGGCTACTCAATAAAAATTTTGTTTGTGGCACTATAACAACATAAAGTAATTAACAAGTACACCAACACTAATAAAACTTTAGACTTACTGCTGCAAGGACTCGATCCTTTTGAAGTAGGTTGTGAATTGATCCTGTTTCTTTTGAATTGCTGCCCAAATCTGTGGAGTCATCTCTGCCCACAATGCTAGTAGCAAGCAATGATTTGCCACAGTTGACGGTTTCTCGAATTAAATGCGATATAACATGAAAACGAGCACCTTCATTTAACATTCCAAACTGCAACCTAACAGCAAGCAAAGCCCTGGCCACAATTTTAAGTGAAGTCACTTCCTAGTGGATAGTGCATCAGAGAGGGGAAATAACATTTGTATTAACTAAATTACCATAATTAACTAGCCTAGATAAACAATATTCCAAATCTATGACCCTGTTCAGATGTCATTTCCAAGACTAAAGAAATAGTACCAGATGAAAAGTTGCAATCTGCTTTTGCTTTGCTCATCATCAGCAACCAAAAGACATGGCAAAAGTGAAATGACCTGTTGGACACACCGTGATGCTCTTTCCAATGAAGATTTGCAAAGGTATAGAATTACAAGTCTAAAAATAATGCGTGGGAACCTCTCCCCTCGTAAAAGCATAGCCTTATCAACATTTTTGTTTTGTTTTCCACCCAACGCACTGCCTATGCCTCCTGATACAACAACGGCAGCCACTTCCGCAGCAGGAATGTTCAGTGATTCCACTAAGCCACGTGCTCTTTGGCCAAAAGATGGACCCACCGCTGATGAAAATTTAGGTAACATTTTGCTTGGTCCCTTACCATTCATCTCACTAATAATAACCCACAAACTGTCGAATAGATTCCACCACTTCTCATCAAAAACATCATCATCATTTGCGATTGGCTGCTTGCCACCCCGTAGATTTCTAGAAATGAAAAAATAGAACAACAAATAAGGTTAATTAAAAAATCGCAAGACAAATAGAAGTGACACTAAAATAACAAAGTAAAATCATTGCATGGGGAACTGAAGCTTGGAAAGAAAAAAAATAATCATAAAAGATGAACATAAGCACCACATTTTCAAAAATGTGTATGTGAAAAGGAAAGAAAAGTGGGGGGAAAAAACAAACAAACCTAAAAAGATCATGAAAAGAAAAGTTCATTGCATCAAATAAACCCTATAAGAAGAACACACCATCAAATGTCATCACTGCATCTCTTATGTAAGCCAGCCCACAAAACACCATATACATCGTCATATGCATTAGCCCTACCACGATGTTGTTCATCCCTAGATTTTTAACATATGAGAGCCACTTGACGAGCGTGGCAATAACACAGATGAAGGCCATGGCCAAAGTGTACATGGCCAAGCACATTCCAAGCCAAACAGAGAAGAGAACCATGGCTTTGTGGCCCCAGGAGGTCATGTGCTCTTTGGTGTAGATGGAGACGAAGAGGTTTTTGATGAACAAGAGTTGTGTTTGGGGGATGAGGAAGACAAGGCCAGTCCTTATATTCTTCATGTGATTTCTAAGGACATTTTGGTGTTTTGCTACAACTGTAAACTGGAAGGGAAACTTTGTATTTTTGTTAACCATGGTCAAGTGCAAGTCATGTGCACTGTTAACTTCAACACTGACTTGGCTGGCAGGGTCCTCATTGTCGTAATTGGTCTAAGTAGAGTTTTGATTGCAAACTATGATGCACGGATACGGACATGACATGGAACAAGGCGACACAGCATTTCCTGAAATTTTAGGACACGACATGCTGGGGATATATTATGACAATTAATTAATTAATTTACTTATAGTTTTATTTATATTTTATATGTTCAAATATATTTTAAGTTAATTACTGATAATAATTGTTGTAACTAACCTTATAAAAGCTTTAAGTGTACTACTCCCGAAATTGTCATCCAACTTTGTTTTAAGTTTCAATGTAAAGAGTTAGAAACAAAAATACGTGGCTAAATTCAGTTGGCCACTCAGTAAGTAAAATAATAATAATAATAATAACCATAATAATCTTTTTTTTTTATAGGTAAGAAAGAGGTATATTCAAAAAACTGCTAAATGCAAAATAGCACCAGCATATCAAAAGTACAAAAAAGATGGAAAAGCAAAAACATAAAAAGGTACTAATTACAAAGAAGAAGAGAGCTAAGGAATAAAGGAAGAGAGTCACTAGATGTGAGTCCCCAAGCCCTAGCCTAGTCAAAAAGGGAACCAGAAAAGAGAGCAAGCAATTGGACATCGAATCTATCCAAATCCTCAAACGTCCGCCAATTGCGTTCCCTCCAAATAATAACCATAATAATCATAATAATAATAGTATATAATGGACAGTTTCGTCTAGAAGTTGATTGCACTGGAACAATCCAAAGCAAAAGCAAATGGTGAGAGTGCCAACCCAACAAGAGCAGCATCAATGGCCTACACCAATGCCAATCGACTGATACAAATGTCAGTGTGCCAAGACCAGCACTGCTGAGCTTCACCAGAGTGCAGATGGAGGATGAAAACAAACCAAATACAGAGAGAGAGAGAGAGAAGCGATGGGCTGAGACCAACGCAGCCCATGTCAAAAATCCAATATTTCCTTCTTCTTTTTCCAAAAAAATTTTCATATCCATGTCACAACTGCGGCCCATACATGTATTGACCATGTCCGAAATAATAATAATAATTTTTTTCACCGGACACCGGAAGGACACATAGGCTGGCCTGTCCATGTCAGACACAGACATGCTGAGCTTTTAGCTGTGTCTGTGCTTGCTATTGCAACTTATTAAAGTGTGGTGTGCACATAGTTTATGGTGGTAATTTGCATTTAACCCTTAAAAAATACTATAATAAGGACCTCAGTCAAATCAAGCCTACTTAAATATAATCCAAAGTTTATGTCAAGTATTAATATAAATAATAATTGGTGAGGCAAACTACGAGGGCAATGAGGAGTTTGGATGTTAGATTTGTTTGATCTTTTGATTGGGAGTTAGAATTGGTGGCCTCATTCCTCCAACTTATAGATTGCCATATACCTATTAGAGGGACCACAAAACCTGCTGTAATTTCCTCAAAAAAACACAACATCCTTGAGGTTTTGAGTGAAAAACTTAACCCATTATAATATTATTTTATGTGTAAACGGTTAATTATGTAATACTTAACCCTCTGGGGTTTCTAGTGTAATTATAAAATAAAAACCCTATGGTATCCTTTTATGTGAAAATGATGCTTGGAATATAGACACTAGTCATCACATGAGCAACTCACTATTTATTTCGACATATGTTTAATGATTTACACAAAAAACAATACCAATGGATGATTAAGTATCACATTCAAAACTTCAGGGGGGGTTTTGTATTTTACAGATAAACCACAAGGGGGTTTGTAAACCTTTCCCTTTTGTTTTTTTTTTTTATAAGTAACTAAAATTCCTTCTTCTTCTTTTTTTCTTTGGGAGAATGGTTAGAATATCTAAGAAGTGCTGCTACCACAGCTCAAACCCCTACCCCCCTCTCCCCCAAAACCCCCCCAAGCACTTTGTACTTGGGGAGAGTTCCACTTGAACCAAGATATTTGGTGGTAGTAACTAAAATTCATTAAAAAGTAAAAAAAATGGTGCAACCCTAGTCCATGGAAAATATACAAAGAATGTGTGAAGAGGTACTTTATTCATTTAAGTTTAATCTGATGATAAATTCTTATTAAAAAAAGGCTGCATGTGCAAAATACATGGTTTATTGCCTGTTTGTTAAAAGGCACAAGGGGATTATCCAAATTTTGTTGTTATCCAAAATTATTCCAGTTTTCAAGTGGTTAAATTATTAATATGTGTGGAGTGTGATCTTTTCTCATTTTTCTTGTTCTTCTTTTCCTATTTTTCTTGATCATTGTACTTTTGTTTCCTGATTTTTTCCCCCATAGTACATCCCCAATGTACTCAGCTTGACACTTTTTCTATTATTAATAATATTCTTACGTTACTTATCAAAAAAAAAAATATGTGTGTAACTAGCTTAAAAGTTACAAAAGAAAAATAAATAAATAAATCCTTTTTCATAGCCTATTACTTGCAATGACTGCCAGACAACCCTACACTTGCCCAAAGACATGGTTAAATTAACAATCTCATAAACTTACACAAGAAAACGAAGACATGCATAACTAAAAATTGATATCACCATTAGGAAAAAAAAAAAAAAAGGGAAGAAGAAGAAGGAAAAAAAGAAAGAGGAAAGAAATTAGTGGCAATACCTGGATATTTGGTCATCGACCTCTTCCTGCAAAATCTCATATAAAGCAGAGCTAAAATCTTTGTGACAATCTAATTCTAAGGAGTCCAGAGAAAAATCAGCGCTACTTGCTGGAAACTGCAAGAAGGTCAAAGACAAAGTACATAAATAGACAATTAAAATCCATTTGATAAAATGACAATGCAATGTGAGCTTCATGCATGCTGATAGGCATCAGTTAACCATAACTTTCAAAGCAATGGAATGTTGTTATCTTTCTTTTTTGATAAGTCACTTAAAATTTTATTGAAAGAACACAGCCCCGTACATAGGAAATGTACAAAAGAGGCCAAAACATCAAGAAATCAAAGTACAATGATCAAGCAATCCAGAAAGGGAAAAACAAGAAAAAGAAGGTAAAACCAAACACCATTTGAGAAGAGTAGAAAAGAAAAAAGACTTAAACTCAAGAATGGACCGTTCACGATCCTCAAAGCTTCTCGAATTCCTTTCCCGCCAGATACACCAAGTACTAGAAAGATAAAAATATTATGCATCCAACTACCACACCGAAGTTCAAAACCTACGTAATGTAGTTTATGTAATTCAAATAGCAATTTATATCAGCCCACCCTAGTCACCCAATTTAACAGTGGGTTGTTTTTTGTTTTATAGAGCACCCTAAGGACTCACTAGAGCAACAATGTAATTTCAAGAACTATAGCCAATAAATCTAACAGAAACAGCACTTCCTCTTGTTGTAAGAGCAAGGTGGAAGGTGAGGTCGTAGAGTCAAGACCCATCAGGTGTGTGTAACTCAATAGATATTCTGATTAATATATTAGTGATAGGGTCAAACTAGTAATATTGCTTTGGAATTAAGCTATAAATAACATTTACATGTGTTAAGGTAAATAATTAACCTTAAACACAAGTTCTCAACCTAGAAAACATAGTATCAAAGCCAATGTAACCTCTAAAGAGCTGCCCATCATATTCAACCACCATTGATGCCATCCACCACACAAGACTTTGTAGTTTGCTGTTGCTATCATCTGCCATGCCAAACTTCATTGGTTACCGTTGCTGTCTTCTAAAATTCTGGTGTTATCTATTTCAGGCCCTATAAATGTAGTTCTTGATCCCAAAGACTTGTTAAGGTAGCAAAGGTGGGAAAGGTAGTAAAAACGTCTGAACTAGTTGCATCACTACAGGTGTAGAGGATGCTGGTGTGTAAGACTGGAGATGATCAAATAACCCCTTTCCTCTTAAAGAATATCACAACATATCAGGCTCAATAGATGTATTTCTTTCCAATAAACTTAATTGATGTCATGGGAGAACCCAAAGTAATTAACGAAGAAATAGGTTTAGTCTAGCATTCATGGTGCAAGCAAACAAGTAAAAAAATTAGACCAGACAGTAGAAATGGATAGTGGAATGACCTTACAAGCTGCCTAAACGAGATTAATAATGGTGGAAATGACTGGAAGCAACAAAGGATGTCACTGAACCGGCCTAAAGAAGCTTTAAATCAGCTGAAAAATACACGAACTGACTGAAGTATGCTTTGTTTCATTCGAAACACCCAAACTGGACAAAATGTGCTTTACTGATGCAGCCACCCTCTATCCTTAGGCCAGCCAACCAACCCCTCTACCATTAGGACTGACAACCAGCCAGCCAACCTTCCTGACCTCTTAGGACTGCCAGCAGCCCCTTATTTTGACTTCTCATATTTGCCATGTACCCCTCCTCTACCATTAGGACTGACAACCAGCCAGCCAACCTTTCTGACCTCTTAGGACTGCCAGCAGCCCCTTATTTTGACTTCTCATATCTGCCATGTATCCTCTTTAATTACAGCTTTGACTTATGTAACTATTAGCTACTTTATTTCCTAATAGTTAAAGATTATAAAGAGGCTAGCTATGTAAGAGTACAATCAGTTTTTGATGTGAATTTAACTTAGTTTCAGACCTGGACAGAAACTTTGTTTCTCCAGTTTCTCTGTAATTCCAGCTTTAATTCTTAATTTTAATGCAATTCTAGTTCAAGTTCTCAATCAATTGATTTTGATTCCCATCATTTACAACAGCCAAAAACACTTGATCCAGTTAAAATAAAGTCTGTATCGGCTGAAAAATACCAAAACCAACCAAAATGTAACCAACACCGGAATAGCCTGAGAAGGAATATATAGGATTGGATCAAAATCAGGTCAATCAGAATAAATCAGGTCAAACTCGAGTTGAGCCAGAATAAATTGTGTCAAACAGGTCAAGCTTGGGCCCAACTTCTACCAAGATAAACAAGATATGCCAAGGAACCCCTGCCGATTCACCAAGAAACTATGAAAGACCCCGGAAGTACCTCTTTTTCATCGGGAATCAACAAACCCAGCAGCCACAATCTTGGTTCTGTTGTTCCATGAACAACCTATTAACCAACAATGGTCACAACAATGTTGGTGAAGACGAGAATCATTACCTCATCTTCACACAACACCCAATGACATTCAAATGTCCAGAAACCAAGTACTCAGCCCAGTAGTGTTCAACTCAAGTTAGGATAAACATGTAAGGGCAAAAGGAAAGACTAGAAGGAAAGGAAATAAATGCAAGAAAGAATCTGAAGCAAGGGTTTTATGGCTATGATATTATGTTAAAAAAGGGAATAAATGATAAAGAAATTGCACAGAAAGGGAGAAATTTTTGAATTCCAGCCCTCAAACCACCCATTATAATGTATGCAAGAGTTATTTACAACAAGAAGGGGAATATTCTTGATGGTGACATATGATAGGGACACCTCATCTCTTGAATAACTCTTCTAGAAGAGTAATATTCGTACAACATAATATTATCCCTATACTATCTTTCTAACTCTATTAACACCAATGAAAAATCTACGCAATTTTAACACAACTAGGAATAGATGAATATGTATAGTGAATATTGACATCCAAGTGCAAGTCAAGTGACCATTTCTAGTATCTGGTATCAATTATCCATAAGAATCAGAAGAATGAGCACATTGCCATGAAATTGTGGAAAGGTGGGTCAACCAAAGAAATGGAGAGAGAGAATATTAGGTCACTAGTAAATAAATGCTTAATGTGATTTTTAGGACATTCATTTTATCCCCCTATTTTTTGGGGGAAGGGGGGTGGGGGGGATGAATGTTGGGGTGGGAAAAATGGTAGCAAACAGTATAAATTAAAAATGATGATAAATACAACAGTAATCTAGTCGTGAAGTCTTCAAAGTTGTATACCGGAAGTTTAAGATCGATTTCGGAGCTAAGCATCTCATCAACCAGTCTTAGTAGATATAATGTATTATCTCTACATGGTTGAGACACAAAAATATTCTCCTCAGAAGATAAGTCCATCAGGCTCCGTATCAAATCATCATATATATCACGAAGCAAGTACTGATAAGAGACACCTCCCTGCAGAGCAACAATATTTAAGCAAACCGATATTTTGAGCGTAATAGCAACTTAAATAAGAATTACAGATAAAATAAAGAAGATATTGATGGCATAGTGAAGATTCCAACCAACCTTCTCAAAGTATGCAAGAAGGAAATTCACCGTCTCCTCCAACTGCTGCCAGCCACCTTTTACAGAATGCATATAATAACAAAGAACAACACTAAAGAGGTTCCTCACAAGACGCTGTTCATTTATCTCATTGTCACTTAGATTTCGTGACTCAACTTTGTAGTTTTTTATCACATCCAGCTGTATAGAAGCCATTAACCAAGCATTCCACCCATATTCCTGTTTGCAGCAATTGAGTATTTAGACAGTACTTTTAAGCATTAAGATAAGCATGAATATAGTATCAAAACTTTACTGTACTAATACCATAAAAGCTTCAAGATTTGAAGGATTTGAATCAAGAAGATCAAGTAGATCTCTGATTATTTTCATTCTTGCAGGCACATCTTCACAACATGATAGGAATCTGAAAATGAGTACTAATATCTGAGGAAGAAAAAAATGAGAGTTATGCCCCTTGCTTCTCTGCCTGTCAAGCTGGTTCTGCATCTGTAACACCTGCAAACAACAATTCTAATTCAAAGTTAAAGTCCCTCCTGGGAAGAAGGCTTGACCTCTTCATTGTTCCCAAAATATGTCATAAAAAATTGAATACTAACAAGCAACAACACAGGTAGAATAGAAAGTGGCTTCACTATAATGTAATTACCTGTTTGGGGCTAGCACCACCAAGAAGAACATCAAACAAGGTGGCACACAAATTATCTGTCAGTTGAAACCTGAACAACCTATCCGACATGGCTGAGAAAATTGGTTGCATCCTTAAACTGATTTTCTTAGGGTTCTCTGAAAGTGATCTGGATCTTCCAACGGATAGATTGAAGAACCTTGGTCCCTTTTTCTCAGATGGAAGACCAACCAAAAGTCTTCCTAGAAACTGTAAGCTAAGCAATCTAATAGGCTCAGATTCCCTGTCAAAGACAAATTTAAAGATAACAATATTAGAATGAGTGATGTCATACATCATGATTTCAAAGCTTGCTTTTGCAGCTAGATGCCAGACTTCACATCATTTATAATGTATTCATAAAAGAAAGTGATTTATTCGATGGTTACAATAGGGAGAGGGATTTGAACACTAGATGTCTCCACTGGAAATAACAGAAGGTGTCAGTTAAGCTACAAGCTCTTGGCATATTCGTAAAAGAAGTGAAATGCAAATTGCACAGTATATAATGACAATACTAATAATAAAATAACATATAAGTAAATAAATCATTAAAAAAATAACACAAGTTGTTCTTAAGCTTAAAAGAAACATGAAATTCATTCATACCATGATGATTCATCATTGGTGTTTTGCAACAGTTTTATAAATGAATAAATTTTAATATCAGAATTAGAATAATACTTGCAATTACATAAATTTTGTTAGACCATGGTGGAATAATTAAAAAATTTACAGATGAAGCAAACTCTTAGAATTTCCCTGGTGAGAATACACTGAAGTTGCTCAATGTTATATGGGTTCTGGAAAATGTACCGACAAATGATTCAGAATTGACTTCCAAAAGAGAATATCAACTGTATTTTAAACCCATCCCCACAACATATCTCACTAACCATTGCCACTCTTTCTTATGAAAGCATGAGTACACAATTGGTTTCAAAAGCCTTCCCATTGACTTTTTCTCTTTCGATAAGTTAGAAAAAATTTATTAAACAAGGCTACTTCATGTAAGGAGAATGAAGTAGCAAAAGAAAACATATATACAGAAAGTTTTATTAAACAAGGCTACTCATCAACTTAGAAAGTTTCTAACATGTAATAGCTTGTATAGTCTACAAATTTAACTATAAATCCAATGTTACTCGTTGAGGATGACAACCAAACATTTACTAACAAATACAGGAGACCTTCCATTTAGAGCCTATAATAAACTAATAAAGTATATGAACCATAAAAAAATACATTTTGAATTTTAAATTATTAAGAAAATGCTGAAAATAATATCTACTGACAGATATCAGAGAGGATTGAATAAAAATCACAGAATTGAGTTGAAACCTCAAAAGAATCAGATGTTAGAGGCTGTTATATTATAGTTGAGTAGAGCTGCTGTAATACAATATAGCCATTGATATATATTACATATATTATTGTACTATAGCTATTCAACTGGCATACCCACCTTTATGATTTATCCCTAAAGTCATTACCACTCTTTTTCCCCAACTTATATTGTTACACCTATCCCAACAAGCAAGTGTCAGTACATTTTATTGTCTCCAAAAGTTGCATGTCAATTAATGTCTTCAAATCTGTCTATATCCAGTCATCTGTATTAGGAGGAAGATAGTTGGCATGGTTAATAGACTGGAACATGCCCAACAAAGGATTGGAGACATTAATGATACCGGACAAGAATTCCAACTCTAAGAAACAAAACAGAGCTGGTCATCACTTCATTGTCAAAGTTCATTACCTTATCCTTTTTTCTTTTTTTTTTTGGATAAGTAACGTAAGAATTTTTATTAAGGAAAAAGAAAAGCCAACCAAGTACACTGGAAGTGTACTACAGCGGCACAAATCAGGAACCCAGATTACAACAGTCAAAAAGATCGAGAAGAGATAAACAAGAACAAAATGGCACAACTAAACTCCAATCAAGGAGAGTAAGGAAAAAGAAAGACTTAGGCTATGTTTGGCAATATGTAAAATGTTTTCCACCATCAACCACCGGCCACTACAAACCCAGCCACTAACAACCACCACATAACCAATTAACCTGAAAAAATCATAATCAAAATCAAAACCCATCAATCTCAAAATCAATAACAAAACCCATCTACCAAAACCCACAACCCACCAACATTGAAACCCACAAACCACCCCAGCCACCGATCCACCACCCCCAATCAGCCACCATCAAAACCCACAAACCCATGAATCAACCCACCACCGATCCCCCAAAACCCAAGAATAAATGTTATTTTACAATAAATAAATAAAAACCAAAGAGTGCAGCGACCGCGTGGGTGGGGGATGGGTTGAGACAGCGAGATCGTTGGGTTGGGGGATGGGTTGAGGCAGCGAGATCGATGGGTGGAGGATCTAGGCTTGGGTTTGATAGAGATGGAGGAGCAAAAATCGAAAATGGAAGAGAAGAAGAGATGAGGAAGAAGAGAGAAAAGAGAGAAAGCTTGGCTGGTCCAGTGGGGCGGCGTGATTTGGGTGGTGGGGCGGCGCGATCTGGGCTGGTCCGAAACTTGGCTGGGTTCCTAGCTCATTCTCTCTTCTCTCTCTCTCTCTCTCTCTCTCTCTTCAGGTTTTCAATCCGTAAAAATGGGTTTGAAGGTAAATTGAGAGTGTAAATGATTTTATGGGTGAAGGGGCAAAATTTCACAGTCAAAGTAAATGGTTTTCAGTTTGACCGAGTTTTACATGTGCACCCAAACACACATCAGGATGTAAAATATTTTCTCAATTTCATTTACACCCGAAACAAACACAGCCTTAATGTCAAGAATAAACCGTTCACAATCCTCAAAGCATCAAGCATTCCGCTCCTGCCATAAACACCAGAACAAACAATGCGGCAAAAACCTCCATAAATCAATATTTCGATGTCTACCGAACTTGCCTTGCCAAGAAACTAACAGCTCACTAACGTTATACGGCATAACCCAATGGATACCAAACAAACAAAATACCATAGACCACAACTCATATGCCATAGAACAATGAAGAAGAAGGTCATCACCTCATCCATTATTGTATTTGTAACCATTGAGAACTAACCTCTGAAGAAGATTTACAAAAATGTCACAGCCAGCAATGGTATTGACTTGTTCAAGAAAGGGAGCAAGCAGTGGTTTCTGAGAAACAGCACGAATAACCATGTGTAAAACGTCCTCAATGCATGACATATCCTGACTTGTCTCAAAAAAAGCTATGAGAGCTTTTGTATCTGCTGCCGAAATACTTTGCCTGCATATCACCCAGGACATTTTGTAAACTGTTTTTAGAAGTAAATAATGCATTAGAAAAAGTGCAAGGGTGCTACCCAAGTACAGAGGGTGTATACAAGGAGCAAGGCGCAAAAAAAATAATTAAAAAACCAAAATTAAGAATTAATGAAAGCTCAAGGAATCCAGGAACCCCAGGAAACCAGCAACAAAAGATGTAGGAGATGTCAAAATCCATTAATATAAGGACTTCAAAAATTAGTATTTTAGCTTCAACACACCTAAATCTTCTCCCTCAAAGCCAGGACATTTTTAAATGAAACTTGAAAAAGATGAAAATGACCTGCTACAACAGACAAGTGGAAACATGACAGCAAGTACATGTTCGCAGACCATAGAACACACTCATCTGACAAAGGAACTATACCTGAGGCTCATTTCGCCAAGACTTAATAATAGAAGGCGGATTTTATGTATTTCTTCTAGACTAGGTCTCTCTCCAATAACTTGTTTGGTTGTGGGATGCAGAAGAGGCTTGCTTCCAATAGCAAATCGAGACTTTGCATTATCCCAATAAAATTGGCGTATCATATCGAGAACACGAGGGAGCCGACATAGACTCTTAAGCAACCTTGGATCATTATCGAATTGCTGGATGAGAAACATGTACAATTCACGCTGAACCTTGTAAGACGTGTAGAGCCAGACAAGAGGATTAAGAAATATACTAGATATAGCATCCTTGACAAGCAGCTCTGCCAAGCCTGAAGGAAAGGAAAATCATAAACACACAAGAAATACTTTTAGGAATTCACTGACCAAAAGGCAACAGAAGAAATAAGAAAATTAGCAGATGAATTTGAAGCCAGCTAAATAAAAACCAAGGAACAGTTTAAGATATACCAGAGTTTGCAACAACATTAAAGAGATGTTTCAAAGCAGAAAGTGTTTCCAAATTAAGTTGCTGTGGAGGAACCGATTGCAACAAGAATCCAAGTACAGAAAATCCAGAAAGAAGATGCATCTGTTGCTGATTTGCTAAATTCTCATCTAGGACCGAAGCAACTATCTCAATAACTTCAGCTGTGAGACGCTCTCTTGTGATAGGTGTCAGCAATGTATGTTCAAATTGCGCACTTGCTTCATTCTCATATTTAATAGACTGGGTGATTAGAGGAAAAAACACAGATACACCGCCAACACAGTAAATTATCTGTTGCAGCAAGCGTCTTGAACACAATTGTGTGCCAGGCATCACAGTCGCTTTAAAGGAGTTCTTATCCATTGCATGATCAAACACTGGAGAAACATTAAACAATGTCCTTCCATCACTTGCCTGAAAGGAGAAATTAACTTCTTAGAGTTCATAGCCAGACAAAACAGTAAACTTAGAGATAATTATTCGTTCATGTAAGAGAGCAAACCTGCGCATTGAGTCCAAAGATAATTTTGGATGCAAGACCATCTTTAGCATCAAGAATTCCACTAGGCAACGGGTGATCATAAAAAGGTGCCGCTTCATTCTCAAGGAAGGAATACATATAGCTTGGTCCAAGGGAATAGATACCCTGGACTTGCTCAGAAGAAATGGCATCACTAAACAAATAAATAGGACCAATCTGACCAAGAAAAGGAACTGAATCTTTGATCGACTCCAAAGTGTTTTCTTCTTCAAATATAGGCACATTAAGTTTTGCACCAATTGTGCAACTTGTTAATGATTCATTAACTTTTGCATATCTGACACAAAAAAGTATTATTGTTAGGGACATCTATCTGTTTTGAGAAAAATAAATCTTACAAACTTTTTCTAAAGATGAATAAATAAGAATAGAGATGGCCTAGAACCTGCATCTTTCAGATGAAACTAGATCACCATCCACATAACACCTCAATAAGCTACCCCCAGAAAAAGCTCTTCCAATGCTATGAGTTATACAAAGAAAATACCATTTTTTTCTAACTAGATTAACATGCAGTGGGACACATTGTCGCTTCAGGTTTAATGTCTGCATAAGGCAAGAAAAAGTCATCACCAATTGCATGCTTTGGCAGTAAATTTAACAACATAAAAAGTACATAAAGGCCAAGACAATTCAGAGTGCAACAAATCAAAATTTGAACATGTGCAATCAGATTGTATTAACAAAAACACAATTTCAGATCGAATAGAAATGAAACACCGAGAATATCCTAACTGAAAACGTATATTTTACCTCATAAATAAGCTTGTCCCTTGCAACCAAAGCCACACACCCCCTACCATTTTCTGTAAGAAAACTGAAAAGACCCATTGCTCCACTCCTTGGGAAGTTCTCTACCCTAAGCCAACATGAAAAAGAAAAACCCTTATTGAGAGGCCACTGGAGAGGTGTTCTAATTACGATCCCCTACAAGATATAAAAGAGAAAAATCAGGTATAACCTCCAATTCCAAGATCAAATATATTATGCCAATCCAAACAAACATTTCTAAAGGATTTCCAGCAGATTCATTTCATAAATGTTCCCATTTTGCACCCAAAATTGCTTTAAAGACAATAATTTGAACTTAATAATAGAAATAACACCAGCTTATTTTCATCAATTTCTTCAGCTTATTTTGTTTATTATATAAAAGTACAAATGTAACTTGAAAAGGGTAACGCATCAAAAAGTTGTATATTCCCATTAAGGATGATAAAATCTGACCCAAACAGGGTCAAACAGAGTGGTATCCAAATGCAAATACAATCCTTAAATGTAGCAGGTTTTTCTGATATCAGAAAACAACCCAGATTTAACAGTCCACAAACTTTTGCAAATTTTTGGTATAATAAACATAAACTTCACAAGAGTTTAATCTACATGTGATTGTTCTTTGGGATTACTTAGGCTGGAAAAAGCACTTACAGAGTTATTCCCATTGAGATCAAAAAAGGAAGTTGGTCCCTTCTCATTTAGCATTGACGAAACAGTGGTCAACAGTAGTGAGCTGTACTGTTGCCTACTCCCAACTTTCTCACTTCGGAGGAGGGCAAAGATTTTGCGGATATCCTTCCCAGATATGCTATGCCCACCAATGACCTGAATTAACTGGACAATTTTCAAGATGACATTATCAGTATCTTCTAGAGAAAACCAATCAAGAAGAAAGTTTAGCATTCCTGCTCTGACACAAGACGCTCGATTAGAAATGGAATCCCTAAGCAGCTGTTGAAACACATTGAGCCCATGATGCCGCAACGACTCACTGCTCTGCCCAATCAGAAAATGGCAAGCATGAGACAAAATTATGTTATAAAATCGCAATTTCACATATTAGTAATATAAAATCATGCAAATGGGGATCAACAAAAAGAGAAAATAGAAGGGAAACAAATCACCAACCTTCCGTAGAACACAAAGATAAAGTATGATGACGTCTTCATTCTAAGTCAAAGAAAAAAAGTTATATATGAGATGCATGACTCATAAATTAATTGAATGGCCCAAACTCAGCATAAATGTAAAAATCATCAATAGAAACTTGAGTAATCCAAAAGCATAACCAAATATCAAGAACCTAAAAAAGTTTTGGCTAAGAATCACCTTTATTATGGGGCTTGATTTTACATCAAACTTTCCATCTACAAGCATATCAAGCAGTGTATTCATTAGCCCTTCTCCTGGATGCCATTGGCTAAAGTCCAACAGCAAACTTTGCAATGTCTGGTAACCCTTGCCAGCAAGAGCTCTAAATGCAGCCTACAAAACATAAAGTAATGTCGAATTAGAAAGATATTGGGACCGTTCATTCAGAAAAACAAAAGGAGAATACTACTATAAATTCATCTCGATACAATAACGCAAACCCAGTACAAGGTAAAAAACAAACATAATATGGTGAAAACACCTTTAAAAGCGGTCGATCAACAGCTCACATTGAAAACAATCTACCCTATCAACACAAATACTACCGCCACCATGTTCATTACTGCTACACACCATCATCATCACAACCATCTATGCTATTTGTTACAATTGCTCAAGTCATTGCCCTAAAATTGGTAATTTACTAATCTTATGGCAATGACTTGAGCATTGTGACAACTATGAAAGAAAGCCACCTTGGGTTGCAATCAATCAAGCTTTAAGAGGAGAAACAGCAAAAGAACAAATAAAGTAGAAGAATACCACAAGAAGAAGAATGCAAAAGGAAGAGAATACATTATGGGGAGGGGGAAGCTACTGAGTTCTAGATCAAACAGCCACCTCCTCCTCCCATAAGAAAGGGTGGAAGGTAAGGTTGTGGGTTCAAAACCCACTAGGTGCGTGTGTAAACTTACCAACCAAGAAACAAAGGAGTCCTTAGTAAGATAACTCCAAGTCCCAAATGTGAAAGGAGAGAGAAGTTATCTAAATTACCTCAAAGGTTACCACCAACAAAAGCAAACCTCTACAATTTTTTGGGGGGACCTGCTACGTTGTTGGGCTGGGTATTACAGTTAAAAAGGGCATGCTGCCTGTGTGGAATGCAGTTCCTTCAAGTCTTATGTGGCTCATTTCTTATTTTGAGGGAAAGGAATTTGTGGGTGTTTGAAGATAAAGAGTCTTTGGTTCTCCTTCTTAAGTCATAGCTGCTGAGCACAATCTTCTCCTGGCATAGAGCTCACTCTTCTTCCCAAGCTTTTTTCAGACTTATTGTTGATGATGGATAGCTTCACTTTAAGGTGATTTTTATTGTCCTTTTGTGATTGTACTTTTCTATAGTATACTTCCTGTATACTGCATTTTTTTTTAATTATAAGTAAAAATAAACATTTTTTTGGGGGGATAAGTAATGGTAATAGGCAAACCGCTACATGATTATTGATAAGACTTTAGGCTCAATTCACACCTTTAATGCCTTGTAAGATTCTTATCCAATTACAGACATAGCAAGATTTAAAAACACACTGCAAATGCTGATAATGATTATAATTACAACTTCTTAGAGCATAAGACATTTCCACAGGAATTTCAAAAATTGTGTTGGAGTAATATTATCAGAGATTAAGACAAACTTGCTTGCCTTTGAAACCATAACCGAACCCTATGCACCTAATATTCAATGCTTTTTCTTTTTTGATATGTAAAAAATTCATTAAAAAGGAGCAAAGGGGCACAAACCATGTATACAGGAAGTATAAAGAGATTCATCAACAATTACAACGATCAATTGTCTTAATTAGATTAGAAATGGAAAACTATCCTGAAGCAGATATCCCCTTGTATAAGGATCAAAGGAAGGTGGACTTCAGTTCTAAAGCCAATCTTTCATGCCCTTCAAAACTCCAAGCATTTCTTTCTTCCAAAATACTTTCCATAAGGCAATTAGGTATCGCATTTCAAATGCTTATACTACAATGTCAACCATACCAACCTTGCTAGCAAGCTAGCAAGTCAACCCCACCACATGGCATTATCCATTGGACCCTAAAAAGGCCAAAACCAACAAACAATGAATAAGCAAATGGTCGTCAGTCTTCTTGCTCTTCTTACACAAACAAAACCAATCTATCACAATAACATGTCACTTCATGAGATTATCCATGGTGAGAGTTCATCCAAAGCCACTGTCCAAAGAAAAGTGCCACTCTAGATTGAACCTTGGGCTTCCAAATGCCCTCCCGAGGGAAAGATGAGCCCCCCCTTGAAATTTAGAACTGTGTAAAAATATTAAATTCAAACACTACATTTAGATGGATTCCAACACAATTCATCCACTCCACCTTTCCACACTTAGGAGTATTATAGTAAGTCCATAGAGGCAGCTATAGATTCCAATTCCCAATCTTGTGTGACTCCCACAGAACTGCATCCCAATGAATGATACCATTAGTGTGTTCTATGTTATCCGCCACAGAAGCCTCTATTGTGTGCTAAACAATACAATTCAGGGGGGAGGGTGGGGAGCCTCCTTAAGACTTGATCTCCACACCATAATCGTGCCAAAACTGTACTCTAGTGCTCCTGCATTAAAGCTACTAAACCAAGAGAAAGTACCCCATCCTCTCCCTATGTATTTCCATCAGCAAACACCATAAAGCTCGATAATAGGATTAGAACCCCATCCTCCCCACATGCTACCTAACTTCTTATTCACCACCCTTCTCTAGAGAAGATCTCTCTCTCTTAGCAAATAGCCAAAGCCATTTTTCTATCATTTCTTGATAAAAGTATAATTGCTTATCAAAAAAAAAAATATATATATATATATATATATATAATTGCTTGATAAAAGTAATCAGATTTTTAATGACCGTGCTCAATATTGCAAAGGTTCACTGAGTTTATTTCATTCAACTATGTGAAACTTAAACTCTTCACCTATACCACCCCATAATAAATTATGTTGCAACTTCTCAATATGACAAACTACACTCACTAGATTAGAAAATAAGAACAAGAAGGTGGGTAGATTTTCTTTTATTTTTTTGAGAAGAAGAAAGTAGGTAGATTAGATAAAGTACTTTTGATAAAGTAATTCTACCTCCCTGGGATAAATAATATTTCTTCCAACTGGCCAGACTCCATTTTTTTTCCAAAATAAAATTCCAGATTGCTTTTTCATTGAAAGTAAAACCCAAAGGAAGATTCAAATACTTCAAGTGGACATTTGACACCTTAAGTACCAATATATTTATCATATCCTCCACATTCTGTATATTACCAACTGGTTCCTGCTTTCTCAAATTAATCTTCAACCTGGCATTGCTTGAAACCAAATAAATACACATTTCAAATGCCAACAGACTAAGGTTTCATCAGCAAAAATATGTGAAATTATTAACAAGAGTTATCATTTGAAGCACCAACAATAAAACAAGGTAAATAACCCCCTTCAACTTTCTTACCAATCATTCTACTTAATGCCTCCATCACTATAATAAATAAAAGTGGAGATAAAAGATCTCCTTGTCGCAACCCTCGTGAATTATTTAAAAACTGCTAGGGTAACCATTAACCAAAATGTGGAGCAAATGATATGCAATGCTTCATATTGGGAACACTGTATAATCAAGCACCTGGACATTTTTAATAATCGAGAAAGAAATTTCCCATAACATTTGCGATAGCAAAACAAATTATAAAATAATCCAGCTAAATAAAACAACTAGAAATTATCTAGTAAGGCATTCCTTAGCATGAGAAGCAAAGGGCCAAATCATCTATTTAATTCAATCAACTCAATTCCTGATGATGTAGTTGTTGAGAGCAACAACTACATTTAGATCATGTTGACATATTTAACTCTGTCACGAATGTTTTTTTTATATATAAGTAATGAAAAATATATTAAATATGCAAAAAGAGTTTCACCTAAGTATACAGAAAGATACATCAGGGAAAAGTACAATCAAGCGCAAAAATTACAGGAGTCCATTAAAGCATGAACTTCAAAAAAAGAACAATATCCTAACACCGCAACCCAATCTGTCACATATGTTTTTAGTAACAGTACATCTTAGCCAAATTTGCTAGCACGCTGACTACGATATCAATTTTGGCCTCAAAGCCTGTGCATCCTCAAATTTTGTACAGTACATTTAGATCATGTTGAATATTTCTCTTCACAATATAATTACATAAACAATCTAAATTAACTTAATAGCAGTATTGTAATACTCTGTCTTGAAAACTGTTTAGAAACAGGTTCCCAGATTGAGATTCAGTCAAATAACTCAACACACCCAGGTTCAACTTAGTCCTTCTAATCCAATAATCTTTGTTCTAGTCCGCTATCTGCCTAAAATTTTTCATTCCACTATGTTCATTTTCTGGCCATGCCATATGTCAGCCACCCCAATAATTAAAGACTTATAAAAATACCAAACTATTTTTCAAAATGAAATCCATCTGATTCCAAACAACCCTCTGATATCGAAGTAACTACAAATATAACTTCAACTCCTACAGATTAGTTTTTCTAAATATCACTCAGAAACCAAAATAATTGGCCTCTATGTGCAAATTCATAACTAATTAAAAAACCTCAGTGCATATATTAGGCAGACAATCAATTCATGAAATAGTTTCCACTGTTTCCAAACAACATTAAAGCAAGCAATGAAAATTATAAATCATGTGGCAGAAATCAATTTCAACAACTTGTTGCATAGGATACATATAACAAAGAAGCATTTACATTGCATAGGTTACCTTTGAGGCATCGTTACCCGCAAGCAGACAGGTCAGAGTTTGGAGGACATTCAAAACCAACTTTTCACTATTCGCTTCGTCGAGGTTACCATTCAATAAAGACACAATATGCAAAAAGCACTCTCCATCACGGAACAAAGCCTGATAGTACTGAAGTAACACAAATCCATAGGACATCAGAATGTGAAAACAATATTGAGCTAACTTTCATATACACCCACACACAAATACATATTAAAATATTGCTTTATTAAAAGTAAGAAAATAGTCACTGCAGGGTGATATACCACTGGATCAGTCCGAAGCATCTCTCTCATTCCAATTAATAGATCAATGGAAAGATTTGCAAAAAAATTTCCTCGTTCCTTTATTTCAGTAAAAGTTTCTAGAAATTTGGAGCATAACTGCAACTTTGCTTTTTGATTTTCCTCACTGAATGGTACTATCTGAGAAGGTAACAAAAAATATGAAAGGAAAAGAAACATCAGTTCAATTTCTTTAACACTAGCAATAAGGAAATCAGAAGAATAAAATTATAGAGTAGTACCTTCATGAGCTCAAGTATATGCTTAAGTACACGGCTTCTTAAACCTTCTTCCCAGAATAGATCAAACAAACAATCAATACATGTGGAACTATGCAAAACTAAACTTCTTGCATCATCTGCTACTAAGAGAAATTCCGTCAAGAGCTCCATGGATGTTTCCATGCATTTAATCCAACTTTGTGCTATCTCATGTGAATCAGATTTCTGATGACTTTGAGTTTGAGTTGCTTCTGCATAATTAACCTCAATAGAAGGGCCCATATTTCCTGACCTTCTAGATTCTTGGGCTTGAATGCAAACAACTTTAAGCACCCGGGGAATTGCATTAAGTGTCTTAAAAGAAGCAACAGTTTTCTCAGCTGCAAGCTGTATTATGTGTAGTAGACTCTTGGCAAGAACACCAGCAATCTCAGGATTACAAGCACATTGTTCAAGTGCATCTAACAAAGCAGATGATTCAGGCTGCCATTGCATGAAGGGGAAGGACAGAAGAAAAAAATTAAAAGGTAAGTAAAATTCCTAATGCTCTGATGCAAGATAAGTCTGAAGCGCTACAAGAGCACCATATTGCAATCAAATAAAGAGATAAACTCCTTGAAATTGCTACACAAAACACAGGGCCAAAACTTTGACCAACTGTTTCATGCTCCTAGCATATACAAAGACAATGGAGCACACACATGACACATGTATGTGAACACAATTGTAAAATGTGTTCAACTCAATGAATACTTGAAGTGCATTACACAAACTACCGTCAATTGGAACTTCTGCCTGAATACACAGATTGTTTAAAAGTTAAAAACAACTCAAAATGGTCCATTTTACCGATCATCAAAACTGCCCATCACATTGTCTGTTCTAATTATACAGAAAATTCAAGCGGTTTTCTGAAGCACAGAAGATCAAACTTGGGAGTTACCAATTCAAAAGACACATGCCAGTTCTTTAATGGTGAATCTAACATAAGATACAAAGTGAAATTATGTAGACCATATTTTTTTTTTTTTGATAAGTAAAATTATGTAGACCATATTTGAACCTGGCAATATACATGTAGGTGCTAGGTAGCAAGAGACATTATGTCCAAGAATAATGCTTGATGCTAAGCAACGACCAAGTCAACTTACAAAAAAACTTGATTCAACAGTGACATTGAGCTAGTTGTGATCCTCTAGCCATGCTTTTGACAAAGTTGTCAGAAGACATTTCTGACTACCTCTCTCTGCCTTCATGTACACCTGAACTAATATTATTGCCTATAATCTATTTTTCTATCCATAAATCACATTTTAGTGTCATAAAGGTCTTGAACAATTAATACACCATGTATTGTGACGGACACTTGAATAATTGCATAAGACAAAACGTTTAAGCTTATTGAAGAGAGGTATGTCATACAAAGGGTCAGGATAAAAGAAGCACCTACCAAGTTATGTGCACTACCACTAGAAGTTGCGGCAAATTCCACTAATGAAATTATTTCCATTTGCAGAACTTCAACCCCACTAGATTTCACTTGACTGTCAACACTACTGGAAGTAGCATATATTTCAGGCTTCCTTGGGGACCCCTCATTGTATGTGTAACACTCTCCAGAAAACTCCTCTGAAGCTGGCACAAAATAGAAAAAGTTCTCAGAAAAGATAAGGTCCCAAATCCCTTCTTCCCGAAATATTTCCAGCAACACGGTTGATGAACCAAGAACCTTCCTAAACGTTTGTAGAACATAGCACTGCAAAGTATTGACAAACATCCTGCAGCAGATGATACAAACAAAAAACAGGCTTAACAAAAGAGTTCAATATGATAGAAAACGAAGTAAATACTCCCTCCGTCCCAAATTGTTAGTCCTGTTTAGAAAACTAAACTTTTTAAGGAGACATCATTTATTGTCTTGTCTCTTAATTAAAATATAAAAGTTTCCAAAATTACCCTTAAACAAAGTTCTCAAAAAAAAATTATCATTTAAAGTGCTTATATTTGGTAGGGGCATAATAGTTAACTCAATAAATTAATGGCTTTTAATTTTAGCAACAAAACAAAATTTTGGGACATTCACAAAATGGAATACAGGACCAACAATTTAGGACGGAGGGAGTATTAGATCAACACATATAGCTTGCAGAATTATTATCAATATCAACATAGATTTTTCAACAAAAATATGAGGTGAATTAGTGCACAAAATTTGTAAGCTTCACCTTAAATGGTTTGGCAACTCATTCTGATTTGAACAAGCCTTAATGCAAGGGAACACAGTAAGAAGAACCCTCATGAACCATTTAATTGCAAGTTCACCATATACTGAAGAAACTGGCATGGCAACTCGACCAGCTGACACTTGCACATTATGAGATCTTGTATGTTCTGGAGCAAGAAGGAAAGAACAAAGTACTCCGCCCAACTTAGCAATATAATCATTCCAAAGTCGAGAATAAGAAGCACTGGTGGGAAGGGGAACAAGATGCTCTGCTGTACAAGCTTTCATATTATTCTCATTGTTAAAATCGATATCTGGCCCCTGAATATTATGCTTCCCAGAAGAATTATTGCTCAGTTGTTTGTATTCTTGAAGCATGAAAGCAGGTGAACAGAAGCTATTTGCAAATTTATGAACTCTTCCATTTTCACACAAAAATTGCAAGTTGTTCAAATTTCCAAAGCTGGATACTAGTTAAGGGCATCAATATTGTTTATTACAGAAAGAGATATGCAAATGAAAGGTTTTGGATACATTCAGGGGGAAAAAACCCTACCTCTGAAGAAAAAACAAAGAAGGCGCAACCGAGGGGTGGGGGGGTTTGGGGGGTGAATTGAGGGCCTGAACAAAGCCAATGCTGTACTTTATCACATGAATATCCAAATCGGTGGCTAGAGTTTAAAACTACAAAGAATGCACACTTTGATGCAAAGGAGATTCACAAGTTAATTGAACACTAATTTTAATTTATTTTATGACAAAGGAGAACTTCACTCAGATTAGTTGCACGTCGCAAAGCACTAATTGGATCCAATTAAAGAACTGAAGTTTCATTTGACTACAAAAATCTAGGGTTTCCAAGTTTCATTCACAGAATTAACCCTTTATTGCATCCAAATTAAAGCAATGTATGCTAACTTTAACTTCACCAAGATATGACAACATGAAGGATACACTGCCTCCCTTAGAACTTCCAGAGAAAGAACATGGAGCTGGAACATTTCTAGCAAGGGGTTTTCATCACTGCAATGACCATTTCAACCAATATATCAGAACTTGCAAGAAAAATACTTTTTTTTCTTATTGGTAAACTTGCAAGAAAGAGTCCACGACAAAAAAATGGCAAAAGTCACCATCTAAGACAGAGGCATGTATGTATTTTTTTTTTTTTTTTAAATCATGTTTGGTATCCACTATCCCATACAAAAACCATTAGCGTTACATCTTAGGATGGCAAAAGTAATTTAAAAAAAAATAAAAATAATAGCTGATAGCTTGACATCAACAACTTCTGCTATATTACTTATTTAAATTTTTTTTTTTTTAAATACAAACACAAACACAAACTTTCTCTCTTAGTGCACTGCTGGTGTACTAAGTTTGTATTTTGTTTCCGAATAAAATTTTTTGTTACCCATCCAAAAAATAAAAACACACAAACTTGCAATAACAATCAATGGCTGCACGAATTCTGAAATTATTGATATCATATTCTCTAAGGTGAATGGTGTCAATACACTTGAAACGGCTGATATAATGCTCTTATTTCAAGTCACATAATTAAGGCAAATTTCAAACTGCAAAAGGAAGTAAAAATTTCTCTGTTAACTAAACTGCTTCTTAGAACAGTTGGTAAAACATATATAACCGGCAGATAATTATCTCTTCTATTTTTTGGGGGACATTAAATTGATATTTAAGATTCAAAATTCAATTTTCAGCCATGCATCAAATCTCGTCATCAACTTCTGCACAATTTCAAGTACATACATTTTACAAGTTATCTAACACGATTGATCCAGTTACTCACCAGCACATTCATTTAAGTTGACATAAAATCAAAATTAAGAGGAATAATTAATATCTTAGCAAAAAGACAGTTTGCTATTTCAAAAACAAACAAATTGTAAACCAAACTATTTCAACTGATGAGTTCTTGACCTTACATGCGCACAATGGAAATTATTCCCACAAATACACAAGCTAAGTAGAGAGACATGAAACTTATATAATTAATACACATATAAACCAGCGTGTGAAAGGAGGAAATATGTATGTATTTAGATTGTTGCTAATACAAAACCCCATAAAAGGGGTATGGTTTGAGGTTGCAAATAATGAAGAAAAGAGAGGATTTTGTTGCTGTTCAAGGCTGTCAAACAATAACAGCGCAACTAAGAATAAGAAAAAATTCTTGATATAAGAATTCAAATGACTTGACATTCAATATCATATAAAACTCATCTCAACCTGATGCTGCATCGTGAGTTCCAAACTTCCTTTTTTTATAAGTAACATGAAATGAGTTCCACACATTTTATTTTTCATGAATTACACACACCTAGTGGATTTTGAACCCACGAGGACAAAGTTTCTCTCAAACTCCCACTAAAACTAAAATGGTTATATATTTTGAAAATTTAACCGTTGGATTGCATATTCTACACTGCATGTTCTATATGTTCTTAACATACACATCAAATTTTGTTCAAATCGAATGTTAATTACTATTCAATCCATAAACGTAATTTTTATGAATAATTTAAGACTACAAGAACTTGAAATTTAAACATTTGAATGATGATATAGCTATTGATCTTTGATATATTTGCAATTTTGCAAGCATGGAGAATATAATAAGAAAATGCAATCTAAAATCTAAAGGTAGATTTGTCAAAATTGACATCCAATAAAAAGATATAAATGGAGTTTGAAGGGTTTCTCTCCAAACGAATTTGGAGGGAAACTTTATCAATTTTCTAATAGTTTTAAAATCCCATTAAATGCCAACTTCAGAGAACTACCATATTTCATATAACAATCCCATCAAAATAAAGTGCTTATTTGTTCAATTATGTTTCAGCAAGCTTAGTATTAGATTCAGATATTCTCAAACAGAAGCAATTCTTATGATGAAAGAAGCCTCACACCAGCAATAACAAAATTACCGTTTTTCATTAGCGAAAAGGGAATCCTTCTGTGTTATAGCTTTACTTGATGGAACTCCAAGGCCATCCAATAGAACTTCAAGTCCTCCAATGCTTTTAAAATGATTTTGACCCCGCGAATTCTCAGATAGTGCTGAACAAAGAACTCTCAGGGTCAAATACTGAAGTGATATATCTGTCCACTGTTCTTTCATGCTCAACCTTCTGATGACACGTAACAGCTCTGCAACAAAATCAATTCTAGTAAATGAAATGAAAAGAAATACAATGTCTCCCATTCAGTCCATTTCATAACTCCTCCCAATGGAACTTCTGTTTAATATCATTTTGTTCATTCACTTCCAATATTAAATATCAGATATTAGGGTATTTGGAATCATAAATTCTCAAGGTACCTTTTTACAACGTGGGCTAAGAAGGTATAGGGTATTGAAGGTTTACCAAGGGCCTTGTAGCTCAATTAGCACCTCCTAGTATTTCCAATGGAGAAGTTAAGGGCTCAAATCCCCCCTCACCCAATTATCAAATTATCAACCAAAAAAAAAAAAGTATAGGGTATTAAAGATCTAATTATTCATCTATGAGCAACAGCACAGTAGGGATGTAAAGGTTATGTGCAAAACCAAGATAAATGAGTTGACACAATATAAAACTGTCAAAGGATATGGCAGAAGATAGATAAGGTCATCATATTAACTTCAAAGTCAACCCAAAAGAAAATCTCTTGCAGATATAAGAATGAATGGCAGTTAAGGTGCATCTTCTCTATACTGGTGATGATATTCTTGTGGAAGCAGGACTGTGACCATTTACAAACTTTTTTATTTTCAGTATAACAGTGAGTCAAATCTATAGCAATCAATATAATATATTTTAAAGTTCAGATTTCTCAAGGACAGTTTTCCTGTGTCTATTACCAAGCCACAATGACATGTAAAGTGACTATGAATTGCCTACCTTACCTACTAACCAATTAAGGCCACCAGCTTCCATCACAGATACAACTGCCTTCTGATGCCAAGATAGCATTGTTTCATAAGAAGGAGCCTTCAGATTACTGGAGGAGTCAAGTGGAGATTTGCCACCACTTGGAACAAAACCTATACTGTTGCTGTACAACTGAGCCTTCTCATATACATTTGAATCTAAATCAATGAAACTATATATAACTGACACCACATATACAAGAATTTGTTGCAGGAGTCCAATCTTCTCTACAGCAAAGTTAGATAAACTTTCATCAGCAGAAAGCGCACTGGTTATTGTTTTAAGTTGGACAACAGCACCTGAAGTAAACAAAACCACAAATAAAAGTAAAAATAATACCCAAATAATTCTGTGAACAATTTACTAGAATGAAATTGCCATAGTAGAATTCAGGAAAATGAATCAATAATGTAAACAGAGATTCTTGCAACACACAATGTCTCTGCCAACTAATTTAGTGAAGAAAAAAATTGTAAAACTTCTTTTTTTTTCAATAAGTAAGAATGATATATATACGAAAAGCTACTCAATGCATGAAGAACATAGAGCAAACCTAGAAAATACAAGAGAAAAACATAAAAGAAAACCAAACAACAGAAAAACTACAAAAGAGAAAAGGAGCAAAGAAAAGAAGGGAGGGAATCACTAGACGTGAGTCCCCACGCCCGAGACCAATCAAAAAGAGTTCAAGCATCTGATCACTGGAGCTATCCAAATCCTCAAAACTCCTCCGATTCCGTTCCTTCCAAATACACCATAGGATGCGCAACGGGACTAAGTTCCAAATCTGAGACAAATGCTTCCCTAGCCAATTCCACCAGCCAAATAGCAAGTCTAGAATCGATTTAGGTATAACCCAAGACAAGCCAAAAGTTATAAAGACAAAGCTCCATAACCGATAAGCCATCTCACAATGAAGAAGTAAGTGGTCAACCGTCTCTCCACAATGACGACACATAATGCACCAATCCACAAAAACCAATCTCCTTAATCTCAAGTTATCTCCCGTTAGGATCTTATTCCAAGCTACACACCAAACAAAAAAAGAAACTCACCTATGGGCCAATGCTCCCCAAATAGCTTTCCAAGGAAAGACAGTTGAGGGAGAATCCCTTAATTTGTTATAAAACGACCAGATGTCAAAAACCCCATTAGACTTAAATTCCCATCTCATTCGGTCTCCAACATCCATAGGAAGAGTATTGGCTCCCAATATACGAAGAAAATGCAGCCCTTCAATCCAATAAAAGAACCAGAACTGGCTAACTTGGAAATGCAAATGGTTCATAAGAACACTAGACTCAAGATGACAGACAAGATTTATAGCTTGATGTCCTCTAAACTCAAAAGAAATAATGTGAAGAACAGCATGCACTCTTACAGGAGAAAAGGTATACGTGCTCCTATGTCTAGACCTGAGAAAAAAAATTCATGCAAATGACTTATGAAGAACCCAGGTAAAACATAAAATAATACTAATGTAACTCATAAAACTTGTAATTATTGGATTTGTGAGGTGAGACTCAACCACTTCTTTAAAAAGAATCGTCAAGGAATATTTCTGCGTAATGCTGTTGGAAATGTGCTATAGTAAAAAGAAGAAACAAAATGAAGGATGCAAAAGGAGGTTCAAAAACTTGTGGCTTCATATAAAAAGATGACATAAAAGCAAAACAAAACAAAACTTCAAGCTTTAAATTTCAGTTTCACAGCACTAATGCAATGAAAGACAAGATACTACATATCCGCATATTACCAGATCTACTCAAAAGAAACCACAAGTTATAGCACCACTGGACAATATTACAAACAAAAAGTACCAGCACCTGAAAGAAAATTTTCTTTGATAAGTACACCTTAAAAAAAATGCACTAAAAATAACAACATATACAATACCTTTCATCAATGCTGTAAGCTTTTGAATCCCACCGTAGTATCCAAAAACTCTGCAATTATGCAGTGAACGTGTAACAATCGTTAAAGCATCCAAGATAGGCAATCCTTCAGAAGTAATACTAAAGCTTGTGGAAGCCCCTGATGAGCCTATTGTTGATCGCATCGTGCTGGTGTTTACTGGATGGTTGATGAGCAAAACAAGAATAATTATTATAGATAGCATATAAAAATATTGATTAAAATAATTTTTTAGACAATGTATATGGGTAAATGTAATAAAAAAGGGAAGTAACAATGAAGCAACCAAAAACAAAAAGCAAAACCTCAATGAGCCATGGACGTTATTCCAGAAAAGGTGTCCAATTTTCAACCTCAACTTTGAGAAGATTCAATGGCTTCCCAAACAAAGGATACATGAATATCATATTTTGAATAATGAACAAAACAATAACATTTTTAGGTAAGACTTCTGCAGCCAGGGTGTGGGAGCAAGCAAAACTGTCAAGAATTATTCCAAGATCATAAATACTCAACAACACAGAAAATATGCCAATGACCATTTGGTCAAATGGGAATTCCTGGTGTTTCCAATGTGCGTAAATAAGTAACAACAGAAACATTAAAAATTCCAAGATTAGGGACAGATAGAAACTAGTTGTAAAGCAATCTAAAGCTATTAAATTCAGAAGAAAGCCATGTAAATCATGAAGTCAATTTCCAATGTTCTTAAACTGCTCAACTTATAAGAATTTCAATCTTTTGGAATTGAAAGAAATTTATTTTCACCACCCCTAATGAATGGGCTTCTAACATTCGGTCAGTCAAGAAAAGTTACATTAGTAATTTTTTATCAAGATCCAATGGACCAAGAAGACATGCCAAAAGAATGGATTTTTTTTTATTTATTCTAGCAAACAGTTCGCAAAAGGTATTTGTTTTGACAAGTAGCCTCCTCAAAGTAATCTGAGATGTAGCACATATATTTCAACTTACACTCGTTGACTAGAGAAGTTAATGTTGTGATCTCTTCAGTCAAAACTGATATTATTTCAGCAGGATGGCCAGCAGAGCAGCCAAAAACTACATCATTGGAATATGACATAAACTCTTCAGGTTGGATGGTAGTTGAAGCATCCTCTGACAACTGGCCATAGTTAACTGGTTCCCAGTTCTTGTACACCACCAGAAATTGCTTGAGGAAAACATGAAACGACCTTTTCTTTTCCACCTAAAAAGTTAATGGGTTAGAAAATACCAAAAAAGAAAGGGGTGTCAGGAAAGAGTACATGAATCAAATGACTAGACATAACAGGGAACAGATAAAGCAATTATTGTCATCAATTACCACTCCATCTTGCAATTTTAATACTAAAAATAAGGTAGAAATATATGTGATCTGAGGCAGGATTAAATGGGACAAGGAAAGCTATGCCCAGATCTCAGACAAGCACATTACATCTAGACCTCAGTTTTACAAGTCAGTTAACTTGTCAGTCAGTGCACTATGTCCTGTCAGACCCAACAACAAACTTTGGACAAGAACCTTATGTCCCAACTAAGGATTCTGTGTATCAGAAGACTAATTGCAAAATACCATACAAGAGAACATAAATGTTGGCGTCTCAAAGGAAATGGTAAGTTTGACACCCAGTCTTTCTACCACGAGATTCAGGATGCTCAGAATTCTTTGTTCCCTTGAAAGAAGGGTGTTTGGAAAACTATGGTTCCTAAGCAAGTGGCTTTCTTTTTGTGGACAGCTGCTCATGGTCAGATTCTTACTTTGGATAATCTCATGCTTAGGGGTCGCTCTTTGGCAAATTGGTGTTGTATGTGTCATTGTGATGGGGAATCGGTGGACCACTTACTTCTTCATTGTACTGTTACACACACCCCATGTATTTTTATGCTTCAAGCTTTCGGCATTCATTGGGTCATGCCAAGCTCAGTGACGGGATTGTTATTTTGCTGGCATCAATGGCTTGGGAATCATTCTTCAAATATTTGGAATTTGATTCCAAGTTGTTTGATGTGGATTGTATGGTCTTGTTGCTAGGGTTTTACTAATTGTTCCTCTCTCTCTGAGTTTATGTTTTCTCTTAGAATAGCATCCTGATTTCTTTCTCCTTGTTGTTTGTTTTTTCCTTTTCCTATTGTTCATCATCATGAACAACTTGTATTTTTCCTTACTATTTTCAATAATAATATTTCTCTGATTACCTATCCAAAAAAAAAAGAACATGAATGCTAATACCATTCGATTGCGATTGTAGTACTTATCAAAAAAAATAAAAAAAAATGAAAAAAATAAAAACATTTCAATTGTTTGATTAGGTTGTTTGTCTTTCTCAAATCACCTTGAATTTTTTGGAGTTGTTAAATTTTACACGTTAACATAAATTATTTTTGTATTTACTTGTGTTACCTTGTATACTTCCTGTGTACTAGTGTGGAACCTTTTTTGCGTTTTTCTAATAAAATGTATTGTCTTTCAAAAAGCTTTTATGAACAGTTAAGATAGCAGAATGATGAATTAACCAACCCCTTTAGTTGCTATATAGCAGTTCAAAAAACACTTATTTATTGCATTTATATGCAGACAATGAACATAAAAATAATTCTTTGGAGCTGAACAAAAAGCGTAACTTAGATTAATCTAGTTTCAACATTCACTATAATCCTCTTATTTATTCCTAAAGGATAGCTACTTTTTTTGTTTCTGAAAACTGGGGAAATAGGGAAATTTAAGCCTATGAAATGAATGCCACGGATTTTTATAAGGAAATAATATCAATAGCCTCTATGAAGCTAGAACCTTTAAGAACTTTGAATTGAAGCATTTACCTTATCAATGGCTTTCTCATATCTCTCCCAAAGCGTATTTAGAACAGCCTCGTTACCAACTTCACTGAACAGAAAAGTAAACAAAAAAAAAAAAAAAACATGTGAAACTAAACAGAATGATCAGGGCTTCAATCCTAAATAAAACTGAAGTTAAATAAAAGGCAACAAAAGTATTATCCAGAAAAGGGTAACAAAAGTACCTGTTATCCAAATAATACATACGGCAAATGTCTTTC
Source organism: Quercus aquifolioides (assembly GCA_019022515.1). Taxonomy (NCBI): domain Eukaryota; kingdom Viridiplantae; phylum Streptophyta; class Magnoliopsida; order Fagales; family Fagaceae; genus Quercus; species Quercus aquifolioides. The sequence goes on along the minus strand of CM032335.1, from coordinate 22,152,577 downwards.
TTATGGTTCAAAAGAAACATAAAGCAAATGTCTTTTCCAGAGTTCAAAAGATACATACAGCAAAAGTCTTAGGACATGTAAGTAACGTGAACTGAAGACTTGTATCACTGTCATTTTAGTGCTCAAGGATTCCACAATCAAGAGACCCCAAAACAAGTTTTTAAAGACATTAGTCCCCATAGTGCATGTTACATTTCTATATACAGGTCTGCCCATTCATAACATCATACTTATCACATGTATCAAAATTTGCTCCATTTCTATAAAACTAGATAACAACAACAGAAAGATGAGCATCAATGAAAAAACCCAATCTGTGTTACACTGCACTCTCTTTGATTGCGCTAGGTGTTGGGGTTTCACTGATTGCTCTTCCACTTTAGTCTTTCTAGCTTCTCTTAGACCTCCTTCCTGATCTCTTTGTATTTTGTTTTCTTTGTGTTCATTCTCATGAACTCTTGTTTTTTTTATATGATCAATAAAATTGTTCCGTTACTTATCAAAAAAAAAAAAAAACAATGCACATGCTGATCCTTAATATGGCATCCAACTTTTGTCTTATAAACATCAGTATTCAGCATTCACTCTGTGGCCCACGTCTTGCATGAAATCATGAATATGTACATGTATACATCTATATAAATGGAACTATTTCATTTTTAAAAAGAGAACACGATGACTCGTAGATAATCCAACATAAAACATTTAAAAAAATTAATTAATTAAAAAACCCTTCTAAAAAAATTTCATTGAAATAAGATGAGAAAAGTATGATGAATCAAAGAACACAGGCAGTGTACTACGATACCAGCAGAATATCAAAACTAAATAGCCATGAAAGTAAAAAAAAAAAAAAAAAGTAAATCAGGGAAAAAAAAAAAAAAAAAAAACCTTAAATTAAGCTCAGAAGCAAAGAAGCTTAATAGCACAAAAAAGACACACACACAAAAAAAAAAAAAAAGGGAGACATAAGTCACACCAATGAAAAAGCACTGAACTTTTATTATATGGTTTATAGGAGAATCTTCCTTCAGTCCTCAAGATTATCCAAAGCCCTCCCAAGCTCACATCGAATGTATTAATGCCTACATTGATTGCTTGGCTCCATAGCAGTCCTATGCAATCTCTATGGTTTTTCTACTAAATATTTTATTAAAAAATGTATATTAAGAAAATTTAAAGACCTACTTGCTTAAAGTCTCAAGCACACCTTTCAAAGGTGTTGAAAAAAACTAAGAAACCAGCTTGTTTAGTCACTTTTGTTATTTCCATAGGCTTCAAGTATAAGTTAATTCCAAAACTCACTAAGTTCCTTCCAAAATATAAAATGAAATTGCATAAGGGTAACTTTATGTGTTTTTTTTTTTTTTGATAAATAAGTGTAATTTCATTCAACAGTTAAATAGCTAAACACTCTACTTCCTCTGGCCCATAAAAAGCTGATATAACTACCACAATACCAAAATCAATTAGCGTAATGAGTTCAACTATAGACGTCGACATTAAATACCTGAATCGAATTTTTGGACCAGGAGGAGAGAACCTCTGAGGCTGTGACCCTGAAGCAGCAGGCTCTGCAGCTTGGCCACTGGAAGTCCTTCGAATGAGGTCGGCAACACCCTTCACGATATTCATGCTTCCCCCCACCTAAAATTTGTAGGAAAAATCAACACTTCATAATCCAGTAATCAAGGTATAAACAGTCATTCCTGCCCATCACTCTCGCCGCGCCCAATGCCCCTATTTTCATAACCAAATTTCAAGTTGGAGTAACTGCTTATTTCTTCAATCAATGAAAACTAACTATAAATAAAATTAAAAAATTTATATAGTAAAATTAAAAATTAGAAACAATACCTAATTTCTTAAACAAAAATAAAAACAGCTCAGCTATGTCTATCACGATTATTTGGCTGGATTAAGTTGAAATTATTTTCGTTTTCGCGAAGAATTAAGAATTCTAAAGTAATATCCAAATGCTATTAGCAATCAAATAACAAAGCTATTCAAACCATAAATGAACTAACGGTTAGAATGAACTAAATAAATAAACACAACGGAAAATCGAATTGATCGAAAACGAAAGCCGAACAGCTCATTGATTATTCGAACACTTGGAAAAGCATAGAAAGAAGATGAAAATGACTGTGCGATTAAATAATGAGAAAATTTAATTAAGTATAACGGAAATGAAAAATGCTATCTGTGTCTACGTTGAGCTTTATGATTTATCAAAGTGTACCTGATAATGATGATGATCAGATCGAAGACTCAGTCTCTGTGCGAATATTCTAGGGTTTTTGAAGCAAGATCTAATAAAGCTTTGAAATTCTTCGGAGCTTCTTCAATGGCGTCAGCGTAGAATCGAAGAAAATGAACGAGTGCGATTAGCTAATTATAAAAATTAATAATAATAATAATAATAATATATTTGTGAACAAAACCCTGCGAAGGCGTTTAATTTCGAGATTGCCCTCGTGGGATTGATCTTCGTGTCGGTGATAGATTACGACGCCTTGTGTGGGCTTTGGTTGTCTTGTGTGGTGGATTACGACGCCGTATTGTATGGCTTTTGATGTCTTATACTGCAGCACAGCGTGACAAATAAGAATTTTAAGGGCTTGAATGTAAATGGACCTTTTCTCTGTGCCACTGTACAGATGTTACCTTTTCGTATGCGCCACGATACCGAAGATGCTATATTATTCACTATTACAAAAGTTTAAAATGGTTTATACCCCCAAAAAAAAAAAGTTTTAAAATAGAACTAGCAAACGGTATAATAATAGAATGGTATATAACTAATATATATTGTTTTTAAAATATATATATACATATATTATTATTACACTATTACAAAAGTTTAAAATGGTTTTTGAGTGAAGTTGTAGTGTGTCTTTGTGTTAGAACCATTTTCCCTCTCCCTGTATATGTGTGTGTTTGTTTCTCAAAAAAAAAAAAAAAAAGTAATTGTCTCACGTTACTTAAGAGAGCGTGTTGTGTGTATAATTTGTCACACCCTCCCTTACTTAAGAGAGCGTGTTGTGTGTATAAAAGTTACCATGGCTTTTAAGTGAAGTTGCGGTGTATCTTTGTGTTATAATTCATTTCCCTCTCCCCTGTATGTGTGTCTATTTGTTTCTCAAAAAAAAAGTTTAAAATGGTTTATACCAAAAAAAAAAAAATTTAAATAGAACTAACAAACAGTATAATAACAGAATGGTATATAACTAATATATATTGTTTTTAAAATTTAAAAAAAAAAAATATATATATATATATATATTAGGATTCTTATCATACTGATTACTCGTTAATCATTATCGTCAAACCAAAATAGTAATTGGATTCGTTTTTATGTAGACACAAAAACAATATGATAAATATGGATAACTTCTAAAATTACACATTGATATGTGTTTTTAAGATTATATTTTTCACTTTTGTGTTTGCAAACAAAACTCCATAAAAATAAAAAATAAAAATAAAATTTTTTTTTTGATTGATTAGTAAGTAAGTTATGCATGTACACAACGGATCTTAAACCCATGATATTATCTTCCACCTAAAACTTAAAAGTAAAAGAAGTGTCAATTGAACTAAAACTCTGTGACAAGTGATTCCATAACATGTTATATTACAAGCACCTTACAAAAATATGTATGTTATGCTACTCCAACCATACTTTAAGAATATTTTATTATAATGCTAGTGTCATGTAGACTGTAGTCCTTATGCATTTGCATTTCTAGAGACACAGTCTTAAGAGCATTCACATCCGAACTGCCAAATGGGATATGTAGGACAGATTTAGCATTAAAGCCCAAAAACCCCCAACACCCGAACTTGTAAAAGTTTAGAATTGCAAAAAAAATTCCAATACTACTACAGTATTGTCTTACTTTTATGACGATACTTAGCATCTTGCATAAAGTTTTATATTATTTTCTCTCTCTCTCTCTCAGCCACTCAGTTTTCTTCCTCTCTTTTTTCCCCCCTCTGATTCTCCCTTTCTTCATCTCAGATCTCACTCCCTCTCTGATTCTCTCTCGTTCAAAGCATGCCACCAGAGCTAGGTCGCTGGGTTGGTGATTGATGTCGAGATGGGTCTGGGTCGGTGATCGATGGTGGTGACGTGGGGTGGTCTCGATGGTGGTGGCGTGGGTCTAGGTCGGTGGGTTTGGGGTGGTCTGTGATGGTGGATTAATCTGATGGGTTTGTATCCAATGGGTTGAGTTCATCGAGCAGTGGAGATTGGTATGGTTCGTGGGTTTTGATCGAGTAGTGGAGATCAGGTGGGTCGTGGGTTTTGATCGAGTAGTGGATTCCGCATGGTTGGACTTTGGATTTTGGATTCAGATTGGTTGGTTTGGTGGTGGTGGTGTGGTGATGGTGTGGTGGGTGGTTGAGAGAGAGAGAAACAGAGATTAGAGAGAGAAGTGAAAATATTTTTATATTATTTTTATTTTACTTTATATTATTTTAATATATTGTAGGTAAAAATAAAAGTTAGAATGCTGGGTGTATTGTAAAATGGTATTGTATAATTGATAAAGTAGTTTTTTAGGATGGTAAAATAGGATAGGATGGTATTTTCGGATGCGAATGCTCTAACAAGGGCTAACTTGCCACAATAAAATTTTCATTTTATTAATTGCATTAATTCACTCTAAAATTTTCAAAACCAAGTTAATGTCATTACCAAATTTTTTTGTCAAATGTCTTATAGTTGAATTGGCAACATCTCCCTGTGCACAAAAGTGCTTGGAGGTTTAGGCCTTCTAAGGGGGAAATGATTTGAAATGCAAGTTAACAGCGTATTATAATTATCTAAAAAAAAAAAAAAAGTTAAAGTCATAACGAGAGGCGACAAAGAACAAAGTTTATCTCAAAACTAATTTGAAGATAAACTCTTCAAACCTCTTATATATTTATTTTTTAGGTGTAAATTTTGAAAATCTAACCGTTGAATTTCATGTTACTTATGTTTTGTTTTTTTTTGATAGGTAAAAAAAAATATATTAAAAAACTGCTAGATGCAAAAAGCACCAGCAGTTTAACCGTTGGATTGTCATACATATCAAATTTCGTTCAAATTAGATACTATTTACTATTTGATTAATAAACTTATTTTTTATACACAATTTTAGATTACAAAAATTTAAAATTTTAACATTTATTTGATGATATAACAATTAATCTTTGATTTTCTTAAAATTTTGCAAACATGAATGATATAATAAGAACATATAATCCAACGGTTATATTTTCAAAATTCACACTCAATATAAATATAAAGAGAAACTTTGTTCTGCAATAAATTGGTTTCAGGAAAAAGAGGTAAATTGAAACAATTAATGATATATGGAACAAATTGAGCTTTTTAAAATGCCTTGAGGTCCAAATTAGTAGTGTTCCGTTAATTTTTATGTCCCAAGGCCTTCCTTTATCTATCACTGACTAACCTATACATAATATTTGTCAAACCAGCATCAACAACACAAGTTGTTGTTTATCAAAACAGAAAAACAACACAAGTCGTTACATTATGCACCTGAATCTGAACAAATTTGATGTCCAAAACAAGAAGTATGTCTTCCTGCCTAGCTAGAGCACTACAGGCAATTGTCCTTGTAGTTGGTTTTCAATTCCTAATTGCAACTAGAAATTAATTGGATAACAAAGCAACAAAAACAAAGGATATAAAACACCAAACTATCAATGCTAACCAACACTTGGTTGGTCAAATTACTTCAACATTAAGCATGCAAGTTATTTATTAGAGCTGCTTAGACATAATCATGACACTCAATGTTCAAGACCTTTTATCGAATAAGTAAACTATGAAAACCACCTTATTAGTCCATTGCTACAAAACAAATAATAATAATAAATCAACACTTTATTAGGCCATTGCTCAAATTTTCATTCAGACTCAATATCATTCTTTTTTTCTTTTTCTTTTTTGGAGAAACAGACTCAATATCATTCAAATAAGAATTCATGACTCAGATATCAATTTAAACATAAGTAGTTCTTTTCATTCAGAAAGAACTTCATCAGTGAGTTAAAACCGCAAATACAGCACCGGAACATTACTCACATTTTGATTCAGAATCTCAAATTATTACTCATATTATTATTCATGACCCAATCAAAAGTCAAGTTTGCTAAACAAATGTACTCAACAAAGCAGGGTCCTGCTACAACCTTAATGCCAACTGTAATCCTCCTTTCTTTTACTTGGTTGCTGGTGGTGCATCCGGCCTCTTCTCTCGTGGTGTAAGGAATGGATCCTGTAATTTGAAATATACAAAAGATATGTAATACTGATCACAATCCCCCAATTCAAATTCAGGAGAATTAAAACACTACCTAGCATAACTAACATGGCAGCAAGTAAAATGAGCAGGTAGGTGAACTTTGCAGAACAGCAATTCCAGTTAAGATGCAATGGGAATAAACTACCAATACCGCTAAAACATCTGTGAGAGATCATGACAATTTATTCCTGATAAAAGGAAACAAAAACTACTTTGTCATTTGAATGTGACATCTACATTCTAAACTCATCTTTCAGTATTCTCGCACGCACGGTAGTTTACTGTGAGAGTTTGTATTTTGACATATTTTGATGAAACACAAGGAACTCTCAAATAGACACTTGTATTTTGAGGGGGAAAAGGAGTAAAAACTAGAAGTCCGCACCTAGGGTTGCTTGTAGGTAGCAACAGCTAGGAAAAAAAGAGATAAAAACCTAAGCGTCAGCATCTAAGGTTGTTTGGAGTCAAGCACCAAGTATGGAAAGAAAGACAGGACCTAGGAGTCAACACCAAGCAAAATAAACAAAGATAGAAACCTTGGCTTCAACACTGAAAGTTGATCAAGGTGGAAAATCATTCCAATAAGATTTCTTAATCCAAGGTCAAGAATCTACAATGATGAATTATGGGGCCTTTAAGTAGAGTTTCCAAGTTTCAGCAAAAATAAACCCATAATGAAAATAGACTAAAATCCTCTAGAGTTCTTATGTGGCGTTTGGTACGAGAGAATCAATATTACTTCTGGCATCCAGATTCCTGAGAATGTGATTCCTTGCAATCTAGATGCCTAGAAATGTAGTTATTCCTATGTTTGATTTCATTGGGAATCTCTTAAGATTCCTAGGAATGTGAGATGATAATGTTTGGTTTATTCCCAAGAATCTTAAATGAATTATTTATTTTTCTCATTCTATCCTTAAATTTGAATGTGAACTACCAACCTTTAAAAAAAAATTCCTCTAAATAAATAATGAAAAACAAAATATGAACTATTAATTATGACAAATTCATTAAAACTGTCGTCTATTCGGTTTATGTTGTTTTGGCGGGAAAAGATAAAGACAAGGGAAAAGATATTGATGGTTTGTTTTATATGTTATCTTAATTGCTTAAATGATAAAGAAAAATGGTTAAAATTGTCAATTTATAGAAAATACAATTTCCTTTAAGCTTGGGAATCTGGATACCCACCTATTTTAAAGGGAATCCACATTCCTACTGAGAGGGGTTTAAAGGGGGAATCTAGATTCCCTGGCATTTGATTCCCTAACGTGATTTGCAACCAAATATGGGAATCTTTAAACATTCCTGAGAATCCTAAAACATTACCCCGTATCAAACGCCACATTAGGGTAACTCCATCTTGGAGTTCCTAAAATCCTATCCATTCATTTTGAAATGAGTGTATTAAATTTTACCATGTAATCAACATTTTAAACGATGTTAACCAACACCATTTTGGCATCTATTTAAATTATTGATGATGTGGCAAAATCCAATCCACCCATTCCCAAATGGATAAATAAGATTTTAGGAACTCCATGATGGAGTTACCTTAAGAATTCTAGGGGATCCCAATCCTAATGAAATGACATCAAATATGGAAATAAAAATGTAATAGCAATCAAATCCCTCTAATAGCATCAATAACAATCTTCAGGTCCAACAAACTCATTAGCAACGGGTAGAGGGCTTTATCTAGTGTCCACACCATATTTTCTTTCTAATTCAAAATCCAAAACGGTAAACTAGTGAGTTGGAGAGAAGCTCACACTTTCCCTTGGTTTGGTGTGTTAAGGACTTAAGGTAAGATATGAGAGAGATATTTTGTTTTTTTCTAGGTAAGAGAGAGAAATCTTGGACTTCTGATTATTAAAAATTCGAGAAAGCACCATAAAATTAAGCTTGATATAACTACTTTAATTCATTCTTTGAGGAAACTAAAAAATGTTCACAGTTTTAATGTATTCAAAGTTCCAACTTTCTAAGGTTTTCGCAAGATCAAGCAGAGCATATAAGGCTCTATTTGCTTCCCTGGAAGCCCAAATTTGGGTAATGAGATGTGAGTCATGTGACCATCAGGTCAGACAAGATAAGCGATCAATTCATCATTCTAATTGTAACGTTGGTGATCCATACAATAGAGAAGATCCCAGTCCCAAAACGAAAAAATGGATAAGGCTAGGGTGCTAGACCCGTCTCCAATGAAAGAAAAATCCTAAACATACCAAACAAAGTCACTTTCTATTGTTTCGAAAGTGCGATGCGAATCAAGAAAGTACCCATCACTCCTCTTCCCTGTGAGGTGAGAGTGATTTCTCATATCATTTGCATAATCCAATATTCTCAAACACCAAAAAAATCCTCAAATTATCAAGAATTTTGTGGGTTCCAGTAGGATTAATTGGAAAAGTCTTTTGTTGTTGAATAAAATTCCTATGTTCAAATCCCGCCTATATAAAATATAAAATAAAAAACCATTGGTGTCGCGGCGTGATGGTAAATAGAAATCCTCATGGAGAGGATGCCATGGGTTCAAATCCTAGATATTTGTCCGACACATTTTTTCATCCTAATTTTTGTATGTATCAAAACTCATACAGCACAGACAGAACACCAACAAGAGGTAAACCTCATCACCTATGAAATCACAATAGTTAGGATAAATGACATATAATTTTATCACTCAACTAAAAGACATTATTCATTGACAAAGTAGCTCGTGAATATGAATACATAAGAGCTCACTACATCCAACCAATCAACATACAACAACAACAACAACAACAACAAAACCTTAGTCTCAATTTTTTTTTGGTTTCGGCTATGGATCCTCAACAACATTTGTCAGGGTCGGCCACATCCTACCAAACGACGTAATCATTTTTTTTTTACACAAATACCAATTCACTATGGGTTAAAGTTAGCTCAATTGGTAAAATACCGTGTCGGTAAATAAGAACCAGGGATCGAATCCCACCTACACCAAAAAGAAACCCATTGGTGTCATGAGATAATGGAAATAGCACCACCAAACCAGTCCATGTAAATGTTGATAAAGATAAGTTACTACTCAGTAAAAGAGTGAACGATTTTTTACATTTTTGGACCCCAACACCAAAAATCAAATTCAATCAAAATTCCAGCATTCATTAAATAAACTGTACTAATAAAATTTTAAAACCCTAATCTTCAAAAACAGACCCTCTGTCACATATATAAACCAATTTATAGAACCTAACAGCAAAGCTCAGAATAAAATCTGAACAACAAAAAAAATACCCACACACACACACACACAGAAACAAAATTAAAAAGTGAGAGAGCTTTTTTACGTTTTTAACGAAGATGAAATTGGCGACGACCACAGCGCCGACTATTCCGCCTAGAATTGAGAGTGGGCCAGTAAGGAGACTCCATTTCCTGTAGATCATCTTTCTTTGTTGTTGTTCTTCTTCTTTCGCTGGAGCTGTCTCCTATCTGTCAATTTCTTCTACTACTTCTTCTTCTTCTTCCTTTGTTCTTTTTCTCAATTCAATTAATGAATTGATTCCAGATGCCTAAAATGCCCTCATTCGAATCTTGTAAGTTGTAAGGACCAAATTGTCAACAACTTAACATTTTGGGCTTTTAGGTGCTGTGTTTGAGATGGGTGCCCATTGGTGATTGGCCCAATTCCCATTTTGGGTGTAATAAGAATTAGACCTTGCAAATGGGTCGGGCTGACTCCCGTTCTACCCATGTAGCTTGATCCCATGGCTTGATCGTACGCTCTCCTCCTTCTCTACTGAGTAAGATTACCCTCGCAATCCTTATTCAGTATACCAAACGTGTATATAGTGTTTAGAATGGTACTAGCTTGTACAAATGGTGTATTGGTGAGTCAATAAAAAATTAAAGGCAAAAATGCAAAACTGACCCTCTAACTTTCACCGTTTTTCATTTCAGTCCTCTAACTTTCAGATTTGTCAATTCAGTCCTGTAACTTTTAATTTTTGTCAATTCACGGCTCCGTTACAACTCAGTTAATGGCTACCTTTAAAACTCTTGAAACGACGTCGTTTTGCTCTTTTCTTTTCTTTTTTAATTGGAATTAAAAGAAAAAAAGAAAAATCTGAAAAAAAAGAAAAAGAAAAAGAAAAAAATAAAACATTAAGGGGTCGTTCCCCTTCCCCTGAAATCAAAACAAAAGAAAGAAGGAGCTTGCAATTCCAAGAGGAATAGGAAGAAGAGAAAGAAGAGGGAGAAGGATTTTGTTCGATTTGTCTCTGTGTTTGTCTAAATCTCCAATATGTTTTCATTTTTCTGCAGGTTTTTCTTAGCAACCAAACACAAAGAAAGGGATAGAGAGAGGGAGCGAAACATAGAAGCCACGAACGGCGAGATCGGTTTTTCTCGGTGGCCGAGCTCGAACTTCGATGATACTGTAGCTCAGTTTAGAGATCCTCTTTCTCCTCTGGTTAAAGCCTGAACCAGTGAACCTGGTTTAGTTTGTCCATTACACACTGCAAAGCGTCAAGGCTCAAGATTCTTTTTATCCTTTAAAAAAATTATTTATAAATAACTTAAATAAGCTGAGAGGGGGAATCTGGTAATCAATCTGTGGAATTGTATTTGTGACAGTAGGAATAATCAGGAATTGAATTGGGTTAGTAGTGGATTCGAACGGTTTTGTTGTCGCTGTAAGAGGCGAAGACGAGAGGGGTTTCGGCGGTGCCGGTGGCCGGGTTCCAAGCGAGGCTCCATACTCTGTCGGTGTGGCCTTCGAGAGTTTGGAGTAGTTTCATCTCGCAAGCTCCTTCGTAAAACTCCATGGAGAGTTGAGTGATGAGTTTGTGAAGAGTGTGTGAAAAATAAGTTTTTTTTTGGGTGCTCTACATGTGCACTGTGTAGTTTTGATTCAAGGGAAGGGGAACGACGTTCCCCTTAATTTTTTTTTTCCAGATTTTTCTTATTTTCTTTTAATTCTGAATTAAAAAAAAAAAGAAAAAAAAAAGAAGCAAAACGGCGTCGTTTCATGAGTTCTAACGGCAGCCACTAACTGAGTTGTAACGGAGCCCTGAATTGACAAAAATTGAAAGTTAGAAAACTGAATTGATAAAATTGAAAGTTATAGGACTGAAATGAAAAATGGTGAAAGTTAGAGAGTCAGTTTTACATTTTTGTCAAAATTAAAATTATGAGAGGAAGTTATATCAATCACTTTTTGTCTATCACTCATATAAAACTTCTCTCACGCACTTAGCCATTGGAGCCTCCTTGGCCAACCTCCAAGTTGTTCATGATGGAAACTGGGTTTTTTCTTTCTCAATGGGGTGCCTATCAAGTTTTACAGGAATTCATCACTGTTTAGTTACCATCAAAGTCGTTATTATAGATATGTCTCTTCCCTAAAATTTCACCCACCTACAAAAATCTTATAGCCATGACTATTCTACACACGAATTAAAATTACATTTAAATTCCTACAGCCAGCTTCTTTAAAATTAAAATAAAAACTAAAAAAAAATTGGCAAGGTATGTGTTGACCCGACTTGGAAGTTAAACGGGTTAAGTACAAGTTGACCCATTTTTGCTTCGAGTCTAGAATCTTGTGTACGGTTGGGTTTTTTTCTTATGTTTGGGTCACGTTAACGGTCCATGTCCAATTTTTTTTGTTTAGGTCTTAAGAATCCATAGTTGTTGTGATTTTGCTTTTACATCTTAGATTTGGATTTTACTCATTGTGATCTAAGCTTTGGTTTTATGTGTCACTTGTGAGTAGGGACCTTTTCTTATAAAAATTCAATGGTTACAAACTTACAATAATTGAAAAAGGGGATTCGAACTCTAGTTCTCCTAATAATGAATATCAATATATATTATTGAACTAGAAAGCTCTTTTTTTTGGCACATGATTTGATTGTGTTGGGGATATTGGACTTGCTTGATTGTGTTTCTATAAGTTGTTAGAGTTAATTAACTGTGTGAATATATTCAAGTATCAATTAGAAAAAGATAGAAAGTATGCAGGACAGAAATTAGGATCATTTGTGAACAATTTGGGTATCCCCTTCTTAAAGCTCCATCAAGAAGAAGAAAAAAGAATTATAAAGACTATGAAAGAAAATATAATAGAAATAATGCATATAAAACATATAAAAAATACAAAAAAGAAGATCAAAAACAGTATAACTTTATAAGAAGAAAACAGATAAAAAAAACCTGTTATGCTACAAATGTGGAAAAGTAGGTCATTATAAGAATAATTGCAAAGTCAAAAACAAAATAACTGAACTTAATATAAATGAAGAATTAAAAAATAAATTGTTAAGCATATTTTCAAAATCAGAAAGTGATAAAGAATATTAAGATGAATTATTACAACATAGAAAGAAGTAGCTCAATTGAAAACCTATCCACAGAAAGTGAAAGTGGAGTAGAATTATGTGTTTGTAAGAATAAAAATATGTGTATGTATAAGAAACTATAAATACTCTAACAATTAACAAAATAAGAATAATTTAATTAATTGACAAAATTGAAGATCGAGAAATAAAGAAGGAAAATTTAATAAAATTAAGCCAATCAAGCAAACCTGATAAAATAAATGAAAAACAAACATGGGCTAGACATGGCTTGCATATAAATGAAGCCTATAATATTGACATATACATAAACTTTTAACAAATTATGTGTCCTATAATTTTTTTTTTTAAATTTTTAAAAACCACTAAAACAAATTATGTTGGTTTTAACTAAATATAAGTTTGTATCGACAAATTATATGGGCTATACATGGGCTTGCACAGTGATTAAGCCTATATCCTCACATACTTCATCAAATTTTTTTTTTTTTTTTGAGAAGATACGTCATCACTTAATTTCCTCGTTTAAAAAAAAAAAAAAAAAAAACTTCTAATCAAATATATAAGTTTAAAAGCTCAAAACGTCCTCACAAATTTGTCATTAATTAATAATATATAAAGTGAGAAGAAGCTCGAACTTTGAACGTTCCAAGAAATATTATATGATCTCGGGGTCATTGACAATATTTATCCATGATTGTAATTTAAAATTCTGAAATCTTCTTGAAGGACAACGAGGAGCATCATAGTCATTCATAAATTGGTCCTTAAATTCATATAGTTTTATGCTTTTAATGATCCTTTAGATTCGCATAAATTTGGTGTGGTTTTGTGCATATCGTGTTCTATTAGCAATAATTTAAATTTATATAATAAGACACTAATGTGTGGGTTTGGCTCTAAATTAAAAGGCCAGCTTATTTTACTATTCAGCTTATTTTTTTAACTATTTATGGCTCCACTGTACTTTTTAGTACTATTTATGGGTCACACTATACTATTTCAACTAACTTTTACTTTTATTTACAGTACTTTCAACAAAAAAATTTCAGTTTCAGCAAAATAACCGGATCCTAAACAGATCCTAAAAAGTGCAGTGGGGTTCATGAATAGTAGCAAAAATAAGCTAGCTTTTTAATTTTTTCCAAACACACGCTAAGTACCAAGAAGAGATATCATTTTATCTTTGCTACACTTGTGGTTGTGGGATGCGATGGCGACCAATTCCATTTGGATTTATTATTCGATCTAGGGCGGCTTGATGCATTTGAGGGCCTATGATGAAAATTGATTATATTATTTTAGATGTAAAATTACTACTAATTAACATCAACTACATAGAATTATTATTATTTTTTTTATAAATTTTATAAACACAAAAAATTTGACAAAACTTTTCGCACTTGTTGATGTGGCAGATTGATAGTGGTAAGTAAAAGAGTGGTGTTAGCGGTAGACTTAGATGAGAACTAGTAAAAGTTTGCTAACTCAACTATTATTATTATTTTTTTTTTTTGAAGTGCAACCCTCACAATATTTTTCACAACAAATTCTAAATTTTAACTCAATTGGTAAAGTCCTTGATGGTTGAATAAGAGATTTGGGGTTCAATCTCCGCCTACACCAAAAATCGATTGGTGTCTTAGTCTGATGATAAAAGCTATTATCAGGAATGGATGCTATAAGTTAAAACTCTAAAAAAAAAAAAATCATAGGTTTTAGGTTGCTTCTTGTTTTTTTATTTCAAAACACCACTATAATTATTAGTTTGCCATCAATAACAGGCTATAATAACCTGCTACTTAGTATTTATTGTAAAAGTGTTGTGAAAAATATTGTACACGTAGCATTTTTTTCTCTTTTTTGTTTGTTTTTCATTTGGTAAAAAAAAAATAAAAAATTTTAGAATACTAAATATTTTTAACACACACACACGAGGAGAGGGGAGAAAGTCTTAAAAAAACTTACAGTGGTGTATATCTAAAATGTTATTTATTGATTATAAATAACCTATTGGTTAAAATTTGGGGGCCTTTTTTTTTACATGAGGTCTTAGGCGACGACATCTGTTGCTTCTACCATTTGGCCGGCACCGGTTCCATCTTCATTTTTCTGTAGTTTTATTAAAAGAGCAATAATACAGTTATTACAAACTTATTATATGAGGCTAATAAATTGCTATCATCACCATTTAAATACAAATTAAACAAAATTGCAGAGACTGGGTTTGAGTACTTCTACTGTCGAGTGAGTGAACTCAAGTCCAACTTGCCCAATACAATGAATTTGTAGATAGCGGGTTTAAGAACTAGGCCCTAGTGAGGGATACAACGGCTAGGCATGGTTGCATATGGATTGAATAGCATGAACGTGGGTTAAAATGTGCAATGATGTTCCTCGGCCCTCCTCTTGGGAGCTTGAAGTTCTTATTATTTCTTTAGTGATTGGTTACAAAGGGTTCTCTGATGTTACAGGTTGTTGCAGTGTTCTATACTTCTAATTTTCTCATTTTTTTCGGTCTCCTTTTAAGAGGGATTCCTTACATTATATACCCTCTTTCAGTTGATCTTAACCCTACATTTGTTGATCAAGCAGGTCACTACTTGAGTGCTTGTCCCATCAGCCGCCTTCCCATTCTTTCTATGGGTTGCAGCAACCAAGGTTGCACTGTTCAGGGGTCATTTCCTCATTAATGCGACCAGAACGTTAGTTGTGGGCATTTAATGTGGAGGTGACAGTTCATCCTGGACTTGCTCCTCCACCATGCTTCCATGGCTGACACGTTGTACTTGTTCCTTCGCTTTATATGCTCGGGAAGGCTGCTTTTGGTGGCCCGTTACTTCCTCCTCCCATGGTCTTGGTTGGCCGAGGACAGAGTTGTCCTCGGCAAGGCTCCTGGACAATTTAGACTTTTACACTTCGTCCTCGGGCATTTCTTCCTCCTCTGCATGGGCCTTGGGTTTGGTATAAAGTGGGCCGGGATTGCCAAATTCTCTGACCCCATAATAGCCCCTCAAAATCCTGCTGTCCGGGTCCTCGGGCGGAGAGGAGGATTTTGACATCCTCGGGCCATTGTAATGGCTTGTCACGTCTTATCCTTCGTCAGTGTCAGAGTCTTTTCGCCTGTCCAAGGCACGTTCCTGGCGCTTCGGTATACTGAGCACGCCCTCATTAAATTTTGGCGGCTCTGTGCTCCCCACGTTCGACGGCGTGATGCCAATCCAACGGCTGGGCTTTTCCCAGCTTTATGAGTGGGGAAACCTGCACAGTTATCTTTAATTGGGGGTATAAATACCCGTCTGATCTGATTGGCCTCTTTACTTTTGCACTCAAGAGTTCTTGCGCATGTACATTGAATTCGGTCAAATCTCCAACTACACTCACGCCTTTTTCAGCACAAAAAGCCTGTCCGAGGAGCTTTTCCTCATTTCTGTAAGTCTTCTTCTCTCTCTAGCTCAAATTTCCTCTCTGAGTCCTTTCTTTCCTTCGCCCTTTCCTGAGTCTTTTAGCCGTTCTTCAGGATGGGTAGGTTTAAGAAGTTAGTTGAGTCTGAAGAGGCGATGGAGAAATTCATCGCCGATTATAAGATACCCAGTAACGTGGGCTTGAGGTACTGTGAGGAAGGGGAATGACATATTCGGAGGAAGGAGGGTGAGGTCGTGATTCCCATAATCGCCTTCCTTGAAGGCGGTATGAGAATCCCCATGGGGCCAGTAACGAGGGGCTACCTTAGGTACTTTAGGTTGGCCCCCACTCAGTGTGCCACCAACGTGTTCAGAATCCTGGGTTGTGTGGACGCCTTGAATGAGAAGATGGGGTTGAGGTTAACCCATCACGATGTAAATTGGTGCTACAACCTCCAAAAACTAAAGGGTAAGTCTTATTACATGAAGACGAGGGACGATAAGGTCCGGCTTATCCAGTGCCTTCCTGAGTCCAGCAAGGGGTTGAACAAAGACTTTCTCATCGTGTCTGGGGAGTGGCACGATGGCCTTTACTGTCCGACAGAGGAGGCGACACCAGGTGGGGTACTTTGAGTAAGAGAGGGTCTAGTCTTTCGGGTTGTAGGTCTGCTTTGTTTGGTTGCTGACAGGAACATGTTTTCTTTTCTGCAGATCCGCACGCTTTTGAACGTCATTTTAACTTCGTCAACAAGGAGGACTTGGAAAGGGTCCTCAGGGCGGAGATCTTTGTGAACGAGGCTGACAACCAAGTTAGAGCCGCCCACAAGATCCTCGGGTACAAGCCGATCCAGAAGTCGTTCCCGGCTCCGAAGTACGTGATCAGAGCCAAAGATCCTCAACTTCGTAGCATAACTGTAGCGGAGCAAGGGTTTCTGTTTCTTGAAGGGTCTCTTGCTCCGGAAGGTATTTCGTTGGCAGGTCCTTCTACCTCTGCCCAAGCTGCGGAGGCCGAGGAAGAAAAGCTAGGAGAAGAGGAAGAAGTTGCTGACTTGGGTCCATCCGAGGACAAATTTGGCGATTTTGACCAAGTCCACCTGGTCGAGGATCCCTCTGGTGACTTGGGCGATCCCAATCTGACCAAGGCGGACTTCCTCTCTGCAAGGACTTCTCCCCAGGCCGAGATGGGCTTTAAGAGGCAACCCCAGACCAGCCTACTTGACCTGCTTGAGGGTCAGCCGGGGAAGTCCCAATCCAAGCTTTCTCCTCCGCTACCCAAGTCTCAACCTGTTTAGACCAGGTCGTCCTTTTCCCAGTCCAAGCTTCCACCTCCTCCATCTCAGCCGAGTTTGCCACCAAGGCCCGAGCCTACTAATCCCCAGTATAAGAAGGGCCCTAAGGGCAAAAGGCCTATGGGAGCTGACAGGACTTGTTCTTCCCAGGAGGAGGATGAGGCTCGGCGGCCTCCTAAGCAGCAAAAAACTAGGCACCAGGGCCAAAGAAGAGAGGTGGATGTGCAGTCCGAGGCCCAGGCTTGGCTCCCTGCCCCGATGCTCCATGGGGAGCCTTTGTTGGATAACGCCTCCCTCAGGGACTTCAGAGGGGGTGAAGGCGTATACGTGGCCGATGCGCTGGAGAGGTCCCTGCTATTCCCCGCCGATATGGCCCAATTAGAGGACCTGAGGAGGCAGGAGGTCATCCTCAGCCTGAAGAGGTACTTAGGCATGGTAAGACATCCGACGCTTGAGACTTCGTTGATTTTTACTCTTCAGTTCCCAACTTATCGTCTGTTTGTTTCGATTTGCAGGCTGTCCAGGCCACTTACAGGCTGGAAGAGGAGGCCAATAACCAAAGCAAGGCCATGGACCAGGAACGAGACAAGCGCTTGGAAGCCACGCGGACCCTTAAGAACTCCGAGTCTGATCTCAAGAAGGCAAAGGAGGATCTAAAGGAGGTGACGAAGGCCAGAGATAGCACGGTGTCAGGCCTAGCTGGCGCTCAAAAGCAGGCCGCCGACCAGACGAGGTGCCTTCTTGAAGCTGAGGGCCAACTGAAGATTGCCAAGGAGCACATCGCTGACTTAAAGTAGAAGTTGGCCGAGGCAGTGGGGGCCAAGAACGTCGTGGAGTTCACCAGGGATGAGGCTTTGAGGGCCAAAGTGGAGGCTGAGTCTGCGAGGACAGAGGCTGAGAGCTCTAAAGAGCAAGCGGAGGAAGAGGCCTTTGCTAAGGGAGTGGCTAAGACCGAGGCTGCCCTCAAGGCTCAAGTCCCTAAGGTATGCAGGCGCTACTGCTCCCAGACTTAGAATGAGGCCTTCAACCAAGCGAGGGTCGAGGCCTTGTCTGAGCTTAGGAGGGCCGAGAGAGTGTACTACCTTCCTGCTATTCGAGAGGCTGCCTCTGCCACCCCTGAAGCCGACACCGCCCCCAAAGCGACAGACGGGGACCAGGCCGATGCTGCCAAGGATCCCACTTCTACTGATAGGCCTGCCGAGGAGTCTGAGCATCAAGGGGTGCCAGAGGAAAAAGAAACTAGCAAACTGGGAAGCGCCCCTGGATGTGGTGAAGCCCTCTGTTGGTCCTCAAGTCCCTCCTACTGACTCCCAGGCTCTTCTTGTCGAGGAGGATCTTCCCAAGGTTGCCCCTCTAGCCAAGGAGACAACTTTTATGGTGATGCCTCTACAGGCTGTTCCCCTAGGTCAGAGCTCCAAGGACCTTGAGGACACCTCTGGACAGCCTCCCAAGGGGGGAGTAAAGTTCAAATCGAAGAAATAGGTTGTCTTAGCTAGCTTCTATCTTATGTTTCGTTTTTTGTTTTTGTTGCTTTTGTTTTTGTTTTTGTTTTTTCTTTTTCTTTTAAGCACTGTAATGCTACTTTTAAGTTGAATGCATGAATCCTCTTTTTTATTTGGTGTTTATTGTTATTGTGATGAGTTTTGCTACTTATATAACCTGGGCTTTAATTATTAGCTTCACAATCTCAGAAGCTTAGCATGTTTTTCATTCTAAATTGGCAGCCAAAAAATGTAAAGCCTATAGTGATAGTTTCCACTTGGACCTTGGTCAATAATTAAACCACCTTGACACCATGACCTATTTTTACCGGATTGAATACTAAGGGAACAACTTCACAATATTGGTTCTACATCTCATGAATTGGTTACTGTAAACAGTAAAAAATGCTTAAGAAAGCCGTTAGTTGCTGATTATGCTAAGGGGTTAGGTTCAATGTGCCTCAGAATGCCTTAAGTGATGCTCATGGGCTTGTATTTGTTTACGCCTTTGCTGAATGTAGCCAGTCTCTCCAGAGACCTGAGTCTGAGGGCCATGCAAGACCCTGGTGCTGCCGAACCCTTAGGTTCTTCTCTGAGTAGCTAGTTTCCCCATAGGTTTGAGTCCGAGGACCATACAAGGCCTTGGTTCTGTCTAACACTTAGATTCTCCTGTAAGTAACTAGTTTCCCCATAGGTTTGAGTCCGAGGACCATGCAAGACCTTGGTTCAGTCTAGTACTTAGGTTTTTCTTGAAGTGGTTAGTTT
This sequence comes from Quercus aquifolioides, assembly GCA_019022515.1. Lineage (NCBI taxonomy): Eukaryota > Viridiplantae > Streptophyta > Magnoliopsida > Fagales > Fagaceae > Quercus > Quercus aquifolioides. The sequence continues at coordinate 22,132,968 of CM032335.1, read as the reverse complement.
CCCCATAAGCTTGAGTCCGAGGACCATGCAAGACCTTGGTTCAGTCTAGTACTTAGGTGGCCGCCAAAATACAGGATATATAATCATAATAGACATAAAATTCGAATAAAAAAGGGGATGCTTTCATTAATAATAATACATTCTCAGGTTATTTACATTCCATGGACGAGGTACAGGTTTTTCATCTAGGTTTTCTAAGTAGTATGCACCTATCCTCGCCACCGAGGTAATTCGATATGACCCCTCCTAATTGGGCCCCAGCTTCCCCCAGGAAGGATTCTTAGCAGCCCCCACAACTTTCCTCAACACTAGTTCCCCCGGTGCTAGTGGTCTTAGCTTCACATTGGCATCATATCCCTGCTTGAGCTTTTGGTGGTAATAGGCCAGCTGGATCATTGCCCCTTCCCTTCGTTCATCAACCAGATCTAGACTCCTCCCCAGTAGTTCATCATTACTACCTGGAGTGAAAGAGCTCGTCCTTAGCGTTGGGAAGTTTACCTCCAGAGAGATAACAGCCTCGGCCCCATAAGTCATGGCAAAAGGTGTCTCCCCTGTTGACTGCCGTGGTGTAGTCCGGTATGTCCAAAGAACGTGTGGCAGCTCTTCTACCCCATCTTCCCTTGGCGTCATCCAGTTTCTTCTTAAGCCCATTGACGATGACCTTGTTGACAGCCTCGGCCTGCCCATTTCCCTGAGGATAAGCTGGAGTTGAATACCTGTTTGTGATCCCAAGCTCACAACAGTACCTTCTGAAGGCCTTGTTGTCGAATTGGAGTCCGTTATCTGAAATGAGGGTATGAGGGACCCCGAATTGCGTGACAATGTTTCTCCAAACGAATTTCTTAGCGTCCACATCCCTGGTGTTGGCCAACGGCTCAGCTTCAACCCATTTGGTGAAGTAATCTGTGGCAACCAATAGATATCTCTTATTCCCTGGTGCCTTGGGGAAAGGGCCTACAATATCCAAGCCCCACTGGGCGAACGGCCATAGGCTGGACAAAGGGTTGAAGACCCCTCCAGGCTGATGAATATTTAGGGTGAACCTTTGGCATTGGTCACACTTCTTAACATACTCCAGGGCCTCCTTCTGCATCCCCGGCCACCAATATCCTTGTGTGACGGTTCGGTGAGACAGAGATCTTCCTCCTGTGTGGCTCCCACAGATCCCCTCGTGCAGCTCTTCGAGCAGTAACTTTGATGCCTCGGGGTGAATACATAGTAGGTATGGTCTAGAGTAGGAGCGCCTATACAACTTGTGGTCCTCGGACAACCAGAATCGAGAAGCATTCCTTCGTATTTTTTCAGCCTCTGACTTCTCCTTGGGCAGAACATCATCTTTGACGAACCTCACTATGGGGTTCATCCAGCTGGGACCCATCCCAACTTGATAGATGTGGACCGTGCCCTTTGCCACCTCATTTGCTCTTTCCAAATGCTCTACAAGAATGATCCGAGGCAAATCCCCTGCCAAGGAGGTGGCAAGTGTGGCCAATGAATCGGCATGGGTATTTCCACTCTTGGAGACATGTGACAAGCTGAAAAGATCGAAATCTGACTGCAAGCGCTTGACCTGGCTTAGGTACTTTTGCATCCTTGAATCTCTAGCTTCCAGTTCTCCCTTTACCTGGCCTACCACCAATCTCGAATCCGAGAACATCTCCACTGCTTTTCCTCCTATTTTCTGCACCATGACCATCCCTTGTAACAGTGCTTCATACTCGGTTTCATTGTTTGTGGCTGAGAACCCTAGCCTCAGGGATTTTTCTATGACAGACTCCTCAGGGGATACTAAGACTAGCCCCACTCCAAACCCCCTCTGATTTGCCGCGCCATCAACGTATACCTTCCAACATGGTAGCCCCGGGATGGAGATTACCCCAACTGATTTTTCGTCCATGCTTATCTTCTCGGCTGACATCTCTACTGGTGGTTCAGCGAATTCGGCCACCAAATCAGCCAAGACCTGGCCTTTTATGGAGGTCCGAGGCATGTATTTGATGTCAAAAGCCCCCAGAATTGTGTTCCACTTGGCGATCCTTCCTGTGTAATCAGCTGTCCGAAGTACAGACTTCAAGGGTAATTGGGTTAGGACAACCACCGTGTGAGCCTGGAAATAATGGAGGAGCTTTCGTGTAGCATGGACCACAACTAATATGGCTTTCTCTAAGGGTAGGTACTTGATCTCAGCTTCATGTAGTGACTTGCTAACGTAATAGACTGGTTTTTGAACGCCATTGTCGTCCCGAATCAATACCAGGCTCACAGCGTGAAGTGCCACAGCAAGGTATGCGTATAGGACCTCGTCGGCCTTAGGATTGGACATGATAGGTGGCCGGGATAGGTACTCCTTGAGTTGTTGGAAGGCCACGACACAATCCTCGGACCACTTAAATCCCTTCCACTTGTTGATCAGGAGATAGAAGGGCCTGCACCTGTCAGTCGACCTGAAGATGAATCGATTCAGGGCCACGATCATTCCAGTAAGCTTTTGGACCTCCTTGGGGTTTTGCGGAGGCTTTAGATTATGAATAGCCTTGATTTGGTCAGGATCAACCTCGATTCCCCTGTGGGTAATAATGTATCCTAAAAACTTGCCAGAGCCCACGCCAAACGAGCATTTGGAAGCATTCAGGTGCAGCTTGTGCTTCCTTAAGACATCAAAGGTGCAGCCGAGGTCCTCTAAATGTTCGGACACCGCTTTACTTTTTACCACCATATCATCAACGTAGACTTCGATGCTCTTGCCCAGCATCGGCTCGAACATTCTCGTCATCATCCTTTGATAGGTGGACCCTGCATTCTTCAGGCTGAAAGGCATTACTTTGTAATGGTAGTTCCCAATGGGCGTCATAAAGGCTGTCTTCTCCTGATCCTCCAAGGCTAGTGGTATTTGATGATAGCCTTGAAAGGCGTCTAGGAAGCTCATCCGAGGATGGCCTGTAGTTGCATCCACTAGCTGGTCTATTCGAGGCATGGGGAACGGGTCTTTTGGACATGCCCTATTCAGGTCAGTGAAGTCCATACAGACCCTCCACTTTCCGCTTTTCTTCTTGACCACCACAGTGTTGGCCAACCACTCGGGGTAAAAGACCTCTTTGATAGCCCCTGCACGCTTAAGTTTATTCACCTCTTCCCTAATCGCATCAGCGTGCTCTCTCGATGGGCGTCGGGGTGGCTGTTTCTTGGGAATTATGGACGGATTGACGTTGAGATGGTGACAGATGAAGGACGGATCAATCCCTGGGGCATCACAGGCATCCCATGCAAACACGTCAATATTACTTTTGAGGAACTCAATTAGCTCCTCCTGCTCCTTGGGAGGTAGCCGAGCCCCGACCCGAAAGAACTTCTCCGGGTCGTCACCAATTACCACTTTCTCCAGATCCTCACATTTTGCTTCCTTGGCAGCTGCATCAGGAGGCGCCGCCAAGGTTTTTGATTGTTATAAGCCCTCTTTAGTAGTGGCCGAGGGCTGTGCATCGAGCCGACGTGATATGGAAACCACCATGCACTACCTTGCTGTGATTGACTACCACGAATTTCGAGAACTTGATCCCCTGACGGGAATTTCACTTTTTGGTGCAAGGAGGAGGCGACAGCCCCCAAGGTATGGAGCCATGGCCTTCCTACGATGGCTGTGTAGGGGGAGTAGGTGTCCATTACTATAAAGTTCACCTCCACCACCTCTGGGCCGGTCTGGATGGGCAGCCTGATCATGCCCTTTGGGATAACAAGCTTCCCGTCGAAGCTCATCAAGGGAGAGCTATAGGTCGTTAAGTCCTCCAGTTTCAACCCCAGCCCTTTGTAGAGGTCTGGGTACATGACCTCGGCCGCGCAACCATCATCGGCCATCATTCTCCTCACATCATAGTTCCTGATTCTGAGAGTGATCACCAGAGCATCATCATGGGGCTGGGTGGTCCCAATCTTGTCTTCCTCTGAAAAACTCAAGGTTGGGTGAAAATTCCTTCTGGCCCTCTTCGGCTCTGGCTGGGAATCCTTGGCAGGCATCTGGGCCACAGACAACACTCGTGAAGGGCGCGTGCCTGTTTTTCCTGGTACGGCCAAGATTACATTGATCGTCCTTGTGGGCGCCCTTAGGGCGTTATCTCTTCGGGGCTCCTGATGGGTCTGGCCTTGATGGTCACCGGGGTGATGCAGAAGGTGCTTCAGCTTTCCTTTTCGGACTAGCTGGTCTAGATAGTTCCGGAGATTCCTGCAGTTCTCTGTAGTATGTCCGTGGTCCCTGTGGTACTGGCAATAAAGGTTCTGATTGCGCTTCGTGGATTCCCCCACCATCTTATTCGGCCACCTAAAGTATGGCTCGTTCTCGATTTTCGCCAACACCCTGTGTACTGGCCCTCGGAATACGGCATGGACTGTTTGTGTGTCGGCTACTCTAGATTGCCCTACGAAGTCCCTCTTCGAGCGGGTGCTATTGTATCGGTCCGACTTGAAATCCCTCCTCTCCTGAGGGATAGCCTTCTCCTTTCCTCTGCCCTGCAGCTGGTCTTCCTCCACTCGTTTGTACTTGTCGATCCGATCCATCAGTTGGCGCATACTGGTGGCAGGCTTGCCAGTCAGAGACTTCCTTAGGTCGTGTCCAGTCGGGAGACCATTTTTGAAGGTACTGATGGCCACATCATCAAAATTGCCCTCCAGTTCATTGTACATCTCCCAATATCGGCCCGAGTAGGCCTTTAAAGTCTCTCCATCATGCATGGATAAAGACAGTAGCGCGCTCAAGGGCAGAGGGGCTATGCTATTTGTAACGAAGCGGGAGCCAAAGGCCTGAGTCAGCTGTCTATACGAATCTATGAAATTTGTCTTCAAGCCATTGAACCACCTCATCGCCACTGGACCCAAGCTAGAGGGGAAAACCTTGCACATCAACACCTCGTTCTTAGAGTGGACAGCCATCTTTTGGTTAAACTGGCTCACATACTCCACGGGGTCCGTTTTGCCGTTTTAAATGGAGAAGGTTGGCTGCTGGAACCGCCGAGGAAGGGTAGCCCTTTCAATGTGGCGCGTGAAAGGCGACTTAGATAGTTGATCCAGTGCCTTGCTCATGGCATCGTATTCTAAGCCCCTAGGAGATGGGCTTTTACATTTACGCTCCCAGTAGTGCTCTTCTTCATGAGAGAAGGTCTCGCTTGGAGGAGTTCTCGATCTTTGCCTATAGTCATCGTCGCTTTCATCGTCAGAGGGCAGGTCGGGGTTAGGTTGAGGTCGCCTTCGTTGTGCATGGCGCAGCCTCCTCTTCAAGTCATCTATCTCTCGCTGCATGGCCTGCTCATCGTTCTGCCCCTGTGTCACACGGCTCCTAACCTCTTTTGGTTGTATGGCCCGGTTGTTGTTTTGTCTCTAGAGCACATGACTGTCCCCATGCGAGTAGCTTCTGCTGGTTTGAGTGGTGTGCACACTTCCCTTTCGAAATCTTCCATTCTTTTCATTTCGATCGTGCTCAGGGTTGGCGAAGTTACCTTGATGCTGGGATTTGACCGGTTCAGGCTAATGGGAGCCTGCTTGATGAGGGCTTGATCCTGCCATGCTAGGTCGTTGCCCTTACTAACACACGAGTTCTTCCCACAGACGGTGCCAATTGTAGGGACTGGGTTTGAGTACTTCTACTGTCGAGTGAGTGAACTCAAGCCCAGCTAGCCTAATACAATGAATTTGTAGAGAGCGAGTTCAAGAACTAGGCCCTAGTGAGGGATACAACGGCTAGGCATGGTTGCATATGGATTGAATAGCATGAACGTGGGTTAAAATGTGCAATGATGTTCCTCGGCCCTCCTCTTGGGAGCTTGAAGTTCTTATTATTTCTTTAGTGATTGGTTACAAAGGGTTCTCTGATGTTACAGGTTGTTGCAGTATTCTATACTTCTAATTTTCTCCTTTTTTCCGGTCCCCTTTCAAGAGGGATTCCTTATTTATATCCCCCTTTCAGTTGATCTTAGCCCTACATTTGTTGATCAAGCAGGTCACTACTTGAGTGCTTGTCCCATCAGCCGCCTTCCCATTCTTTCTGTGGGTTGCAGCAACCAAGACTGCACTGTTCAGGGGTCATTTCCTCATTAATGCGGCCAGAACGTTAGTTGTGGGCATTTAATGTGGAGGTGACAGTTCATCCTGGACTTGCTCCTCCACCATGCTTCTATGGCTGACATGTTGTACTTGTTCCTTCTCTTTAGATGCTCGGGAAGGCTGCTTTTGGTGGCCCGTTACTTCCTCCTCCCATGGTCTTGGTTGGCCGAGGACAGAGTTGTCCTCGACAAGGCTCCTGGGCAATTTAGACTGTAGGGGCTCGTTTTGTCGTAGATCCCCCAGCAATAAATTTGTTTAGAGAGTGGGACGTAGGGTTTGGCGCTGACAGGCTTGCCACCGGCTCGCCGGAGACCTCCTTCTTTGAGGGGACTTGGCCCTGTTCTTTTTGGCTTGGGGGTTGCTCCTCGGATGGCCGAGGAGCCCCTTACTCTGAAGGGCCCCTTGCCTTATATACCCTCTCTGGCCAATCCTAGCCTTCCAACTGTCAATCATCTAGACCACTGCTTAAGGACCTGTCCCATCAGCCACGTTCCCCACCTTACTGTGGGTCGCAGTACCCAAGGTTCCGCCGTTCAAGAGTCCTCTCAACATTAAGATTGCCAGGGGAGTTAGGTAGATGCATTAAGTGCGGATGTGACTGCCTGTACTGGGCTTGTCCCCCACCTGGGATTAGGATAGGTAGGCCGAGGATAGGGTCGTCCTCGGCGTGGCCCCGAGGGCTAAAAGCCCCTAGATAACTGCCTGGGACAGCCATTGATCCTCGGCGTGGGCCTTGGGCCAGCCTAGAGGTGGGCCGAGACTTTCAGGCCCACGGGCCCCACAATAGCCCCTCAAAATCCTACTGCACGTTCCCTCGGACGGGGAGGAGGGTTTTGACACCCACGGCCCCCTCAAGTTCCGGAAGGCCTTTCGCTAGCTGGTTCTTCCCCGAATGGTCAGCCTAGCGCTTCAATTCTTCGGTAAGCGGTTAGTCTCCTGTAGAAGATTCTGGTGCTGCTTTTAAAGATAGTGGCAAGCTCCCGTAAGCTTGGGTCCGAGGACCATGCAAGACCTAGGCACAGGTGCTGCCTCCAAGATAAGTGGCTAGCTCTCCGTAGGCTTGGGTCCGAGGACCATGCAAGACCTAGGCACAGGTGCTGCCTTCAAGATAAGTGGCTAGCTCTCCGTAGGCTTGGGTCCGAGGACCATGCAAGACCTAGGCACAGGTGCTGCCTTCAAGAGTAGTGGCTAGCTCTCCGTAGGCTTGGGTCCGAGGACCATGCAAGACCTAGGCACAGGTGCTGCCTTCAATAGTAGTGGCTAGCTCTCCGTAGGCTTGGGTCCGAGAACCATGCAGAGCCTAGGCACAGGTGCTGCCTTCAATAGTAGTGGCTAGCTCTCCGTAGGCTTGGGTCCGAGGACCATGCAGAGCCTAGGCACAGGTGCTGCCTTCAAGAGTAGTGGCTAGCTCTCCGTAGGCTTGGGTCCGAGGACCATGCAAGACCTAGGCACAGGTGCTGCCTTCAATAGTAGTGGCTAGCTCTCCGTAGGCTTGGGTCCAGAGGACCATGCAAGACCTAGGCACAGGTGCTGCCTTCAATAGTAGTGGCTAGCTCTCCGTAGGCTTGGGTCCAGAGGACCATGCAAGACCTAGGCACAGGTGCTGCCTTCAATAGTAGTGGCTAGCTCTCCGTAGGCTTGGGTCCGAGGACCATGCAAGACCTAGGCACAGGTGCTGCCTTCATAAGTAGTGGCTAGCTCTCCGTAGGCTTGGGTCCTGAGGACCATGCAAGACCTAGGCACAGGTGCTGCCTTCAAGAGTAGTGGCTAGCTCTCCGTAGGCTTGGGTCCGAGGACCATGCAAGACCTAGGCACAGGTGCTGCCTTCATAAGTAGTGGCTAGTTTCCCCATAGGCCTGAGTCCGAGGACCATGCAGAGCCTTGGTTCTGTCTAACACTTGGTCTTCTAAAGTAATTAGTTTCCCCACAGGCCTGAGTCCGAGGACCATGCAGAGCCTTGGTTCTGTCTAACACTTGGTCTTCTGAAGTAATTAGTTTCCCCATAGGCCTGAGTCCGAGGACCATGCAGAGCCTTGGTTCTGTCTAACACTTGGTCTTCTAAAGTAATTAGTTTCCCCACAGGCCTGAGTCCGAGGACCATGCAGAGCATTGGTTCTGTCTAACACTTGGTCTTCTAAAGTAATTAGTTTCCCCATAGGCCTGAGTCCGAGGACCATGCAGAGCCTTGGTTCTGTCTAACACTTGGTCTTCTGAAGTAATTAGTTTCCCCATAGGCCTGAGTCCGAGGACCATGCAGAGCCTTGGTTCTGTCTAACACTTGGTCTTCTGAAGTAATTAGTTTCCCCATAGGCCTGAGTCCGAGGACCATGCAGAGCCTTGGTTCTGTCTAACACTTGGTCTTCTAAAGTAATTAGTTTCCCCATAGGCCTGAGTCCGAGGACCATGCAGAGCCTTGGTTCTGTCTAACACTTGGTCTTCTAAAGTAATTAGTTTCCCCATAGGCCTGAGTCCGAGGACCATGCAGAGCCTTGGTTCTGTCTAACACTTGGTCTTCTGAAGTAATTAGTTTCCCCATAGGCCTGAGTCCGAGGACCATGCAGAGCCTTGGTTCTGTCTAACACTTGGTCTTCTCAAGTAATTAGTTTCCCCATAGGCCTGAGTCCGAGGACCATGCAGAGCCTTGGTTCTGTCTAACACTTGGTCTTCTCAAGTAATTAGTTTCCCCATAGGCCTGAGTCCGAGGACCATGCAGAGCCTTGGTTCTCTCTAACACTTGGTCTTCTAAAGTAATTAGTTTCCCCATAGGCCTGAGTCCGAGGACCATGCAGAGCCTTGGTTCTGTCTAACACTTGGTCTTCTGAAGTAATTAGTTTCCCCATAGGCCTGAGTCCGAGGACCATGCAGAGCCTTGGTTCTGTCTAACACTTGGTCTTCTGAAGTAATTAGTTTCCCCATAGGCCTGAGTCCGAGGACCATGCAGAGCCTTGGTTCTGTCTAACACTTGGTCTTCTGAAGTAAGCCTTGGTTCTGTCTAACACTTGCTCTTCTGAAGTAATTAGTTTCCCCATAGGCCTGAGTCCGAGGACCATGCAGAGCCTTGGTTCTGTCTAACACTTGGTCTTCTGAAGTAATTAGTTTCCCCATCTTCTATCTGGGAAGCGTTTCTTGGCTGTTCGTGTTCTGCGCCTGACGCTTCGGTGCGCGAGACGCGCCTTCATTAATGGTCTCGTAAATCAACAGAAGTACAACGGTCTGCGGCCCCCTTGGAATTTGGTGGCTTCATTATTGTCCGCCGCCTCGGTAACTCGCTTTTCGAATTCCGCGTGAATTAATTCTCACCAACTCTCCTCCTCTATATAAGGCTTTCTGGGGGGATGGTTTCTTCATACTCCATGAGCCTCCCAACTCGAACAGCAAGAACGCCATTTTTCCACTCCCCATGCCCCTTTAATAACCCCGTCGGAATTGTGACCGGAGTTAGGAGATATGGGGCTAAGGGCTGCCGTGGCCGCAGCCCCCACTGGGTTTCTGGTGCGGCAGAGTCTAGGCGTAACACCGGCAGTGTCGTACGCGGTGGCCAGGTGGGACGTTGTTGAAGTACCTAACGTCTCTCCCCGGAGCGCACCTTCGGTGGAGGAGACACGCGAACTCATGTCATGGTTGGCGCCTGAGTGTTGCCGTCTCCAACGGCCGGCGCTCGGGAGGACTGGAGAGCATCAAGGGAACATCACGGGGGAGGACATTCCGGTGCCCCTGCATCTGCTCCTCACTTTGTTCAAGCTTCCGCCCTGAAGTGAGCCAGCCTCAGCCCCCCTTCCCCGCTTTTATTGTCAAGCTCTCCCGTTCTGCTGATGCCAATAAAAGCACGGGTTGACACTTCCCTCTCCCTCTAGCTAGTTGTAGAATCGGACCGCCTGAGCCTCCGATTGTAGGATTAGCTTGTAATAAAGCTTGTAAAACAAGCCTGCCTGAGCCTCTGATTGTATTTTGTAACCTTCTTTTTCATGAAATGATATCAGACTCTTTTCTCATTTCTTTTTTTGCTGTTGAATCTTCCATTTTGCTGCAACTGTACTTGTTATTATTATTTTTTTTTTTTTGCGAAGTGACTGTTTAGGACGATCGCCGGTTGCGCCGGTCGGCGCACTAACCCTCCCCACAGACGGCGCCAATTGTAGGGGCTCGTTTTGTCGTAGATCCCCCAGCAATAAATTTGTTTAGAGAGTGGGACGTAGGGTTTGGCGCTGACAGGCTTGCCACCGGCTCGCCGGAGACTTCCTTCTTTGAGGGGACTTGGCCCTGTTCTTTTTGGCTTGGGGGTTGCTCCTCGGACGGCCGAGGAGCCCCTTACTCTGAAGGGCCCCTTGCATTATATACCCTCTCTGGCCAATCCTAGCCTTCCAACTGTCAATCATCTAGACCACTGCTTAAGGACCTGTCCCATCAGCCACGTTCCCCACCTTACTGTGGGTCGCAGCACCCAAGGTTCCGCCGTTCAGGAGTCCTCTCAACATTAAGATTGCCAGGGGAGTTAGGTAGATGCATTAAGTGCGGATGTGACCGCCTGTACTGGGCTTGTCCCCCACCTGGGATTAGGATAGGTAGGCCGAGGATAGGGTCGTCCTCGGCGTGGCCCAGAGGGCTAAAAGCCCCTAGATAACTGCCTGGGACAGCCATTGATCCTCGGCGTGGGCCTTGGGCCAGCCTAGAGGTGGGCCGAGACTTTCAGGCCCACGGGCCCCACATAGACTTTCACACTTCATCCTCGGGCATTTCTTCCTCCTCGGCATGGGCCTTGAGCTTGGTATAAAGTGGGCCGGAGTTGCCAAATTCTCTGACCCCACAAAAATAATTTCAAATTTAATTTATTATATTATTTTTAGATATTCATTATTGTTTCAGTTTAGACTTTTAAAATAAAATTGGTATCGAATTCAGTCGTTTCCTTTTAACATCAAGGTTATTGATTAGGACTTAAATTTGTTTATTAGAAACTAGAGAGTACCCATAGAGGTCAAGAGTTTTGTAACTCAATTAATACTCGCTAGTATTTTTAATATAGACGTTTATGATTCAAATTCTCCTACCTTCATTATCACCATCCAGTTATCACCACAAAAAAAGGTACCAATAATGGACTAGTGGATATGCAAATGCTGAGAGGGGACAGAGACTTAAAAAAAATGTTATGAAGAGCAGGGTATACTGGTTTTTTAAGTGTTTGATGACAATGGTGAGCTAGTGAAGTAACTGAATAACATACCATACACATGAGTGGATAATTTCCCCTGTTAAAATGCTCTCACGAGGCAGACCTTTGTTAACTATTATATAATGGTTGAGGATCATCTTCACCACTATCTCTTAATTATTATAGTTTATTTGGACTTGTGGCTCCTTTAATTTACTCCTTATTGTCTTTTTGAAATGTGAAACCATGACCAAGTAAAAATAAAATGTGTTGATGGAAAATTCAAAAAAGGGTCGGCAGTAGAAGTAGCACAATCATGACGTTGCTATTGCTTCGTGACGGTTAAAAAAACAAAACCCTTACTTGGTTTGGGCCTTGCAATCCGATCCATAAGCCGAGGCCCAATCAGGTCAAGCAAATGTGGTATGATGACTGACCAGGAAAATGCCCCTTTAAAAGAAGTCTACTGCAACTATTTTCCATAAATAAACACTTGGAGCATGCCAAGTAAAATTAGGAGAACAACATTGATCAGAACTTGTGATATTGTATGATTGTATCCCATACAAATACAATAATTGCATTTGTGAGTGTATGAAATGTAAAAGTTAGAAAAGTAAAAGTTTACAGGTTCAAAATTGTTCTAATCCAATGATTTAGATTAAAAATGAATATTTAATTTTCAATCTCACCCATTAATCAACTATTGCATTGTGCAATAACTATCGTAATCCCTAGGATAAGAGCAACCACATTAGTGGTTGCAAAAATTTGCAAAATACAAAAAATGCTCAATTTTGCACATTTTAACCCAAAAAACACCCACATCATTACTTGTAAAAATGTGCAAATATACAAAAATGATTTGCAAATGAACAATAACTGTGCATGTGCAAATGATTTTTTTATTCTTTTTTTCTCTCTCCCCGTCAGGTTGCTCTCTCATTTGTTTTCTTCTCACAAGAAATAAAGAAAAAGGTGGGTGGGGCCATGTGGGTAGTGGTTTGTTTGATATAATAAAAAATTAAAGAAATATTATTATTTAAATAAAACAGATAATAGAATAGATAAACTGATGTGGGTGTTTTGTAAGCGTAAGTGTGTAAAATAGAAAAAAAATGTATTTTTTCTTGCAAAATAGACAAGAATTTTGCATGGACTGATGCGGTTGTTCTAAGGGTATAGTTGTTTCCTATCCCATCCATCTTGGGGGTTCTCAAGATGTGAGCAAGACATCATGGGCGACTCCGTGACTAGGTGTGTAATTGAAAGAAAGAATTGAGCATTTGACCCCTTGGGAGTCTACTATAAAAAATCAGGGAAATGCCAATGCTATGAAAAAAAAAAAATCTCACACTTGGGTTGCGTTTGGGATAGCTTATATTGGGCAGTTTATTTTACTATTTAGTTTATTTTTGTTATTATTTATAGGTCTCATTGTAATTTTTTGTACTATTTATAAGTTTCACGGTACTATTTATGAGTTCTATTGTACTATTTCATCTACCTTTTAGTTTTGTCTATAGTACTTTCAGCAAAAAGTTTTCAGTTTCAGCTAAATAAGTTGTTCATAAACGGACCCTTGCTCTGTCAAATTCATTTGAGGTGAGAAGATAAGTACTGTAACTTTGCCATTAAAGTACACTGAATTAACTTTAGTTGACTATGGATATCGTTAGTCATGCATTTTCTTCTTCTTTCTTTTTAGGCTTCTCACTAACAATAAGGTGTTTTAGGAGGAACCACGAACACCTTTGTGACTTCCTCTTTGTGAAAACAAAACAGGGTTCAAAAGGGGACAACAAAATTCTTGAATTATATATAAAAAATTGGTTGATGTATGCAAGAATAAGCAACCTTGCAATTTTTCTCAAATCTGACACCATGAGTTTTGGAAGCAAGACAGCTAAATTCTACTTGTAGGTGAAGGGCTTGGAAGCTTGGCACATTGAATTATACTTTTTCTACAATTCTACCCACCTTAGTCTCCCAAATCCAACTTGTATTATGATAATCTTGTTTTGTTCATGTTATTCTTTCAACATCTAATCTTGTTCATTCTATATTGTTTGTTTATTTATTTATTCTTGTGTTTTAATCTATGAAAGAGAGTACGTTACCATACCTGCTATTTATTTATTTTTTATTTTTGAGAAAGACCTGCTATTTAATTTTAATGTTTTTATTTACAACACATATCATGTTCTATAATCTATTATATGACAAGAGGGGTAGGAAGGGGACAAGATGGGAAAAGAATTGCAGAAGAAAGACAATTTCAACTTTCAAGCAACAGATTAATAATCCCGAACACACACACACACACAAAAAGAGATTAAATAAATGCAACAATTGGGTGCACCAAACATGACCTAAATCATTATAGTAAAGTGTTTTGTTCTTGTAGACATTTTCTCCTTCATGAGTTTAATCTTTCTTACTATTTTCCCTTCTTATAATTAGTAATGTAAATGAACCAAGATGTGTACTATAAATAATTTAAAATTGGCTTGAAGAAAAAGTTTGTCTATGTTCATTTATTTAGCAACAAACCAAACTCAAGATCACTAGGTCAAATTCAAGTATTAAATGATAAAAGCATAAACAAGTATAAATGAATATTGTGTTTATTAATCCTTCGGCATGTGTTTGACACCATTGTGTATGCTTGAAACTTTGAGATAGTGTATAATTTCCAAAATTTGGGTCTCATTCAAAATATTTCCATTACATGAACAATAACTCAATAAGTATAGAATGCAAAAATCCTCACAAAAATTTTACAATTTTTGTAATGGTTTGTTGATTAATGCATAATAAAAATAATACTATCAATAAGCCCATATGAACAAGATGTTATAATCAAAACTTCTCATCTTAATAAATTGTGAAAAATATTTATAAAAATAGTTGTGTTCCCATTTCTAACATTTGGCCACTTGAAGCAAACCATGATAATCTGCCATGTAATACGAATTTTAGGTGCAGCCATATTATCTATAACTAGTTAGGGCAGTACGTGCAAGCTAGGCACGTGCTTGCCGTGGGGAAAAAGTACTGTAGTAATTAAGGTCAATTCTAGATTTTATTTGTATTACAAAACAAAGATATGAATCATTTGATTTTTAAAATATATAAAGATTTACATTAATCAAAAGAGACGTTAATTTTAAGAATTTTGATAATTATGTCGTAAAAAGTTAATCTCATTCGTTTAAGAATTTTGATCAACCACAAAGTTAGGGTAGCTATTTAACATATAAATATTTATTTAACTATAATAGTTTTTTAGTACCTACTTGCTAAAGACAATATATCTATTCTCTAAAAACTTCTAAGAATGATAACGAATATCATCATCTTTCAACAATAAACAACCGAGTTTTACTAAGAAATTTAAAATAAAAAATAAAATAAAATAAAAAGATAAGAAAAGGCTTGTATCATTAAATATCATCATTCTAACTTTCTAAGAATTTTTATCATTTAAAACTCAAAATACTTAAAGAAAATTTTTAGGATGTTAAAATTTAGCATGAGTAATTTAGACATTACACAATAAAATATTTTAAGAATCATAAGGTTTCATTAGGGTTTAACTGAGAGAATAACAATATGATATATTTGCTCTTTTCCAAAATATTAAGAGAAAAATTGCATGATTTTAAAGTTTAAGGAAGAATTGTAAACTACCCCAAACATAAAGGATGAAAAATGTTTATTTCCTAAGTTTTTGTTTTTGTTTTTGTGTGTAAAACTATGTGTTTTTACTTAAAATAGTGCGTAAAGAAAAAAATATACAAAAAGTCAACCCAAAAAAATTGTATGTGGAATAGTGAATTTTGGCTCAACAAAGTTGATTAAACCAACAAAAAATTTCTAAAAACACAACAGAATGACGCAACATTTTCATAATACCTTTATAGTTTTGTTATATTTTATTTTAACTTGTAAAGAATTGACAGTTCAGCAGTTTTAAAAATATTGTGACAACATCAAGACGTCTTAAGATTTTTTGCACAAAAAAATGTTATGTCCATGACATTTTCACAACAAATCATAAGTAGTAGGTTACTACAAGTTCTTATTGGTGGGCAAAAAAGTAGTTTCATTGGTAAGTTAAAAAAAAAAAAAAAAAAAAAAAACCAAGAAAGTTAAACAAATCATAACTACTGTAGCGAAATTATTGTAACTTTTCCCATTCACTCTTTTTATATATAAGTAGAAAGTAAACATAGAAAGATCCTTTAAAAGAAAAAAATCAAGCTCAAACCAAGTTGGTTAACTTGAAGTAAAAAAAAAATGAGGAAAAAGGCAAGTCACTACAAGTTCTTATTGGTGGGCAAAAAAGTAGTTTCATTAGTAAGTTAAAAAAAAAAAAAAAAAAAAAAAACCAAGAAAGTTAAACAAATCAGAACTACTGTAGCGAAATTATTGTAACTTTTCCTATTCACTCTTTTTATATATAAGTAGAAAGTAAACATAGAAAGATCCTTTAAAAGAAAAAAACAAGCTCAAACCAAGTTGGTTAACTTGAAGGAAAAAAAAAAGGAGGAAAAAGGCAAGTCACTGAACCAAAAATACTGTTCATAACACTATTCATGAGCTTATTCGCTCTTTTTATATATAGAAAAAAAAAGCACAAATCGATGATTGGAAAAAAAAAAAAAAAAAAAACGATGAACAGTACATATTAAACAAACCAAAAGTACTGTAGCTTTTACACATTCACCCAACAAGTGTCACAACATTTTCACAAAACATTTATTTTCAGTTGTAGTTGGTCACAGTTTCATATTTTATTATTTTATTTTGACTTATAAGAAAGTGACACCTCAATGATTATGAAAATATTGTGAAATTTGTTGTGTTAGTATAACAATATATATATGTGGGTTCTTATAAATATTTAAAAGAAAAAAAAAGTACAAACGGAAGATTGAAAAAAAAAAAAAAAAACTGTAGCTACCGTACCATTTGAACAAACCAAAGTGGCACTGTAGCAATTGTTCAAAACTTGGAGGGAAAAATGGCTCACTACACCAAAAGGGGCACTATAGAAGCATTGCCTCTTCTTATATAGTTAGTAGAAAAAAGAGCACAAATTGATGATTGAAAAAAAAAAGTACATATTTTTTTTTTGAGATCCAAACGATAGAAAGAAGTACATATTGAACAAACCAAAAGTACTGTAACTTTTACACATTCACCTAAAAAGTGTCACAACATTTTCACAAAACATTTATTTTCAGTTGTGGTTGGTCACATTTTCATATTTTATTATTTTATTTTGACTTATAATAAATTGACACCTCAATAATTGTGAAAATATTGTGAAATTTGTTGTGTCAGTATAACAATATATATAAAAGAAAAAAAAGTACAAACGGAAGACCCGAAAAAAAGAAAAAAAACTGTAGCTATTGTCGGTACAGTGCCACTTGGTACTGTAGCTACGGTTCAAAACTTAAAAAAAAAAAAAAAAAGACAAAGTGGCTCAACAAAATGGCATTGTAGATGTACAGCGCAAAAACACTGAATGTACAGTGCAAAAACACTGTACGCGCAATCGCGCTTTTATATATAAGAAAAAAGAGCATAAATCGATGATTGAAAAAAAAAAAAAAACATATTGAACAAACCAAAAGTATTGTAGTTTTTACACATTCACCTAACAAGTGTCACAACATTTTCACAAAACATTTATTTTCAGTTATGGTTGGTTACAATTTCATATTTTATTATTTTATTTTGACTTATAAGAAACTGACACTTCAATAATTGTAAAAATATTGTGAAATTTGTATATAAAAGAAAAAAAATACAAACGAAAAACCCAAAAAAAAAAAACCTGTAACTACTGTAGCTACAGTGCCTCCTAATACTGGAGCTACTGTTCAAAACTAAAAAAAAATAAAGTGGCTTACCAAAATTACACCATAAATGAATAGGAAAAAACATGGTATAAACAGTAACAAAACACTATAACGACCTAGCCGCTTTTTATATAGTTAATAGAAGTACAAAGTACAAATCATCATCATCCATCCCCATGACAAAGGTTTAGAGTGTAGAGATTGGTCACATGAAGGGTGTGGAAGTGTGAGTGTGGTAGCCGACTAGTGGTTAGGGCCGTCCAAATTAAACTTTCAATGTAGGCCCCATATGCATGGGACAGAGCTTCACTGCCCTTTATTGTCGGGCAAAGTTTGGTTGGAGGCCTAAACATGGATATATTTTTTTAATGTCCAAACTCCAAAGAGATAAATAAAGAAATAAAATAAATAAAAATAAAGCATTAAGAATGATGGTGGGCTTGTTTGGATGACAAAGAACCACAAGAAATTAGTTTAATTAGTAAAGTCTTTAATGACTGTATAAGATATTTAGAGTTCAATCTCTACCTACACCAAAAATCGATTAATATCTTAATCTAATGATAAAAAGTTACAATCATAATTAAATGCTATAGACTGAAACTCTCTTACAAAAAAAAAAAAAAAAAAACTTTCTGAAGAATCCATGCACTTTCTTTTCCCCTATTTTCTTTTAGTTACTTGTTGCTTTTTATTTTTTTATTATTACAATAAGTTGGAGAGGGTGATTTTAACATTTTTAACCTCAATTTTCTTTTTCTTTTTTTTTTAGACCAAACCTCAATTTTCTTTTTAGTTTGTATTTTACTGTTTTAGATTTGTCTTTAGGATCATCAAGATCAAGGTGATGTATGTTGCTCTTGTCGAGAAGATATCTCCTCAAACCGTTTATGGAGTGAACTTAATTATAAAATAAATATTGATTCTTGTCATTTTAATTCATTTGGTGTTCTATCGTTTCGAATACATATAAAAATTATTTAAATACTCCCAAAAGATAAACTTAATTCGCTTGTGTGATAGAAAAATCCAAGCTTTTCACCTACGTGACAGGTGTAACTAATATTTAAAAAGCAAACATTTTAAAGAACAATAGGGTGGAGAGAGAGAGAGAGAGAGAGAGAGAGAGAGAGATTAATTCTTAAAAAAAAAAAAAAATAGGGTGGAGAGATTAAGATTTTGAGATCCACTCATAATGAATTCATAAATAATTAAAATATAAATACATTGATTAAATTTTGTAAAAACTAACAAATTGAGTAAAAGAATATCTAAATAATTATACAATTTTTAAATGAATTTTCACGTTTGGACAAAAATATACTATTGGCCTTTAAAGTTTTCCAATTGAGTGCTTTTAATTTCTAAAATTTCAAATGAACGCTAAAATTATTAATGCACGTTGCTATGTAAGCTTTAAAATTTAGTGCAATCAAACTTATTTTGTCATTTTTATTTTATCATATTATTTTTTGTATCAATTATTGAATTCTAGAAAAAAAAAAGATTTTATTTCTAAATCTTGAATAATGACATTCACATTTTCTTTTTATTTTTTTCATAAAAAACAAAATAATTGTGGAGTTTACTTGTAAAAAAGATGGTGTAAAAAAAATCTAATGTCTTTGTAAGCATGTCAAATTGTCAATCAATTAGACAATTAGTACAAAATTGATCCATTATTTGATTATCCTGTTACTCCACGGATTAGCAGTTAGCACTAATTAATTCACTATAAATCATAGGGACTAACTAATCTTGTACTATAAATCTCCTAAACAAGTTTACATCCTAATGGTCAAATCAATGTCCCATGCATTAAGATTCTAAAAATACATTGTAGTTTAAAATTTTGCTAATTCATTGGCCAAACTCAAACAAGGTCAATTGTAATCATAATCAACTCAATGGATAATTACCCTAATTCTAATTAAAAAAATTTATTGCCACAAAGCAAGTAAAAATCCATCTGTTTTAATATAATCATTGTCGTGTGAACTACTTTATATGTATCACCCAACAAAGTTTTTACATGATTTTTTAATTAAGTCTCCCTCTCTCTCTCTCTCTCTCTCTCTCTCTCTCTCTCTCTTCATTTTAACATAAATGATGGGGATTCCATGAAATTAATTCATACATATATTACATATAATTATATTTTGTATATATATATATGTGTGTATGTATAATGTTGAATAATGACATTCATATTTTCTTTTAATTTTTTTTTTCATAAAAAACAAAAATCATTGTGGAGTTTACTTGTAAAAAAGATGGTGTATAAAATATCTAATGTCATCATCTTTGTAAGCATGTCAAATTGTCAATCAATTAGACAATTAGTACAAAATTGATCCATTATTTGATTATCCTATTACTCCACGAATTAGCAATTAGCACTAATTCACCATAAATCATAGGGACTAACTAATCTTGTACTATAAATCTCCTAAACAAGTTTACATCCTAATGGTCAAATCAATTTCCCATTAAGATTCAAGGTGTAAAAATACATTGTAGTTTTAAATTTTGCTAATTCATTGGTCAAACTCAAACAAGGTCAATTGTAGTCATAATCAACTCAATGGATAATTAGCCTAATTCTAATTAAAAAATTTTACTGCCACAAAGCAAGTAAAAATCCATCTGTTTTAATATAATCATTGTCGTGTGAACTACTTTATATGTATCACCCAACAAAGTTTTTACATGATTTTTTATTAAGTCTCTCTCTCTCTCTCTCTCTCTCTTCATTTTAACATAAATGATGGGGATTCCACGAAATTAATTCATACATATATTACATTTAATTATATTTTGTATATATATATATGTATGTATGTATGTATAATGTTGAATAATGACATTCATATATATATATATATATATATTCATAAATAAAAAAAATCACTGTGGAGTTTTCTTGTAAAAAAAACGGTGTATAAAAAATCTAATGTCATCATCTTTGTAAGCATGTCAAATTGTCAATCAATTAGACAATTAGTACAAAATTGATCCATTATTTGATTATCCTGTTACTCCACGAATTAGCAGGTAGCACTAATCCACCATAAATCATAGGGACTAACTAATCTTGTACTATAAATCTCCTAAACAAGTTTACATCCTAATGGTCAAATTAATGTCCCCTTGAGATTCAAGGTGTAAAAACACATTGTAGTTTTAGATTTTGCTAATACATTGGTCAAATTCAAACAAGGTCAATTGTAATCATAATCAACAAAATGGATAATTAACCTAATTCTAATTAAAAAAATTTATTGCCACAAAGTAAGTAAAAATTCATCTGTTTTAATATAATCATTGTCGTGTGAACTACTTTATATGTATCACCTAACAAAAATTTTACATGATTTTTTATTAAGTCTCTCTCTCTCTCTCTCTCTCTCTTCATTTTAACATAAATGATGGGGATTCCACGAAATTAATTCATACATATATTATATTTAATTATATTTTATGTATATGTATATATATATATATATATATATGCATGTATGTACGTATAATATATACATGTATGCATGAATATTTGTGTATATAAATACATGTTTATGTTTATGTATAAAATATAAAAAATTTTAATTTAATGTATGAAATATAACTATTATTCTGCCACTCAACTTCATTGTTTCTGTTGTTGATAACTTAATATCTAGATAAAAATTTTCTTAAGAGAAAGAATAGCAAAATAACATGTACTGCCCCAAGCCCAATACCTAGTGCCATAGTCTTGGCACCATAGTATACAAATTAATCACAAGTGCTAAAAATTAGATGATAGTAGTTAAGAAGGTTGTTGAATATGCCATGAATACTTGCCATAGTCTTGGCACCATAGTATACAACTTAATCACAAGTGCTAAAAATTGGATGATAGTAATTAAGAAAGTTGTTGAATATGCCATGAATACTTGCTAATGTAGTTTCTACTGTATACAAATGAACAATGATGATGTCCTTTATGAGACCTTCATTCTTACAACTACAACTCAATATATTGTGAACAGAATTACGGTTTTTTTGTTGTTGTTGTTGTTGTTGTGTGCGTGTACATTGTGTATTTCACCATATCAAGTATGTAGTGGTTCATTCTCAATGGGGAAAAAAGTATGTGCAGGGTTTAAGTGATAGTCTAGTGGTAATGACATTCTTTGTGGTGCCTTACTTTTGTGGTTCAAACTCTGTCTCCCCTCCCTCACTATTGAACTTTGAATAATCTATTTTCCTATGTTCAATTGCCATTGAGAAGTTAAAAACTGAAAATAAAAAATGAAACCTCCCTCATTTTCTGACATTATCTCATGGACCTAACCTAACATTTCCTAAAAATAAAAATAAAAGTCTCATGGACCTAACAAACTGTTACTTTCCATAATTCTATTCAAGACAAAAGCACCACTACACATTTTAAACATCAATCCAACACATTCCATTTGTATAGATGATTTTTTTTTTTTGGAGTGAACGTATAGATGAATGATTGAATATATAGCACCACCAGGACTAAAATACAAAAACCCAAAATCCAACAAGCTATAGCACAAGGCAACAATAAAATACCTTACGTCAAAACTAAACACTACAAAAATAGAGGACTTATATGGTCAATTTTGATGGAGGGAGAGCATGTAGAGTAGTAAACTTCTCTTGAGAATCATTTCATATCAAGTTTTTTTAAACAAACATACGCAAAAGAAAGAGAAAATTAATGATATTTTAACCCAAAGACACATGTTTGACGAACTTTTTAAAGGTACCCCTTGCTCTTGTCCCTTCCTCATCCTCAAGGACTGCCTATTGGAGGAAGATATTTTAGACAGAATCTACATTTTGCACTGTTTGCCCACTTATGATGATCTATATATATAATATACGAGCCCGAGGTTTGCATATGCAAGTGATTATGATTTATGAGGATAAGCTATTAAAGAATGCTATTGGCTTGAATTAATAAAAGGCTAGAGAATGCTATTGATTTGCCTTTCAATATAAGGGGTTCAAATTTTGTTGTTTATACTTTATAATACTTTATTATTGCTTTCTCTCTGAAGAAAGGAACGTTGCTTGAGAGTTGAGATTTGTTCCATTCGTTTCTTTAAACAGAAAATGACATTTCTTTCTATATAAAATGCCCTGAGCATGCTTCTTTTGTCTCCAAAAGCCAACCACTTCGTGTGCAAGTGGGCTGTTTTATATAATTAATTTACTTGGAAATCCACCAATCAAGAACTTAAAAAATGTGCTCCACACTTGTAGGGTCACTTACCCACATTATAATTGGGACTGTGGATGTGGAGCATTTAGTGTCCAATAAATTCAAAGTTATATGACTAACATGTTTATTAATTAGTAATTTACGAATTATCATAAGATTTTTAATCTTAGTTTGTACAATTGAGGACCACACTTAAATCTTTGTTTAATGCCAAGCAAAGGAAGTGTCTAGTACTGTACGTTGAATCAAGTCCATAAAGTTTTCAATTAATTTATGATTATTTCTTGTAAAGGGAACATAATACTTAAGGAACACTATTCTTTAATCAATATTTTTGTTATGATAATTAATTTTGGAGTCCATAAAAGTTTATGGAAGTTTTAGACCAGGCAATCACAAGAGATAATACCCTATATTAATTAATTCATGGAATATATCAATTTTACTTTTGGCATGGAAAATAGATTTATGGATCCAAGTGTTATACAAGATACGTGATCCTGATTATTTTGCAATTTATTCACTTTAAATAATACAAATAATGAAACAAAAAACTATAATAATGACATCCTCATGTAAATTTTTCACAAGATCTCCTTGTTTTTATCATATTATTTTTCTTGAATATTATAATTATATGCATTATACCATCGAGTAACTCAGTTTTCATTGATCTATTGTATGAAAGTTAATTTCAAAATATGCCATAAGGAAGCTACATAGAATTAGAATTTCACTCTTTCTTCTCTTCCCTTTGTAAATTTTTGTTTAGTTCATGATATATATCTCCAATTTCAAACGAAGCTATAGCCTATATGTGGGCATATCATAGTATTTTTCGTTGTATCTTTCAAACAATATCAATGATTTTAAGTCTTTGACTCAATTTTTTTCTTTAAAATCTTAAAAGCTGAAGTACACCTTTTTTAAAGTATCATTTAATTTTCAAAGTATAATTGCACTTTTACAAATAATCAAAATAAGCTAGTAAAAAAATAAATTCATCTAAACACGCATACTTTTTTTTTTTCCATGCTTAAATGGCTAAAATATCTAGTAGTAATAATTCTACAGGATTGTTACTACTATAGTCTCCCAAAAGATGACACTAACATGTATTTCCAATTTATTTTTCTAATTTTAAATTTCGTGTAATTTTTATTATATTTTACTAACACGAACACAAAGATAAAAATGGAAATAGTTTTCAACCAGCAATAGACGTGTCTCAGTTAGAACCTCATTTTGTAATACAAAGATAAAAATGACCATAAATTAAGTAGCCATCTTTTATGAAGTAACTTATCTTTTATGTAACTTTAATAAAGTAGGCTTATTTTGTAACATGCGTAGGCACTTTGGTTAAAAACTCTTATCAACTAATATTTTCATTATATTTTTTAATAAACCTTAACCTAAAATCTATCCCAATCTATCCCAATTAAACCCTGTCATTTATCACTTGACTAAGTCACACAATACTGACAAAAATTCATACCAAACACAATAGCAGATTGCAATATGTGGGCAATATTTCTAATCCTCGTCCCCGGCCCCTAAGACATGCTATGACTAGCAAAGCACCCTTGAGTTTTGATCACCAGGAAGTCAAAGAAGCTATCACAAGAGGCCTAAGTTATAGGCTGTTCCTTTCGATATTGATATTCCAAGTCCAACAGTCAAAACAAATATGGCACAAGCCAAACTAACGTGAAGGGAAATCATATTAAAACCTGAAATTATATGAAGAAACTTAAAGAAACTATAAGAAACAGAAGAAGATAAAGCCAAAAATAGTAATAGATAGCATCACGCTCATGTCACACACCAAGTGGGGAAAGTGGGTGTAGAATACGAAAACCAATTGTGAGGAAAGGGGTTTGTAATTATGAACCCAAAAAAAATATTAGGTAACAACGAAAAACGTAGCCAATAAAAGAGTCTTTAAACAGGGACAACAAACAATATCAACCCCAACAACCGTCACATGCCACACGTATAAAATAACAAAAAACACTAACAAAGAGAAAGAATCATAATAAATTCAGTCACTAAAAGGGCATTTTGTGTCATACAATATATGTTGTTCCCAACAAACATAAGTCTACTTCTCAAGAGAAGTAGAGAAGTGCAGTGCTACTCAAGAGAAGTCTACTTCTCGATTACTATTATTTAAAAAAAAAAAAGTCTTCTTCTCTTGTTATTGCAGGCACGTCTATCTATCATGTATTACAAGATCAACCATATTAACTATGTAACATAGAAGATGACCAGCTAAACTCGAAGAGTAATGTTACATACATAATATTTTAGACGCTGTCATGTTGAAGTAAATTTAGTGTTTACACAATAAGTTCCCATAATTTTATAAGCATAAGAAATAGGGTTGTAAACAAGTTAAACATTCATTAAAAGTTTAGGAGATGTGCTCAATGAGAACATGTTATTTTCTTAACGAACAAACTTGAGCTACTAACTTTTTTTTTTCCAAATATAGTAGGAGCCCATTTGGAATGAGCTACAAGCTTAAGCTTATTTGAGTTTTAAATTTTTTTTTTGTACTATTTATAGGTCCCAGCATTTTTTGATACTATTCATGAATCTCATTGTACTATTTATCTAACTTTTAACCCAATTTTCTACACTTTCAACAAAATTTTTTTAGTTTCAACTAAATAAGTTGTTTCCAAGAACCCTAAATGTCAAGATTATTATTATTATTATTATTATTATACACTTTCACCAAACCACAAAACCAAGCTAACCATATTCTAGTGAAAACTATATTATTTGAGTTAATTAAGTAGAATGATTTTCGTTTACTATTAAAAATTTATATATAAATTTTTCTTACAAAATAGACTATTTTATACATTATTTAAATTATAAATAATAATTTGAGATCTTAGGAAAATATTGTTAAAGCATTAGCATTGAGGAATGCTAATGCCAAATCTAAGGGAAATTTAGAATTTTAAGCCCCAAAACCATCTGCATTGGGGAATGCTAAACAACAGTATTGCAAATTTTTTTGCAATACTGCTACAGTGCAATTCTATGTTAAAAACATAGAATTGCACTGTAGCAAGTATTGTAAAAAAAAAAATATATATATTTTATTTGGAAGAAAGCTGAAAATGAGAGTGAGAGAGATGGGAGAGAAAAGATATAATTTTGAGATATATTATTTTATTATGTAGATATATTATTTTAATGAGTAAAAGAGAAAAATAGAAGTTTGGGATGTGAAAGTATTATAAAATGGTATGATATAATGATAAAATAACTTTTTAAAATTGTAAAATAGAATAGCATTGAAATTTTCCAATATTAATGCTGTTACAACCTTCACAACCTCAAATAACTTTTATATAAAGATTAAGATAGTTATATAGTACTATCAATTAAAAAAAAAAAAAATTTGTCAATGTCATATCATATCTTATCCAACGACTGAGATCTGTCCTATCCAACTACAAAAACTTTCCTACACCCATACTGTACATATACTTCCAAGTTCCAACTCCCAACTAAATCCAAAACCCTTTCCAAAATTTCCAACTCTTTCTCCGTGGGCTAACCTACTCCTGTTGGTGCGAAAACCTCTCTTCTTACGTGTCGCAACCATCTTCGTCCTACACTTTACGTGTACTCTCTCTATACAAAAAGCTGTGCATCCACTATCCTCTTCACTCTTCCCCCCTTCTATATATATTAACATATTTCCTCTGTTTTCAATTTCCCACCGTTTTGTGCTTAAAATATAAGCCAAAACCAAAACAAAACAAAACAAAAAGTCTCACAAAACCCATTTCCAGTCTCTCTCACATTTCTATACCACCGCCCTTTCTACCTAATAGGAATCCTTCATTTATATCCTCTCTCTTTTTTTTTTCTTTTTTTTAATGTTATCACTTCCTTCCTGATAAGCTTTTCTGTTTGGCTTGGCAGTTTTCCAATTCCGTTTCAGCAAAAAAAAAAAAAAATTTGTTTTTCTTTCTTCCTTTACGGCCAAGCTAGTTGTGTAAAAAGATTTCGTTGTACGGCGCAGCTAGCAAATGCGCTTTCTCTCTAAAACCGGTCTTTTTTGTGAAAATAGATTCTCGGGAATTTGTATTCACTCAGCGTCCGATTTTCCATTTCCATGGATATGTGCAGGTAGAGAGAAAAGTCAACGAATTAGCGAGCGAGCGCGTGAGTGAGTGATCCTGTGAGACCCGTGAAGAGAAATCAAAATGCCTCACAGAACCACTTACTTTTTTCCGAGGCAATTTCCAGACCGTGGATTTGAGCCAGCTTCATCGTCGTCCAAACAAGTCTTAGATCACGAAAAGCAAAAGATCATCAACAGCAACTCCTTCAGCACCATCACCGCGAACAAAAGCAGCAAAAGCGCTTTCGTCGTCGAAAGTGACAGAAACGATGATTTCACGAGCGACGATGTGGACACCTTTCTTTCTCATCAAAACAAGAGCAAGAAAAAGCAACAGTTCGCTGCCTTTTGTGACTGGTTAGTTGAGAAGAAGACCGAGCTTCGATCAAATCTTCACGTGAATAATAACAACAACAACAATAAGTCTTCGTTTTCATGTGACGAAGATCAAGATCGCAATGATCGCGAGCTTTTGCTACCACCACCACCACCACAACCAGAGCAGGAGCAGCAGCAGCAGCAGCCACGTGGCATTGAGAGGAGCTTGGAGCTGTTGGATCGGCAAGTTTCGCTGCCGAGGCTTTCGAGTACTGATGAGAGCAGTTACGGTGGGAGCTTGTTCTCTGGAACGACGACGTTTGATGGGAACTTGTCGTCGAGCGCGAGCGGTATTAAGGACTCAGCGGCGACGACGAAGGAAGAAGAGGAGGAGGTGGTGGTGGTGGTGGTGGAGGAGACTAAGGAGGAGAGTTTGGCTCAGAGAGCGAAGCAAAGTTACTATTTACAGGTTTCGTTGGCTAAGAGACTCGCTGCTGAGGCTAGCCTTGCTTGTCAAATGCCTGCGGTTGTGGTTGAGAGTTGTGGACCTCAAGTTTCAGATGTTGAAACCGTTTCCTATCGTCTCTGGGTATATACATACACATTTCCTCACTCTCATGCTATATGTCTCACATGCCTATCATTGTTGTTTTTGTTTAGAACCATTACAACGTAGGTTTTTGATAGTTTTTAACTTATGATGGTGTCCGCACTATAATAATATTATCGTTACTTCAAATATTTCAATTGTTTTTTTGGCATAACCGGGATTTAAACCTAGTCTTTTGATAGTCTTTGAACTTATGTTATCCACTTTATGATCATTTTTATTATCGTTATTTCAAGATATCAATTGTTTTTTTGGTGTAAGTGGAATTTAAACCTAGTCTTTTGATAGTCGCCTAACCTGATCAACCCATCCTGATTCATCAATTTTAGTGTTCATATCATAAAATTTTAACGTGATATAATTTTTTTTTTAAAGATTTGTAATATTTAATCTGAATCATGATATATATATATATATATATATGTATATATGTACACTCTAGTTTTTATGTCTAGCGTGCATATTATTATCATTGTTGTTGGTGGTCATATTACTGAATATAATTTTAGATTTTTAATGTTTAATTTAAATTTTAAACCATAAGATAGATCCATTTTGAGGCAGAGATGATTATTTTCCGAACTTGGGTCGCCCCCTTTTGATCTTGAGTATTTAGTACTACTATACGTATCTACTACTTCGTTGCAGGTAAGAAGCCATGGTGTGTCCGAAGTATAATTGCATTTCTTCATTAATTGGGTTTCTTGGTAGTGCTTTCTAAGTTTTCATGAATTAACTAGCCCTACCATTTATTGGAATGTTTTTATTATGCATGTATAGCCGATCTAAATGTCATTTTTAGTTAATATGAATTGCTTGGGTCATTTTACAGGTTACTGGTTGCTTGTCTTACACTGATAAGATATCGGATGGTTTCTATAACATATTGGGAATGAATCCATATGTGTGGCTGATGTGCAATGATGCGGAGGAAGGTAGTCAGTTGCCACCATTGATGTCGCTTAAGGAAGTTGATCACAATGAGACATCCATGGAGGTGGTTCTTGTTGATAGACGCGGGGACTCTCGGCTTAAAGAACTTGAAGATAAGGCACGAGAACTGTATTGTGCTTCAGAGGATACCTTCATGTTGGTGAAGAAGCTAGGCAAACTTGTTGCTATTTACATGGGGTAGGTTTTCGATGTTTTCTACTTTTCTTTGCTGGTAACTTGAACAATGAACATTTTAGGCCAAATTACAATTTTGGTTTTGATACATTTGTCATGGTTTCAATTGGTCCCTATACATTTAATTATCGTCAATTTTGTCATTCAACTATTAAAATCAAGTCAACTTCTTAGGATAAAAGTGATTTGAAATTGAAGGGCAAAATTAACACAAATAATAGTTGAGGGACTAAATTGACACCATTAAATGTACGGGGACACAATTGAAATTACCCTCGTTGTTAGAGGAGCAACATTATAGTTTTCCCCCGTTTAATTTGCTTTTGTGATTTAAGTGTTTGAAATTTGTCAATTTTTTGAAGGGGCACTTTTCCAGTGGAGCATGGAGATCTCCACATGCGCTGGAAATTGGTCAGCAAGAGATTGAGGAATTTTCGGAAATGCATTGTGCTCCCTATTGGCAGTCTATCTATGGGACTTTGCAGGCATCGTGCAATTCTTTTCAAGGTGATGGAATGCACTGTGTGGTTGGGTTTATCAACAGTGTCAATTCTGCCTTAGTTTTTAAAATCACAAGTACTCATTATAAGTTCTGAAAAATAACTAACATGCTAAGTATAATTCATTCATTATTATAATTTGTTATTTTAATGTGGTATTTAGAAGAAGTTTCCAGTTGGCAAGGGTTTAAGGTTTAAAGTTTACCATGCTTAATCATCAGTATGTAGATAAACTGTCCTAACTGGGATCATTGAGATATTCTGTACATGTGTAGTGAGGCGGATGGTGTCTGTGTGCCAAGTAATCTCTGCAGTGATATTACAGGCTGCATGCTCATGGTGAAATGGAGTAGTGCATTAGGGCATTCACATTGTTTTATTTTTGTTTTAGATGGGTACTGTATGTTAAAAAAAATAATAAGTCAACCATGTATAAATATGTTCTGTATCAATGAGGAGTTGGTGATTTATGTGCTATAACCATTGACAGTATTCTTGAAGAAACCGCTAGAAGTGTAGTTTATAATACTAGTCAAGAAACATGGGCCAGCATCCATCTGGTACTCTAGATGCCCCTATTAGCCTGAGTATTTCTTTTTCCTAGGTGAATGGAGCCGGTTATTGTTTTGGACAGCTGTGAATCTACTATGTTGTGTTATCAGAAAGCGAGTGCCAGTTAACTCCTTTGTCTCTAATGCCTATAATGTTGCATTTAATGTTAAACCACATGTATTAATTGTGGAATATGTTATTCAGGGTTTTTTGGGGTCACATTTGTTTCGAACTTATTCATTCAGGATGACAAATTAAGCATTTCTCTTTTTTTTTTTTTTTATTTTTATAGTATGCAAACACTCTAGCACCTTCATTTTTAAATGAAGGATAGAGAACATTTGCAAATTGTATATCATTATTGGTTAAAAAACTGATTATTTTATTGGAGGTTCATATCTGTGTTGTAATATTATGGTAAATAGGGGACAGAAGTACAATATTGCTTTAGAACTGCAAGATGTTTTTAAGCATGTATGACTGTCTGAACAGGGTGCATTGGTATCACATGAGAATGCAACTGAAATAGAAGCAACAGGTGACACCCACAATTATTAAGCAGTCCATTAGGAGTTTCTATCCCCTGATCATTCTGTGAGGTATTTGTAGTCTTCCACGGTGAACTGACAAAATTTGTGTGAAAATATGATATTTTTGAGGTGTTTATGAGGTGATCAGGCCTATCCCTTTCCATACTTTGTTAGGCTGCTTCAAATGTTTTGAAAATTTAAGCTTAGCTTTGGATAACAACTTTTTTATAAAGCCTTTTTCCTTTTTTAAAGCTAAAAATATTGTTAATGGCTGAATCATATACTTTTTTTGAAATCATAAAAGATAACCAGCAAATCAATGAGTGTGGCATATGCACCAAAGGCACTATCAGTCTATCACAATGTTTACTTATTCTTTTTTTTTTATAACTTAAACCATTTTGCATAAGCATAACATATGACCAAAATGTATTCTGAAGTACTATACAACTATTATAATCTTTAGGCAATGAATTATTTTTTGAGTTAAGCACACAGAACAATTTTTGCTCCATGTCTCTCTCTCAGTTTGTGTGGGGGCAAGTGTTTAACGTGGGCCTGATCATTCTTCAAGTGCAGATAACAAGGAGATGGTATTCAATTGACTGTGTGTGTTTGGTTTCTTTTTCTTTATTATTATTATTATTATTTTTTTGGGGGTGTACTTATAATGGCCTGATTATCCTTCCAAGTGCAGATCTAATTTAGATGACTATTAATTACTAGAGGCATGCATCCGCAGGTTTGGTTACTGAACAAGTGATATATTTTCCTATGCAGAAGTTGGCAGATTACATAGGTTTGCCATGTCGGATTGCTCGGGGCTGCAAGTACTGTGTGGCTGATCATCGCTCTTCTTGCCTTGTCAAAATCGAGGACAATAAGCAGTCTTCAAGGTTTGATATGTTACCTGTTCTTCTGGGCCTCATTCCTTGCTAATAAAAATTAAAGGTTTCTTAGAATCCAAAAAAGCTACAAGAAGATTAAGCAAGTTGATTTCTTCAAAAAACATGTCAATTGGAAATTTAATTATTTCCTTGAGCCATGTCATTTTATTTGTCTGTGACATTAACCTCTGTAGTAGCCATTCTCCTCCATGTAGGGTGTTTATGTTTTCATTAATGTAATTATTGACACTGGATGGTTGCAGATAAATTATTAGGTTGTATCATGTTTGAACATATACGGATATACCAACTTGAAATTTGTTATGTAGCATTATATTTGATCATATTAAGTTTAATCATGTTTGGACTACATCAAATGCTTGATTATGTGTTTATTTTGTGTATGGTAGGAGTCGATGTTGTGTTCAACTATTCTTGTTTGAAGCATTTCCCTAAATATTTAATGCTTTGTTCTTTAACCATTTATATTTCTAAACAGGGAATATGTAGTTGATCTAGTTGGGGAACCAGGAAATGTTCATGGTCCAGATTCCTCAATCAATGGAGGATTGCTTTCTTCAGTGCCTTCACCATTACAAATTTCTCATCTAAAAGAATTCCAGCAACCTCAGGTGGACAATGCATCATATTGTCAAATTCTAAACTCAGAGGAGCAGACGTGTGCTCCTAAAAATCCTCTATTTTTAGGTATCTTACTTTTTGCATATCTCAAAAGTTTTTTTTTTTTTTTTTCTTTTCTTTATACATCAAGGGTCAAAAAACATATGATTGAATTGAGTTGGGGGCTTCAATGTAACGATATTGATACCTTGAGATGTTTGTGTCCAGAAAGCTCCTACCAAAATGAAAAGGGGAAAGATTTAGATAACTCAATTTGGAATGCATCAAATGCTGTAGACAGATGTTTCTCTAATACAAAAAAAAATGTTGCAACTAAAGTGAGCACACATACATCATGCAAAACCATGTGCTTGTACCTTGAACTATATTCCTCATCAGTTAAACTTTTAAGCTAAAACTTTCTGTTCTTATTCATCATAAAAAATCTAGATTTGATGTTGTGCTTATTGTTAATTACTCTAATTATAACATTGGAGGTTTTACCTTCCAAAAGAGGTGCAGTTGATCTTGGTTTTCAGCGATTTATTTATTTATTTAGTGCTATCTCCTAGAAAACTCTAGCTTTCTTTTGATTGGACTAATGTAGTAGATGCTTTAACCTTTTCATCACTTTTTTCTAAGTTTGGTATAAATGATTGTATAGCAAGTTAGCAACATTGTGAAAGCATTGCTTGTAAGATTTTTCTGCTACTTGGATACAAGGCAGTCAATGTAGTCTGATTTAAGTCATTTTAATCAATGTAATGTCAGATGTCAGTGTTATTCCGAAAATATAGCAATGCTGAATTTTATCTACAGAGACTAAGGATCAATTCCTTGCAGGTTGTGGGGAAGAAGGTACACAAATAATGGAATCTTCTCTGGCACCTTTCGAGGAATCATCTCTGACACCTTTTAAGTTGGAAGGGAATGCTGGGCATTACATACTTAACCGGCCAACTTTGCAATCTTCCCAGAGCAGTGTTTCTGAATCTCTGGATTCTGCTTCTGAGCAAATCTTACATGAATTTTCTAGGCTTAGTGTTGGTGAAGACAAAGTTATGATCAAGCAAACTAACACACAACAGATATTTGTATCTGGAAGTCCAGTTATAAAAAACAGTGTCAAGCAACCAAAAGGCAGCTTATTGAGTGAGTCGGATCTGAAGGATGTTGATAGAAGACTTGTTAAACAAGGGAAATTTCCTTCTGTAACCAACCCAAAGTACTTGAATCTTGAACCGTCTCTTGCAATGGACTGGCTAGAGATATCATGGGATGAATTACATATCAAAGAGCGTGTTGGTGCTGGTACTTCCTATGCTTTTTCCTAACTGGAATTTTCTTTTTTCGTTTTTCAAGTATTTTCAAAAATTATTTTTCTTTGAGTAGGCAATTCTTGAAGTATTGTTCTCTATGTTCCTTCTTGCAGGCTCCTTTGGAACCGTGCATCGTGCTGAATGGAATGGATCGGTTAGTATTCCTGTACCATCTGATTTGGAAATCAATATATATATTCTTTGTTGAGGATGAATCAAAGTTTGATTCCGGAATTACTGTGCTGCATTGGCAATCCTTTTATGTTGATTGATATCATAAATACATATCGTTTGAGCTCTTGTTTAATTTTACTACATTGTATACATGGACATGTACATGAGTGTTGTTTAGCAGAATGACCTTTTATCGCTTTTGTTGGACTGTCTGTAAGTATTTTTCAATTTATGGTATTTCTTAGGGACAGATTGTCAAAACCAAGGAAAAGTTAGATGGTCAAAGGTCATTTTCATTTTCTGCATAGTTAATTACTTCCCCTTGAAAGTTAAAATATCTACCTTTTAATTTCATTAGCTTAAATTTTTTCACTACTTCCCCCATCCCCCCCCTCCCCTCTTCCCTTAGCAAAAATATAGTGTAACAGGCATATGTAACATATGCCCGTTACACCAAATACCCTCTGCTCCCTCTCCCTTTTTTTTGCTAAAATGTAATGCTATTTTGCCTGTAGTAAGTAATATATCACCCTTATAATGCAGGATGTAGCAGTCAAAGTTCTTACTATGCAGGATTTCGATGATGATGACTTGAAGGAGTTTCTAAGAGAGGTATGTGCATGATAACTGAAGAGTTAAGAGACACTACTATCGACCTACACACTCATAATTGTTACTGTCACCATTGTGCATTGTGTTGCCTCATTTGCCTTTGTTCCCCTTCACAATCCCAGTAGATGCATGCATTTTTCCTTATACCCTTTTTATTTTTTTCTTCTTTTGTTTTTCCCCTATATTGGGTGATAAGTTTGTATTAGTCCAGCTTTGATGGTGCATTTTTTGGGGATTGTTTTGGTGGGGGGGGGGGGGGGGGGGGGGGTGGTGTTCTACCTTCCTATAAGTATTAAATTGAAGAAGGATTCTCAAACTGTTTGCATCTGGATGTTCTTCTGATCATTTGGTGTCTTTACATTGATGTTTTGACATCAAATCATTATTTTATCTGAAGTGAAGAATAATAGCATTGTAGTGAACTAGCGATACATGATCCGGACATACAATCATGTATCTTTGACATCTTTAAGAATCCTGCAATTTTCATTTAGTTGCCCTATTATGTTCAGGATATCATAGTTGTTGAAAGTATCTACCTCAAATAAGTTTTCATCAATGTATACTGGCTATTATATGCTGTAAGAATATTACACTTTGGTATGCTTAGATACACTGTGTAGTATATATAGATTATACAATGTTATATTATGTTCTTTGGGCATGCTCTCATGAGTATACAATTTGTAAATTGAGCAGATAACCAAAAAATAAATATATAAAGAAAACGTGATTACCAATTTGATTCTTAATGGCATAGCTTAATTTGAGATTCAAATTGCTTTCAGGTTGCAATAATGAAACGTGTAAGGCATCCAAATGTAGTTCTCTTCATGGGTGCAGTTACAAAGCGTCCACATCTATCAATAGTGACGGAATATCTGCTCAGGTAATCATTCAAGCTCCCTCCCCCTCTTCACTCTTTTCCTTTAGAAGCAAGTGGCATATTTAACCATTGACAATCTGTGGTCTTTGTGGAACAGGGGTAGTTTATTCCGCCTCATACACAAGCCAGCTTCTGGTGAAATGATGGATAATAGGAAGAAGTTACGCATGGCATTGGATGTGGTTTGTACTAAATATATTCTCCCATTTTAGCTACTAATAGTGCTTTATGTTAGCAAAAATTTATACGCTATAATGGATGCAGGCCAAGGGGATCAATTATCTTCATTGTCTTAATCCTCCTGTCGTGCACTGGGATCTTAAATCTCCAAATTTATTGGTCGATAAAAATTGGACAGTAAAGGTATAACAAATGGATGCAATTTTCCTTTTGGGAAAGACAGGATGTCCTACTGTCTTTTTAACTGACTAAACTAATCTTTCATTTTATGCTCAGGTATGCGATTTTGGTTTGTCCAGATTCAAAGCAAACACTTTCATATCATCGAAGTCTGTTGCTGGAACAGTAAGTCTCTGACTCCATCAGTTGCAACATTAACTGGTATTTCATAGAATTTAGATGTGTTTGAAATCTCTAATGTACTGGTTGTAAACACTCCCAGCCTGTTCTCATGAGCTCCTTACTTTTGAAGAGTGTCTCTTCCCAAATCAGTGTCATTATAGTAGAAGCAATTTTTGGGGACAGATTTTTGTCTCATTAAATGGAATATCAGGTTGCAAAGTTGGGCACAGATATTTTATTCACCCCATAAAGGTTTTCCCTGTAAGAATCAGCTACCTCATTCACTATGGTTAACCTTCCCTCTTACTGGGTTTAACTTTTCCTTCTTGTCATTTATGAATGTTCTCAATCATCAATTATAGGCTCAGTGTCAATTTAAAGTCAGAATAATTGCATCAATATTTTGCAGGTTGAAGTTTATCGCAGTGCGTCACTCAACATGTAACACTCTTGCTTTTATTTTCAGCCTGAGTGGATGGCTCCAGAGTTCCTTCGTGGAGAACCCTCAAACGAGAAGTCTGATGTTTACAGTTTTGGAGTGATCCTTTGGGAGCTAGCAACCATGCAACAGCCCTGGAATGGTCTTAGCCCTGCACAGGTAATTGATGAAGATTAAGATCTAATATATTTTACTGTTACATATTTGCTTCTTCATTTTGACCCTTTTATATCTTCAGCATCAGTTTTTCTTTTTTGTGTTTATCAATATGAACATAACACCTGCTGCACATTGAACTTGGTTGACATGATCCAGGTAGTTGGAGCTGTTGCTTTCCAAAATAGAAGACTCACTATCCCACAGAATGTCTCCCCAGTCTTGGTATCCCTTATGGAATCTTGCTGGGCCGAGTAAGTGTGCCCAAATCCCCTAGTTCATTTGAAGTATTTTACTTTTAAAAAAATAAAATAAAGGGAGCTGTCTTGTTCTATTAGGTTACTGCATTTGAATTTTTAGTTTTCTAGGGTGCAAATAAGAACATCACAGCATGGCGTCATGCAGAATAATGTTGAATATACACATATCACCTATGAGTGTGGTTTAAGTACTATATCAAGTAAGAAGTCACAGAAGTGACTTATTTAAGTATTAACATAAGTTGGCTCAAATTCATATACTTAAGTTTTTGGGTTAATTAACATGTTATATCGAGGCCTCACTTGGAGAACGTTTTGTTTTTCATGCTTGTGGACCAATCTTTTGGAGGTTTACAGACTCATACGCTTGATTCAATCTACTGTTTATTTTACAATTTTATTGGAATTCTAATGTTTGCTTATTTTGCTTGGCAGCGATCCCGTTCAACGCCCATCTTTTGCTAGTATAGTAGACTCTCTAAAGAAGTTGCTGAGGTCACCTGGGCCGTTAATACAGATGGGTGGAAAATAACATAGGAGTACTCAATGCAAGGCCACTCCATAATATATATGAAAATATGGAAGATTCTCCAATTCGCTGAGGTGATTTGGTGAAGTTAAATAACCAAGTCACTGTGACTGACTCAACCCTTTTGGTTATTGGCAACTATAAATATGTTGCTTGTCTAACCCACTGGAAAAGGCCATTATTACCCACCAAGCTGAAGCCATACATAAGATACAGAGAGAAGGTTCCTTTTTTTTTTTTTTTTTAAAGTGGGGGCAGCCTTTATCTTATAAGTTCTTTATCATTCGAAATCCGATATATTTTAAAAATTCGGAATTAACTTGGATATGTATTTTGTTCGCAGGATTCAAGTTTTAACATGCTGTTCTGGAATCAGCATGTTTTTGCATAATGTTCTTGCTATCTTTTGACTTTATAATAATAATTGAATCTACCAAAAGCTTCTCATTGCTGTTTGATTGCATTGGTGGTCATGTAATTTGTAGCTGGAGCAGGATACTTTCACTTCAAAGTTGTGGAAGCAATCAAGTAGCTGCTAGCCTGTTAAAAACATGACAAGGACCAATAGATTATAAGTGAAAAGGTTTAGCCTTTTTATTAAAAATAAATAAACAATAAAAATGGTATGTTTTGGATTGGAAATTATTAATTTTCAATTACAACTATATGTTTAGGGATAGGGTAGAAGAATAGATGTAGGGAGGGGAAAAACATATTGGAAGACTTGTCACTCAAGTCACAAGACTCACCGCATCTTGGAATCTTGGGTTAGATTTTCCATTTCCTTATGTAGGCGGCTGCGTATCCAATTGTTCACTTGTTCCAACAAGAAACACATAGCAATTGCTGGATACATGATAGCATCTATCCAAGCCAAACAAGAGAGAGAACAAAAATGAAGTCATTAAAATACGTTACACTTTGTATACATATAATAAGTGTGGAGAAATAAGATCTAAACATACAAAATTATTTATGTGACATGACGTGTATGAAATTTCTATGGGGTTAGATCATAAAAATAATGCATAAAATAATGTAGCTTTAAAAAAAAAGTTTTTTTTTTCTATAATTTAAATTTAGATCTTATATTTTAAAAAGTTACTCAATTAGACATTTATTTAGTCGAAAGACACTTCTTTTTCGTTTCTCTCAACTTCTTTTAGCTAAATTCAGCAATAGGAATGCCCAATAGTTCTCAAAGTCTATTTTATAGTCTTTTATCCCCAACTAGTTGACACTTACATGTGTTTTCTATGAGGACAATAGTCCCCTCCAAAAATTTTATGGACACATTTTATCACAGAGATTACCACAACTTGTGCATGTGTTAAGTAGTGATTGGATTATCCCATATATAAGTGATATAATCCAACTATAAGTTGACAAATGTATAAGTTGTGACAAAGTATACAATAAAATGTGTCTCGTCTCGAGAAGTGCTATATCCACAATATTTTTACAACAAATCATAGATGGTTAGTTATTATTAGTTCAAATTTGAATTTAGCACTGAGATTAGTTTTTTAACCCAACAATAACAACCAGTAACAACCTGTCACTTAGGATTTGTTGTAAAAATATTGTGGACATATCATTTCTCATCTCTAAAAGAGTTGATCTCCCTCTCTTGTTAATAAATGAAAAGTGTTACATTCACAATATTTTCACAACCAATTATTGGTGGTTAGTTGTTATTGGTTTTAATTTGAACCTATCATTAAAATTATTTTTTTACTCTACCAATAACAACATGCCACTTAGAATTTGTTGTGAAAATTCACATACCATTTCTCTTAATAAATAATAATAATAATAATAAAGCTTTTATCTTACCAAATTAATTGACCTTCCCAACTCCCCTGACAACTTCTTCCATTCCCACATAACGTGGTAACAACCTGCCCGAGGGATTTTGCAGGCTAGCATAGTGAGAGGAAAAAATATAATAAATTAACATACGTTCGAAAGAATTCTGGAAACTAGTATCTCGAGTTTTAAAAACTCAAGATCAATGACGAAAATTGAGGCTTTCAAACTCAAGTTCTACTGCTGTCGTGGAGCAATTTAGCCACATAGATCTCGAGTCTATAAGACTCGAGTTCTAAAAAGCAAAACCAAGCCTTCAAGACTCGATTTTTGTCAGGGAAATTCCATTAAACTGGCTAAATCTGAAGACTCGGTTTGTAAGACTTGAAGAAGAACAGACCTGAAGAAGAACAGAGGAAGAGGAAGACGATCTGGTTGGAGATCTGCAGCGCTGAAGAAGAACGAAGAGACGCTGGGTAGGCGATCTGGTTGGAGAAGAACGCTGGTGGACGATCTAATCTTCAGCAACTGGGTGGACGATCTGGTCTTTAGCAACGAGGAAGAACGAACAGACGCGAATAGACGCGAGGAAGAAGAAAGGAAATAAAATAGTGGAACTTGAGTCTTAAAAACTCGAGTTTCACGTGGATTTTTTTCCACGCCGGATCCCATAACTTACAATTCGAGGCTTAAAAACTCGAGATGCTAGTTTTTCAGATTGTTTTGAAACATGACAGCTAACAAAATTGTTTGATATTTAAGGTTAATTGGGAAAAAAAATTCCAACCTGCCCACTTTCCTTGAATCAAAAAGCTTCAACTTCAACTCCTCTCGACTAGTCTTTGGTCCACTCTCTCCCTCTCCCTCCATAGTAAAACCGCGGCGGCTATAACTAAGCCCCAAAAACCATTAAAAAAAAAAAAAAAAAAAATCATATTTGGTCCTCTCCAACAAAATTCACGCCTTTTCATATCTCCTTCTCCGATCAAAATATCAAACACACAAACCCCAAACCAAAAAAAGAAAGAAAAAATGTGGTTCGATATTCTTTTACAGATAGGTCTACTTCTCTTAATGGTTATCATGTTCCTCTTTATGCACGATATTCCCAAAAAGATATTTTCAAAGCTTCGCGCATATCGCAACCGAGACGATATTCAAGCCAAGCGCCATTTCGTTCTCGGCGCTCAGTCTTTGGCTAAAGCCAGAGCTTCAAAAACTCATTCCGCGAAAATCTCTCTAGCCAAACAGGCCGTAACCGAAGCCGAGAAGGCGATCGAGCTGGATCCGAAGGACGCCGCGGCTCACATACTCAAGGGCTTGGCTCTCGATCTCCAGGAGTTCAAGACCTCGGCGCTCGACTCGCTCGACGCG
The DNA here is from genome assembly GCA_019022515.1 of Quercus aquifolioides. NCBI lineage: Eukaryota > Viridiplantae > Streptophyta > Magnoliopsida > Fagales > Fagaceae > Quercus > Quercus aquifolioides. The sequence goes on along the minus strand of CM032335.1, from coordinate 22,093,235 downwards.
GCTCTGTCTCCGCTCTGCGCGAAGTCGTTGACCGGGAAGGACCGAGGCGATGCGTTTTTCAAGCGAGCCGAGTTGAAGATGGCTATGGCGGCTAAGGCTCGGCGCGGCGGAGAGAAGCGAGTTGACTCGGCGGTGGACGATTTGAACGAGGCGGTGAGCCTGAGCTCGGATAATGTGAGGGCGTTTTGTTTGTTGGGAGAGTGTTACGAAATGAAGAAAATGAATGAGGAGGCTAAGAAGGCTTACGAGGACGCGTTGAAGATCGAGCCGAAATTGACCGTGGCTCGTGAGGCGCTGAATCGGCTCGGCTCGATCTGATTCGCTCACTGCTTCGTGGAATCGTGGTCTGTGTTTTTTTCTCTTTTACGTGTTTTTGTTTTTTGTTCTTTGTTTTTGGTTTGTAGTATTGAAGGAAGAGAAAAATTCATTGTATAGATCAATAAAGAAATTGTGCTAATGAAATTGTGTATTTCTGTGAATGGTAATTTACTAATTTGGCTGTTTGGTTAATTGGATAATGAAAACGAATTCCTGGAAATTGATTGAGTGAGAAAATTGGAAATTCTGTGTGGAATTTCTATTTCTGGCTCAAGTAGTAGAGAATTTTATTGCGAGTGAACAAATTGTGTGGAAGTTATAGTAGATCACTTTCATTGCGTTTGTTAATGATTTTAAGCACAAAATTGGGTGATACTGAATTACTGAAACCTTAGGGTTTTGCTTTAGAAAATCGATAGATCCTTAGACTAAAGAGTTGTATCCGCAGAAGTGGATACAAATGTGTTCATAAATTTTTTTTTTTTTACAACTAGTGAAGTGGCATGTTGTGATTGGTGTACGGTGCCAGTCAGGTTTTCATGTGAAAACAATGTTGCAGTTGCAGTGTTGCACCGATCATAAATTGCCACCTTAGTAACAGTCGAAAAAAAAAATGTGAAAAAAAGTTGTGTTCATGGCATTGGTCCTGTATAAGCAACGAGACAGACTCTTGCTTTGTAGTGCATGGATGCTAACTCAAGTAAGTCAAGAAATGTCGTACTGTGGCATACAGAGAGAAGTATCTAGTACATATGTACACTAACAACTAATAAACCGTAGTACCAAAACTTTGGGTCGGATAAGAAGTATCTAGTACTTGCCAAAACAAACTTTTTACTCGCTAGAAAAAGATGAAAAGTATCTAGTTAGTCTGAAAAGTGTCAAATGGCCTTTTAATAGATTTTTTCCCCCTTAATGAAAATTGGATAGAGGAATACCCATTTGAGGAGAGTGTTTTATGTTCACATGAAGTTGCCAATGTTTTTGTGCTGATCAGTGATCAGCTCTTTGCTGCTACATTTGATTTTCTTTGGCTGCAAAGAGGAGTCTCCTCCATTGGAAAGTTAGAGGAAAGCTATATTATAGCTAGAGTGATTGACTTAATCATCAAAATGGCTAATGCTATATGAATGAAAGGGTTGGCGATTGTTTTATTTGGAAGGTAAGCTTTCTGTTCATATTCACTTAAAGATATATGTGTGTGTGAGTAGCCTATACTAGTGTGGGAACTTATTGGCTGCATGACTTAATAATTTATCAAAATTTTCAACTCGTTCAGGGATACAAATTCACCCTGCATACATGTAGGTGTTTGGTTTGGTGGGGGTTATGGGAGAAGGGACGTGTGTTGCTGGTTAAAATTTTTATGGTCTTGTGACTCCACGGGTGTACAAGTAAACTGGATTGTGTACAATAAAAGAATAGATTCAGGCCAAACATTTTTCATCATTTTGGGTATTCAATTTTGCTAACAGAAGCCATCTATACCATTGTTCTAGTTGAATTTATAGTACAAACTTGAAAACAGAGTACTGCATTATGTGATTTTCTCTTGCACTGCTATGTCAGATAAATGATTCCGTTTACTTAATCTGTGGGATCTGAGTATGAACCGTCTGAAGAATGATGATATTCCTTGGTTTGAAACATGATGTGACCATGCTTCTCTGCTAAAATTTGTTTCTTTTGAAACATGTATTTTTCTCCCCATGGTCTCTTTTAACAGATTTTTGATCACATTGCTGTTGCATTTTTTAATTCATTGAGAGAGGGAGGGAATTATTCTTTTTTTTTTTTTTTGTTCTTTTCCTGAGGACCTGAAGGAAGTCTTAATGCAATCTTCTTATACAACTTGCATGCAGCATTCAGTGGAGTGAAGACTGAAGAAGCTCTCATCGTGATGAAAATGGACCACTATGCTATTCATCATTGGAATCCTCTAGTTTTATCTGGAGTTTTCTCAAAGAGAGACTTAATGGGTACAGCAAAGAAAAGGTATGCTTCCCAGCCCATATTTTTTTTCTTTTTCTGGACAAGAAGAAAAAGAAAAGGTGGTGTCCATCTTTTCCCTGTTGTAAAGTTATAGATGATACGCAACTAAGAGGTTTCAGAAGCCTCTATTCATGTTTAATTATGGTAAATTTCTTTCATGACTTCTCTCAGTTTTGAAGGTGGTTATTGTTCTTGTTGTTGTATATGAATGTCTTTTGGAGGGTACCAACCGAATTCTTTTATTTGAAAAAAGTGAGCCTCATTTTGTAATCTTTAATCAAATGAATCCTTCACTGCATATAAGGTTGGTTATCTGTAGCACTACAATGCAGGTCTTTTTTTATCATCAAAGCCAATTTTCAGGTGCCCCATCTATGTATTTAAATGTTATACAAAAACTGATTGAATGACAATTGTACCCAAAAAAAAAAATGGAAATTAAGTTAGAACCATTTAAAATTCATTTCAGACTGCCATGAGCCTGAAATATTATGCATACATTTAGTTAGTAGGAAAATCAGTCTGTTTTTCTTATGCAGGGAATGAAATCGTCAATTTTTTGGTTAGTTCGGGCTCTCAACTTCCAGTTCCAGGCAGGGAAGAAATGAGATTGGCAGTGTGGATCAGAAAGATGATACAAAACTTTCTCTATTAATTTACAATAATGTTCCATTGATTAAATGCATTCTGGAATTCTTCTGTTTTTGAGTAATGGAGGTTCCTTTTCTTTAGTTCAAAAAATGCACGAAGAAAATGACCATGATTCATTTACAATATGGTAAAACTTATTTTTCTCATCAAGACTGTTGGTTTACTATGACTTTAGAGACAGCAGTTCCTTGAAACGAAGAATACTTAACTTCAAAAAATTATTACTTGTGATGTTTCATACGCAGCAAGCAATAATCGCCTGGCTTAAAAGTTTTGAGTTTAATGAAAATTTGTAATAATTTAATCATTATTTGAGTACTTCGAAATGGTGAAAGTCAATGATTTTTTACCCTTGCAATGATCAAAGTGAGGGGATTTGATTTCTAATTCTTCTACTCATGGAAAAGACCTAATTGCAAAACTCATTTCTTGATTGTTAAAATATTGATGACATAGCAGAATTTAATCCACTCATTTCAAAATGGATGGATATAATTTTAAGAACTATATGGACTGCGAAGGAGTTACCCTTAAAACTCTAAAAGGTCTTTTAATTCATTTATTATATCTAAATTTGTATAAACAGCAGTGTCAAATTGTCAATAATCTCAATCATTGTTGAAAAGTAGAAAACTATTATGTGTAAATTAAAATAAAATTGCCCAAATTCTTGTAACCTAATTGACATATATCCTCATTCTACATCCCTAATCCGTAAGTCTGACCTGCCTTTCCCCTTCCCTCAACCACAAAAAAGGAAATTTTTTTTTTTTTTTTTTGAGAGAAATCGATAGTAGACTTTATTCAATTAAATCACTTTGTACAATGGGGAAAAAGGAAAAAGGGGCATTCTTCTAACCAAACAATGACTTCCTCAGTCTCTTTTGCAGCACTATTACATCGTAAAGGTATACTATGAAAAGAAATAAAAGAAAAACTATCTCTAATTAAACCAATGTCTTCAATGATCTAGACAGCTTCTAAACAGCAAATTCTATCCGAATTCAAGAGGTTCACAAGTTCCTCAAAGTTGCATTTTACCATCACCTTATGGAAACTGGTATTTTGACAAAACAAAAGTGCCAATCTCATCACTGTAGCTACTGTACAGAGGGGGTTTAAATTCTTTTGCAAACGATGACATGATGCTGCTAAAACTTCATCTTTATTGTTCCTTATAAGAAAACCAAAACCCACATAGGTGTTCTTCTTCGATTGGGAAATTGCTAGATTGAGTTTATGGATTGAATTAGAAATTGGGGGCTGCCACTTCATTTTCTGCACTTCAGCAACCCGGTTCTACTTTTGTTGCAATTCCATAAATGCTAACCTGTAAAGTTCAGCTCGAGCCCATAAATCTTTGGATGAAGGAGTTTTATTCTCAAATATCAGCTTGTTTCTGCAGTTCCAAATCATCCAACATGCGATACAAAAAGTGTCAAAATCCAAAGAATTCAAATTGTTTAAGGTAGCCTCCATTGCATCAATAAAACTGATTTGTTGCGATAGCCAAAGGCCATTCCAGAAATGAGTTTGCATCCAAACAGATTATGCAAAAGAGCATTCCAAAAACAGGTGGCTATTTGTCTCAGCTTCATCATTGTAGAGGGCACATGAGAAAGACTTGGAGATCTTCCTATCAAAAAGCTTTGTCCGAGTGGGAAGGCTATCATTGCAAGCTCTCCAAATAAATGATTTAATTTTTGGAGGAATTATAGAAGACCAAATACCTTTCCAAAAGGAATGAATCTTAGTATTATCTGATGTGGTTACCGAAGAAACATTGGACTGTTTTTCAAGTTCCAATTGCAGAAAGTAAGCACTCCTAACAGAGAACCTTCCCAACCTATTTTTGGTCCAAATAAGAGTATCTTCAGGTCTTCGGATACTGAGAGGAATGGTTTTAATGATTGAGGCTTCAAAGGGAAAGAAAATAGAATCAATGAGGAAATCCTTCCACCTCAGTTGTGGGGCTGAGAAATCCATAAGATCAGCTACTGTGGCCTCAGTTGGTAAAATCGTTCTAGGCGAACATACTTTTTGGTTTGTCTCTAAAGGCAACCATCTGTCAATCCATATATTGATCAAAGAACCATTACCCACCCTCCATTTGCTACCTTGAATGATCAAATCCCTCCCACGAGTTATACTTCTCCATGCAAAAGAAGAGTGATTCGGAACTGAAGCTTCAAGAAAAGATGTATGTTGAAAGTATTTAGCTTTATATACTTTGAAAAGGAGCGAGTCCTGACACTGCATTAACCTCCATCCCTGTTTGGCAAGTAAAGCTAAATTAAAACTCTTCAAATCACAAAAGCCAAGGCCTCCATCCTTCTTTGCTAAGCACATATGCTTCCAACTCAACCAATGCATTTTCTTCTCTTCATTTTTCTGCCCCCACCAGAATTGCCCCATCATTGAATTAATTTCATCACAAAAACCTTCTGGCAGCAAGAAACAATTCATGGCATATACAGGTATCGCTTGGGCTACGGACTTGATTAGGACTTCTCTCCCTGCCTGAGATAATAATTTAGTTTTCCACCCATTGAGTTTGTATTGGATACGAAGTTTGATTTCAGCAAAAGCTTGTTTCTTACCTCTACCAATGATTGGGGGCAAACCAAGATATTTTTCAAAGGGTTCTGTGGATGTAGTGTTGAGTAACATTCTGATCACATTTCTGGTTGACAAAGGAGTGTTGGTGCTGAAAAAAATTGAACTCTTCTCACAGTTAATTTTCTGACTTGAAGCTACTTCATAAATCTGTAAGAAAGCAAAGGTTCGGAGGTTTTATAGACCAGAATGTGGGTTTTGGACTTTTGGGTTGGGGTGATCCAGATTGTTGACTTAAAGATTAAAAGAAAAATAAGCCCAAGAAAGTAGGGGTTAACTACATACTCACCCCGACACAAATTTTCCCATTCTTTTATGATGGCCAGTTGACTCCGTGCTCCTCAAGAACAAATCACTAACTTGCTAATTTATAATTTAATTTTTTATTAGAATAATACAATCCCCTAAAAAAAGCCCTTTTTTTTTAGAGAGAATAAATCCCCTATTTTTAATTAACTGTAAGCTTACAATTAGGGAATTGTCCAGTAACCAAAGCTGCATCATTGTCCATGCACCCTACTTCCAACAAGACCAAATCGGCCAATTGATCTTGATCTTGATCTTGTCCAAAATGCTGAGAAATATCGAACCAGTCAATCCCAAATCATAACTCATCAGATCAATGTCACACTATTTGATTTCTCTGGATCAAGCTATTCACCTTTGTTTGTATGTGATTTATAAGCCACTATGGCCTATTATTCTTAGTTTCCAACATGCCAATTATTCTTCTTTTGTTGACTGATTGTTTTTTAAGCAAATTTGTGAAAATTCTAAGAAGGCCAAACATGTTTCGATCGGTACCATGACCCGGCAAGTTGAAATTTTTTATTGTGCAAGACTTGGCACATTGGCTCTAACGATATTATATAAGAGGGGGGGGAGATGTGTTTGTGCGTGTTTAAGCTTCTTGTAAAGGGAGAATCAAGTGTTGTCATTTCATTTAAGTTGTCTTTAAAGTAGACTCAAAAAAGAGAGTGCAAAAGAAAGTTGCAAGATAACAATGATGTCAAGTTCAAACAAAATGAACAAGACAATATATCTACATGTCCTTTTTGGGCTCTATGCCAGTGTCATAGTCAGCTCATATTTTGATGGCTTTCAAAAGAATTAGATGCAAGATAGTAAAGGCCACCCAGGAGAAAATCTCAGTAAGTTTAACCCTATCCATGCAGACTATCTTCCCAGGTGTTCCATTTCGGATACTATTCATTCATGCAGCAGAATCTTTTAAATCTTTATATATATATATATAACTAGAATGTTCTAAATCTTTCAACTCATACTATCATTCATTCTCATCATTATATGTTAATTGGTACACATCATTTAAATCTGCCAAATGACTTTAATATTTACTGAAGAAGACTAGTGTGTGTTTGACTAGAACTTACAAACCAATTTTTTTTTTTTTTAGCTTTTATGTACAGCTTTTTAAAAGCTTACTTTTTATTACTTTTTCAAAGTATAAGTATATATTATCACACTTTCAACAATAAGTTTTCAGCAGTTCAATTACCAAGCAACGTGGCAAGAAGTGTTCAAGATAACTTCATCACTTTGGCAATCAAATTTCAACATTTCTTCATCTCAAGGTGTTTACAATTCAGATACTTGCCAGCACTACAGCCAGCACCTTCTACTATCTCTATGCAATTTTGGGTAGCATTTACACGATCAATCTCATCTATGTCCGATGACTCTTTGTAATATTATTTTGATAGAGCTAACTCTCCCTCTATCTCTAAACCTGGCACATTCTCACTAAACATGTGGGCAATACCACTGTTTTTATTGTATGGGTTTAAGCTCTAAGCTGATTCGGCGATAGCTCTCATCTCAACCAATCCATGCCCTCAAAAGTCCCCAGATACTTGTCATCACTGCAGCCAGCACCTTCTACTATCTCAATGATAGTTTGGGTAGCAATTTCTCAATCAATAGCATCCAAGTTCAATGACTCTTTGCAATTGTACTATTCAATACAAGTGTTCTTTCTCATCCTTTTTTTTCTTTTTTGTGTAAGGGGGTTACCCTGGCAAAGCTGCTCTATCTAATTGCCTGACAAGTTCACTAAAAATGTAGGCAATACATCGCAAATGTTCATTCCCTCAATGTGTTAGCAAATCATCAAATCACTAACTATAACTCTGCTCCTCTAGTCAGCCTAGCCCACTAAATCGCACAATTGCAAAGTACATATAAACAATAGTTTAGCCACCAAAAAAAAAAAAAAAAGGTTCAAGTTTACTTTTTCAAAAAGGGAATGCATACCAATACTTGAAGCTCAAACAAGATGAAGTCTGTAAAATAGATCTGAATGAGGAACTTATACAATGGTACATTCAATCCCTCTTCAAAGGCAAACACAGCAAATTGCGAGCAATGTCTGGTCTAGCTTATTAAACAAGTTTAATAAGAAGACCAGCCAAGATAAACATGCATGTGCTTTGCACATCAACAGAACATAGATAACCTATTTACACAAGCCAAACATACCAAAAGCTTGCGTACAGATTACATTGTTGCATCCCTTGATAAATTCTAGGATTTGTATACCAAAGTAAATCGTTCTCCAACAAATTACAGTATGGTACACCTCATTTTACAGATAGAAAAAGAATTTAAGGTTAATGCAATTGCAATTCTTGACCATCCAGCCACTTAAGTGTAGGAACAATCTTGACCAAAAATGATTTAAATTTTTCATCGGCAATTGCATTCCCCACAATATCTAATTGTGTCAAATTCAAGTCTTTAAATATTAGAAAAGCTTCCCAATAATTTGTCAGGTTAACATCACCAGTCACCGTTTCATCAGGACTCCAATCAATTTCTTCTGCATGAGATAAAGGAGAAGAGCAAAGATACCTTGTTGTGTCAATCGAGTGGGAACCTATCTCGTTGCATGAAATATCCAACACTTTAAGTGACTTCAGCAGTCTCAAGGGTCCCAGAGCAGTAAAACTACTGAGTTTATTGTTACTTAGATTTAAGCAAGAAAGAAGCTGCATAGCCTCCAATCCTGTGAAAAGACTCAATATAAGAAAAAGGACCCCAATATATGCTAATTTCCTCTCAACAATAAAAATGAAGCTTATTTAACTACTACTACTATGCATCATGCAGCAGTCAAGAGCTTAGAACTAGCCCCAATTATCAAAACCCAGAAGACCACACATATAGTGCTTTGGTGCCTAACCTTCACATGACCTGTAAACTTGGGTCTCCATATATTCATAGGATCCCTCAAATGAATTAGCATGTCATATATATAACAACCCAGTCTGGTCTATTTCAAAAGTTTTTGCATCCCAGATGGGGATAAATATGCTGACCACATCAAAATCCATATAATGAAAATGATCTCAATGCATCAATGTGCAACAACATGAAATCCCAGGTTTTCCAGCTGACTTCACTGTTGACCAGGTTATTTAGAGAAAACTAATTGAGTTGATGGGTCAAACATGAAATCAATAGGTACTGTGAACTAAACAAACTAAAAAGAGATCCAGTAAAATAAATCAAATAGTGAAGAAGTTTACCTTCAATTGATCGAAGTTCATTGTGGCTCAGGTCTAGCATTTGGACCCATAGTAACTTCTCAATGGAACCCATCCGTGACAATGATAAATTATTGAGTCGTAAACAGAGAGAATTACCCAAAAATGATGAAGTCCTATCTCCATGACGAAAGCAGTACCTCAGCAAAGACTCCCTATTGGAAGTTATCTGCAGAACCAACACAATATCAGAATCTCTCACTTCAAAGAAAATTCTAGTTAGAGCAAGAGCAAAATGTAAACTTATTCTGATATATTAGTAAGAGATTACACATTAGCATTCAAAGAACTGGGAGGAGCACACAGTGTGCACAAACTGAGCATATCAAATTAAGGTGTGCAACGCAACACTTGCCCATACCAAGTATTTACATCAAGATGTTGATGTGATCCCAAAAAATATCTTGGTAACAGGTCCACTCAAAACAATAAGAATAAATAAAAAGAGGGGTAACCTATGTATATAGGGAGTTTCTCCATCTCAGAATTCAAAAGTTGTTGGCATAAACCTGCCTATTGAAGACTCAAGAGTAGTAATATATTTAGATTGACTGAAACGGTGAAACCAATCATTATGAGTATTTGGAATATCAAACATTGAACAAGTAAAGAAAGATTCAACAATTACATGAACAAGCAGAATTACTACCAACAGAAAGGTTAAAGGAGTAAGGGAACTATGCTTTACTAGACAGTTAATACAAAAAGGAAGAAATAACCTGCTGCAATAAAACTGAGCTGCGTTCATCCTTGTAGTATTGAGAATGTGGTGAATCCAACTTCATTAAGTCACTATAAAGTTCAATAACTTCTTCAGAATGGACCATTTTGTTTGCAATTGGAGACAGCATCGTGTCATGAGCAATCAACAATCTTGCAAGCGTAAGCTTTCCAATTTTACTACATAACCAAGAGATTTTTTTATTTTTACCTTTTTTAAGAGAATGCCATTATAGCTATTTCAAAGTTTAATTTGGCCCATCAAATGAATGAAGCTTACCAGTTAATCTCTGACAACAATTCCCGGAAGAGAGCTATTTCATTAGCTATAGTCTCAACACGCCACTTTGAGGATGATTCCTCATGGTCATCCTTAATATTTAGTTGATCCAAAGATAAAATTGGATTTGATTCCTGAGAACGTGATTCATATAAAAGAAAATTATCCTCTCTCCATGAGACCATCTCTACACCATGCCCAGCAAGGTCTTTTTCAAAAGGCCGTACAAACACTTTAAAGGCAAACCTGGAAGGATGGCTATAGTGAAAACCACTTGAGGAAATGATTCCTTGGGTATGTCCAACGCTAACCTCTACAGGGTAAAATTCTGAAGAATGGAGCTTTATATCGGGATAATTGAGATAGGTAACCCAAACTTGGGTAGTCTGGGAATTGTTTGTTGAAAGAGGTTTCCAAGTAAGTTCTCCTTTCGTGTTGAGCACAGATTCAACAGATATTGTAGATGAATTTACACCTTCAACAGCTTTATTAAAATAGAGAACGAGTGGAATTGTTCCCAACTCAGAATGGAAAGTATTGAATGGAGACAAAGCAGAGTCTTCCAGGCAGCTATCTCCCAATAGAATTAGATTAGAATCATGAGCAGGCCAAGAAGAAACAAGTAGAGGAGCATCAGCTTTCACAGTTTGCTCAAGAAGCCAAAGATGATAAAACCAACCACTTTGATCATCTGGGTCTGTGAAAAGTGCTTGGTGTACGAGCTCGTACTCCTCATTCAAGACCTTCTCTTTTGGGAAAAAACCTTGAGCCTTTCTTTTCAGCAAATTAGACAGAAGTACACTGCAAAAGTCCGTTAATAAGATAAATATAGTAATAAATGTATTCGGTAAATATTGACACAACAGTCACAACATATGTTAAAACCATTGGAAGTTTGTCAAGCAGGATGGAACCCGAAAATCCCAAGGACAATATGTCTGTACTTATGTACTTCCTCTAATTGTTAAGTTTAACAGTTTTATATAATCAAACCTAAAGATGTAATTTTGGCATGTTTCATGCACAACTATACATAGTCCGTATCAAACGATGATCTTCATCCTTGGGAACCTGTCAATTATTTCTATCAATGATTCTGCAAATTACGATGCTCTTATCTTAATAAAATGCACATCCTTAATAAGTGTGTCTCAGATTATATATTCTACCCACAAACTCAGATGCACTTTCATATCTTTCTTCCCCTTTGCATTTTTATGTGAGAGGACTAGAACAACATGGGTAGTGCAACCAAACCAATGAGAGCCAAATGCCAATATTGAGTTTGTAATCAAGATCAACCACCTTATTCTAAAATGCAACGACTCCATAAGGCAAATACTCACACGTGCAATATTAAAATGATTTTAGTATATATTAACTTAATAACAAAAGCTGCATTCAAAATCTATTGTGAGACAGTGTTAAATTAGAAACATAGACCAAATCCAAGAAAAAAGAAAGACTAGCATATAGGGTTCAATTTATTCATTTGGAGTATAATTGGTAATCAATTCCAATATTGATTAGTAAAAACCAAATCCGAATTATACCTACGATTGTGCCACGCAGAATAATTGCTGAAATTTTTATTTATCATATCCGTTGTATACTGTAATTCGTCCACCTCTGATATGTTCAACAATGATGCCACAAATCTGACCAAAAAAGTATTTTTAGGTCAAAGAATGAACAAAAAATTTCTAAATCTCACACATTCGAAATCAGGGCTAAGATTTCACCTCCGGTAATTCCATGCATGAAAGTTCCGAGAATCGGCCTTTTGGAACCGATCTAGCAGACGCAATTCGTGATCTAAAGATGATTGCCCCTTGCTTAGCACCCATTTTCGATGATGCCACGCTCCGTAAGACTTAAAGTTTTGCCTCAATGCACTCTCTACCTACATGAAGTAAATCCAAAATTTATTCTATGTACTGCACAAAGATAAATTTAGAAATAATCCACGTTTGATCACTGAGAAAATTAATAGAAATCAAATGATTGAGAAAATGAACACTCAATTCAACTGAAACAATTACTTATGCATTTAAGCTTTTCTTCAATGCGCTCTCTATCTACATAAACCAAATCCAAATTATTCTATACTTATGTAACTTTTCACTCTAAACCTTTGTATTGGATCAGTATATTCAAAACCTAACAGTTGGATTACACATTTCATGTCAATCAGATATAATTAAAAATATAATATATAAATAAATAAAAAAGACCTTGAAATTTACACAAAGAGTGGAATTGTCAAGTAACAGAAATCTATCTATCTATTTGAAATAAGCTTTGTTTGGTCACTGAGAAAATTAACAGAGATGAAACAAATGAGAAAAATCAACAATGAACGTTTTTATAAATCAGAGAATTTCAATTCCTTGCAGTTCTGAGAGCAAAAAACAATGCTAAAATTAGAGAAAGGCAAGGCGCACCACTTTGAGTTCGTCATTGAGAATGGAATTGACCGAGTCAGGATCAGACTCGGACTGAGTGAGACGGTGCTCGACGGCGAGTTTCCTATAGTTCCACGCCGTGTAGTACTCAGGATTGATTTCTAGAAGCTTCGCGTTTACCTCTAGAGCTTCCTTAGAATAACTGAAACAACAATTTTTTTTTCATAAAAATGAGAAAGAATCAAAAATCAAATTGAAAAGAAGTGAAGGAAAAGAGAGAATCGTACATGTTGTTGTGATGGAAACAGAGGAACTGAGATTGGAGATTGCGAAGCTTTTCAGCTTTGGCTGCTGAAGCTGCTTCGTCCTCTGGTTTTGGAGCTTTGCGAGGCTGTCCGTGCATTTTTGAATTTGGATTTTTTTGACTGTGTTTGAGATGATGATGATGATGGAGATTTTATAAGAGAATTGAGGAGGAGCTCAAAGCATCGACCAGTACCATTTCGAGTTTATCAGATCTGCTCTCTGATTTTAATTTAAAGTCTTGTTTGGTTTGTGAGAAAAGGGGACTGGGGAAAGGAAGGAAAAGCTTAACACGGTTTAGGACTTAGGATCCGTTAAGTCAAGTGAAGTCATGTGAGATGCACATGACTAAAAAACATGTTTGCCATTTCTTTGCTGGAGAGAGAGACGAGGGTGAAAGAATGCGAGAGAGAAAGAAGAGGTTTTATTTATGGGTTGTGTCAACGGGCACCTAGGTGCCCGTTCAACTTTGGACATTTTTTTTTTTTTTACAATTTTTTATCTCTTTTCTGCAGTTTTATTTATGTCATATTTTTCAATGTAGGGCTAATTTTGTGGAGGGAAAAAAATATTAAAGTAATTAAAAGGACTAGTTTTATGTCTTTTTTATTTATTTAATTTTTTTATTAAATGGAACCCACTTTTGTACAATCTTAACAAGCACCTATGCTGTGCTTGTTAACATTTGCTTTTATTTATTACGGCGCCGTTTTGTACCAAATCGTATACCATAACAAACATCTCTAACTAACTAATAGGTTATTGCGTGGATCACTAACAATCTATTAACTAACTAACTTTCTGTTACAAGTAAAATGATCTACTTATCATATAACATTAGCACTAGTAAACAACTAACTTTAAAAATGAACTACGCCTGCGTTTGGATAGCAATTTTTCTTACTCAAAGTTAAGTTGCGTTTTTTTTTTTTTTTTGCCGCACTTGTTGACTTTGGGGGACAAAATTTACTGTGCATGAACAGCACTGTTTATGTATTAAAAAATATTAAACATGGGTCCCACGATACTATTTACACATTTAAAAATTATTTTGCTACAGTGTTTTCAGCAACAATCAGTTTTCAGCAACTTCCAGTAACAATAAGTTGTATCTAAACGGACACTACATCAGGATTGTCCCTTTTTGGAACACACTTGTCCTCAAGTGTGGCTAGTTGTAAGATGATCTGGTGTATGACAGGGTAGCAAGTGATGCACATTGAAATTGTTGGAGATATGCATATGATCTAGTAATTCCATTGATTTGCATTCTCATTAGTTGTTGCATTAAGCTACTGCATCATGCTAGAGATTAAGGTCTGTTGCTGCTTTGTGTCAAGGTTGCAAGTGTAAGCAGCCATGTAACTGTTCTTGCATCCAACCTTCTTCATTTTGACTATTGGTTTGGGACTAGCTTTCCCTTTCTTTGGCCGCAATGTGTAACGATCTCTTTTTTTGTATAAGTTGGACGTGTTGCTTCTTCCACCCGAAATGGTTTGATACGGACATAATCTTTCACACTCAAGTAAGAGATGGCAAACATCCATGGTTGTCACATCACAAAGAACATAATCTTGAAAGTCATTAATTAAGAACTCTAAGCAGTTTCTAGAATCTCTAACTTGTGACTGTGAATGTCTTTCATTAAAGTCAGGCTTTTTTCTCTTTTTTAACTATCCATCTTAAAAAAAATGCAAAATATAATAAAAACATTAGGCTTTTTTACTAGTATAAATATAATTTTACCCATTATAAAAATATGAATAAGGACAATTTAAACTCATAGATAGTAAATGGGTTCCAATTAACTCAACTGGTAAAATTTTTTTATCCGTCATAGGTTGAAACTCTACCTCTAAAAAAAAAAAAAAAAAACTCATGGATAATACATAATTTGGGGGAAAAATATTCTTGGTACTTCCTCATTTCACATTCATAGTGGAGAAAAAGTAACATTAATTTCTATTTTCTAATCATCCGCTATTATATATGCATCAAATATAAGACAAATTTTGGCTACAAATTTTGTTATAACTTAAGACTACAACTTCACTCAATATATTTTTATTAGATGTTAATTTTTACAAATTCACCATTGGATTGCATTTTCTTTTTATATCCTTTGTGCTTACAAAATTTATAGAAGATTGAAGATCGATGGTCATGTCATCAATCAATTGTTTAAATTGCAAGTTTTTATAATCTAAAATTATGCATAAAAAATAAGTTTATGGATCATATAGTAAATAACATCTGATTGACACAAAATTTGACATGTATGTTAAAAGCGTAAAGAACATATAATTCAACGTTTAGATTTTAAAAATATATAGTCATGTTAGTTTTTTTTAATGAAAATTGTAACCTTAAGCTACAACAAAGTTTGTAGCCAAACTTTTTCCTCAAATATATTGTATAGATATTAAGTTTGAGTTTAAGAGCAATGTTAACACAAGTTAGTAACATAATGTTGTGTCATAGGGGCCAAACAATTCTGTTAGGACCACATTATTTGCCACAACTTGTTAAAGTGGTTAATCACTTAATTGGCAATCACTTACACATGAAACCATTACTCTTTTTTTCATCAGTCACAATTGATCAATGAAATACATAATTTATTTTATCACATGGTCAGATTAATCCAAATACACGATTTAATTTTAATTATTTTCAGAGAAGATAATATTATTTTTATTGTTATTTTGACTTTGGACCTTGCATATTTGGTTCCGAGCTATTTTTAATCCTAGTGTGCCTGGCATTACTTCTAAAGAAGATGATGGCTACTTAATATTCTCTGTGCACGATGAGAAAACCAGGTAATACTTTCATTTTTCACACTTTTGACAAATTCATACTCTCTTTCAATTTAATGCACGAACATTTTGATGATTAATGTTTTTGCTTTATTAAATAGATTAAATGCTAGTTAAATAATGAGATTTGAAAGTTTTTGTAAGAAGGTTTTTGAAAATTGATTGCTCCAATTTTCTTGCAAATTTAGGCTTTTTAGATTGCATCAAAGGAGAAAATATTACTATGTATGCTGATATCCCAACTTGTTACATCAATTATTGAATATACGGATTAAAGTTTGAATTTCTTGATGAAGATGACACAAACTCAAATTTTCTTTTATAATTATGCAGAAAATCATCGGTTAATGTTCTTGATGCAAAAACAATGTTAATACTTCCAGTCTTCTAGCAAAGCCGAACATACTGCACCTGCATGTAACAAGGATCAAAATTGATGCCCTTAATAGAAAGAGTTCAATCAACATTTTTGCATTCCCTTGTTCAGAAAAAGAAAATGATGATTATGTCATTATAGGGAAAGATGAACTCATCTCAAAAGCATTCAGTGCAAATATTGATACTTGGCAATAAAATTTTTGAACAGATCACCAAAATAAAGTTCTTTAGGTAACATAAAGAATAGGTACTATAGCAGTAAGTTCTTTGTGGTTCCTGCTCTGAATCTACCAATACAAGCAAACGAAGCTGATGGACACCACAAGATGTAAACTCTGACTAAATGGTCTAAGACACCCAAATAAACTAACTGATATATAGCAGTAAGTTCTTTGTGGTTCCTGCTCCGAATCTACCAATACATGCAAACGAAGCTGATGGACACCGCAAGATGTAAACTCTGACTAAATGATCTAAGACACCCAAATAAACTAATTGATATAGAATTCTTAATATGTCTAAATCTATTAAAAACCTCGTCTCAATATTTTCCTAACTGCAAAATATTTCCAAACAATTGAACACTCTCCCAAACACAGTTTGCACCTGCCTGGATCCACTCTTCTGATTTGTTTAAGCCAGCTGGACACTTGAAGTCTCTATCTGACCCATAGTAGAATTGTCTGCAACTGAAGCTACCCCTGTAACTCCATTAACCTCCTTTGTCAACGCAGTCATATCTCCGGAGAACACAGAAGATGTTCCTACATCAAGATTCCCATCATTGCTTTGATTAGGACTTAAAGCTGTTAACTGCCCATTATCACAATTACCATTGACTTGGTTAGCCAAAGCACCTTCCCCAGTAGATATTTCTTTTTCATTTGCACACACATCCAATCTAACATTTTGGGGATTCCCCGTGGATTCTATAGCCAATGCACCTTCCCCAGCAGGTATTTCTTTCTCATTTGCGCTCACATCTGAACTACCATCTTGGGGATTCCTAATAGCTTCCATAGCCAATGGTCCCGAACCCGCTTCTTGGAAGCCATGTCCATTAGCTTCTATAGCCAGCACAACTTCCCCAGCAGATATTTCTGTTTCATTTGCACTCACATCCAATCTAACATTTTGGAGATTCCCCGTGGATTCTATAGCCAACGCACCTTCCCCAGCAGGTATTTCTTTCTCATTTTCACTCACATCTGATCTACCATCTTGGGGATTCCTGATAGCTTCCATAGCCAATGGTCCCAAACCTGCTTCTTGGACCCCATGTCCATTAGCTTCTATAACCAACGCACCTTCCCCAGCAGATATTTCTTTTTCATTTGCACTCACATCCAATCTAACATTTTCGGGATTCCCCATGGATTCTATTTCTATAGCCAACGCACCTTCCCCAATAGGTATTACTTCCTCATTTGCGCTCACATCTGATCTACCATCCTGGGGATTCCTAATAGCTTCCATAGCCAATGGTCCCAAACCTGCTTCTTGGACCCCATGTCCATTAACTTCTATAGCCAACGTACCTTCCCCAGCAGGTGTTCCTTTCTCATTCACGCTCACATCTGATCTACCATCTTGGGGATTCCTAATAGCTTCCATAGCCAATGGTCCCAAACCTGCTTCTTGGACCCCATGTCCATTAGTTTGATCCAATCCTGATCCGTTAGCATCAATAAGTGTCCGGGAACTGCCTGCATTCTCAACTTGACTATTGCCTGCCTTGTCGCCCAATTGTTGCCTTTTCAACATTCTCCTCGTAAATCTAGGTTTCTTTGCCTTCGGAACATTTTCAGGCTCCTCATTAAGAGCAGCTAATTCAGTCCCCCTTTTCTTGCTTGGGATTACTGTTAACTGAGTCTTGTGAACTGATTTATCAGATAACTGGGATGTACTTGACTGAATAGCTAAAAGTGCAGTTCTAGCAGCTTTGATCTCTGCCTCTTTCTTTGTTTTCGCTGCAGCTCCAATATAACGAATCCCCCCAATCTCTACAGTACATGAAAAGAGAGACACTCTACCTGGGGTTTCATCCTTTTGGCACTGATACAACGGAATTGCATAATTCATCTTTTGAGCATATTCTTGAAGTAGATTTTTGCACAATCCTGTTTCATGCTGCAATACACCAAAAAATATATAAGGTATGTGGTTTTATTTACCACATGGCAGCAGGAAACATTTTCACAATGAAGGCTCTACATGTAAATGGAAAATACAAACAGTAAAGAAAGTGTAATTCTGCTGGATAAGATTCCACAATTAATATGATGATGGCAATCATATGCCAACGTTTGTCAACGCACTAATGGGGCATATATAGACATGTCAACGCACTAATGAGGCATATATGGACATACTTTCAATGGAAAACATGTAATGAAAACAAGAGACCACTTTCCATTGGCTTGGGGATTTTATAATATGTTTCTAACTAAATGTGGAAAAGTACATTGCAAATAAACTTCTGAAATCAATTTTCATAATATAGTTTATAGGGAGCTAAATGAAACCATACTCATGTCATGTGCCGCATTCATGTATTCTACTTTAGGCCCAAGAATAAAGCTAACAAGTAGAAGTAAAAGAGGATAGAAAGTAGGCTCTAGGCACTGAAGCTTATTAGAACACACATTACAGACAGCATCTCTTATTTAAAATCATGTTCAGGTATTTTTATGTTTTATGCTGCTATATAAGGTCATGCCATGCAAAGCAATTTGGAGACCATAGACATCAATCTACAGGGACTACACATAACTAGCAAGCTCTGCTCATATTATATAGAACCAGTTATGAAAGCCAAGTAGCCTACAAACTATGATACTCCTAATTGATTGAACTCTAGTTCGCAAATGGGTTATTACTTATTAATGCTCCAAGAGTAGGACGTTGCATAAAAACTATGATATTTAAGATTAGATATGGTTACACACATTTGCTCTTACTCTTAGGTCCATCTCTTCCAACAACAACTTCCTCTTGGCAGAAACTGTAACAAAGTTCAAATTTTGTACATATAATCCATTGACAAAATTATATAAACACACTACATACAGAAGAGAAGGAGATTTCCAGCTTCTACATACAGAACCAAGGATGGATAAATACTATGAGACAGCATCAAAGACAATCAAGAAAGTTTTACGGCTAATTCAGTAAAATATAAATTGAACTTACAACAGGCTGAGAGATGGATTGATTAAATTCACTGGCTTTAGCTAACTCTGATAGAGCAACCTCAGCAGCTGACTGCTCTGCTGCTTTACGATTGAAAAATCCAGGCAAGGAATCATATCTAACATCATTTACTATCACAGTTGACCTGAAGGAAGGCTCATGGGAAGGGCCTTCTTTGATAGTCTCATACACAGGAGTAGGAAGTCCAATTTTTTGAGCATACTCCTGTAAACGGCTCTTGAATACATAGCAATTTGAAACACCTGGTGTCAGAAAAGGAGAAATGCTGAGTATTAATCTCACAAAATATATACATAAAAGCATGAAAGATAAACCTAATTTCCCCTATAATTTTCTGTCCAATTCAGCTAATTATAGGACGATGCTACCTCCATTTCAAGATTCCAATAAACTTTACATTCAGAACAGATTAGTAAACTATAGATGCATTGCATTCAAGAAATTATTCCTCTCCCAGAACTTTGTAGTGTCTTGCAATCTGTCAACCTCTCTCTTGGACGCGTGTGTAAAACTGCTTACCCAAACCACTCTCTCGACTCGATGATGCTCTTTCACAAGCATCCGTTCACATTAAATTGTCCATTAGGAACATTACAGAGGGACAGGTCCAACCATACGAAGGACAGATATTTGGTATAGCGAGCATGAAAATCACAGTTAGGGTGATTTTAACTCGATGCTACACAAACTCTTCACAAATGTGGGAACCAGTGGGTCCTAATTTCTAAGACCAATAATAATTGAAAAGAAACAACATGGTTGCGAACCATAGAATATGTTATATATACGATCCATACCGACTTGCAAATAACTCATTGAGAAATGCCATACATTACTACACAGGTTGTAGCTATGAAACGATATCTTGTTGTCAACATATTATTGTTCGGAAAAGTCTATGACACTGTAATAAGTAACCGCTATCTAAGACTATTATTGAACTTGATCATTCAATATGCAAGGCTTTCATTAAAAATTACTGGGTGTTTCCAAGCAGCGAGGCTTTCACTCATTCGCATTAGTTCATCCAAAAGTTCCTTACCCTTATGCACGAATTATTACATAATCCAAAATTTAGGTAACAAATTCGGTCATATTAAACTTAAACCCCAAACACAACACACTTCCACTTAAATGGTCTGACCCTAAATGAAATGTCAGCGCTTCCTAGTTTAATTTGTTATACTCTCTAAACTATAGTGTCTTAAAATGTAAATTTTCTCATACTTTTATCTCAAATGATGAACTAAGAAATCCATAAAAATAAATTACCATTCCTATTATCACCAACTTTAACAAAGCCAGTTCCTTTCTACTAGCCCCGAAATTTTTAACCCATAAAAGAAAAATTCCTCTTTCCGATATTCGATTTTTAATTATAATCGATTGTTACTGTGCTGGATATCATTTATTTTATTTTTCAACTTAAAAAATAAATAAAATCTGAAAGATAAATAAACACAATATAAACAAACAGAGAAAATTTTAAATTTAAAAAAAAAAAAAGAAAAAAAAAAGAGAGAGAATGGAGATTGGAATACCTTGGAAGCCTTCGTTGGTGAGCATAGCTCTGAGAGAGTTCTTTGATGTAATCGAAAGAAGGTTTAACAAGTTTAGAGAGAGAGAGAGAGAGAGTGGGGAATTGAGGTGGTGAGAAACCGTGAATGAAAAAAGCGTGTTTTTTTTTGGAAGAAGAAATAGAGAGAGTGAGAAAGAGAAACACTGAAGCAATAAAAAATTGTACTACTAGTACTAGAAAAAGAAGTAGTAGTTGTTGTTCCCGGCAAAGCACGCGAATCTGCTGCTCGGGTTTTTTTTTTTTTTTTTTTTATTTATTTATTTTTTTTTTATGATTATGATGAAGATGATGACGAAGAAAAAGATTCACTCGTCTCTACTCTGTGCCCAATACCTAGTGGAGGCGAGAATCAGACCCGCGGAGTTAGTAATTGGTAGGATCCATTTGGTGCTAATCCAATGGTGGTGGAAAATAGGAAATAGTGGGGTCGTTTTTTTTTTTTAATAAAGTTGATACCTTCTAAAAGACAAAGTCTAGAAACATCAAATTTATCTCAATTCTTATGTGTTAATCTCAATTCTGATGTGTTAATAAGAATGAAAAAAAAAAAGTCGGTGTTAAAAAATACTTAGTATTCTCAAAATAAAATAATAATAGTAAAATCATATAAAAATGACCATATTAGAATTGTCATTCAAGAGTTGATCACTTTTTAAAACATAACTTTTATTACAACTATGATGTACTCACTATTATTTGTGACACAAAAGTTGTTCCCTTCTAAAAAAAAATAAAGTCTACACATAATTTTTTATCACAATTTTGATGTATTAATTAATAATAATGGAGAAAACATTATAGGTTCATTATTCTATAAAAATTATCATATTAGAATTGTGACACAAAAGTTTATCTATATAATCGTCGAAATAAAGTAAAAACTATGTGTAGCATCGATCAATTAGGTTATTTTGAGTTGACATACTTCTTGGTATTTTTTATTTGTTTTTGTTTTTTATATAATTCAATAATTTTACATTAAAAGACGTCAATTAATTGAGTTACAAAGTTTTTGACTGACTGGCTTCTTGATCTTCATAGAAAAATTCGAACCAAAATTCTAATCGAACACCATTCAAGAAAGTTTTGTTAAGGTAAATTAGTGGCAAGTCCACTTCTTTCATCTCAATAAGGCATCGGCACAATGGTAAGTGTCTTCCACAAAAAAAAATAGTAAGTCTCGAGTCTGAGTATGGAAATTAGCGATTCTAAAAAAACTTTGGGATAAGATTGCCTATCAATTACTTCTCTCATACCCCCAAAAAGTGGGAGTTTCTAAGTAAGTCCTCTTATTTATTTACCTTTTATTTTTCAATTGTCACATTTGGAATATCAAACTTTAAAGATCATGTATTTGAACATGTCATGGATGTGTGATTACTTATTCATTTGATATATTTTTTATATGGGTAGTTTTTTAAATGTTGTAACTTATATTTTTCAATTAAATTTAAAAATATAGTTATATTGACTAATATAATATAAATAACATTATATATTTTTAAGGATACTTAAATTCAACATAAAAATGTGTTTAAATTTATATATCTATATTTATTTAAAGCCAGAGCTAAGAAATCCAATTAGATTTTCAATTTTGCACAATGTGTTTTTATTTTTATTTTTATGCCAAGTAAGTTATTAGTACAAAACCCGAAGAGTTTATATCAAAAACTATATAAATGCTATGCAAAAACAAAAGAGTTTATATTAAAAACCATATAAATGCTACAATGGAGAAATTCGACAGGCACAAAAGCTAAACTCTTTGAATTCTCTCTCTTTAATGGAAACCATGAAATTGTCGATAAAGCTTTAGAGCAAAAAATCAAAGCAAGTAACTTGTTTTTACTTTTTACTTGAAGATTTTAGAGAAGCATGTTGTCTTCATTAGTCCCACAAAAGTTTTTAATTGTAATTTTTTTAATTTATAAAAGTTAATTGATTTAATTCCCCAAATTGTTGGACAACATACAAATTAGTCTCTTAAATATTCATTGCTTCAGTTTAGTCTCTCCAGCCATTGAATTAGGAGAAACCCTTGGAGAAGTATCACTTGAGGAAGCAGAGAAGGAGATGGTGGGGGGTGACTTTGTACGGGTTAGAGTGACAATAGATGTCTCCAAGCCATTAAGCCGAGGTCGAAGAATTGTCTTGGACGATGACATTGAGACTTGGGTATCCTTCAAATATGAGAAACTCACCAACTTCTGTTACTGGTGTGGTATGGTGTCTCATGATGAGAAAGAGTGCGAGAAATGGCTTGCTGGGAAGGGATCAAGTTCTCATGCAAAGCAGGAATATGGAGCATGGCTGCGGGCTACCCCTTACAACCCAGGAAAGTCTCCCTACACGACTGTGCCAGGTTTGGGCGATGGGCTTGGAGGTGTCACAACCCAACCTCATGCAAACAAGACTAGGGAGGCAGAGGAGCCATCGTCGGCGACACCACAGGGCGGACCTACTCCGGCACAAGTCAGTAACGTCCAAGTCAACGTGGATCTCCATCAAGTTTCTCATATGGATACTGCGGATTTTTCGGAGGAGTTGATGCAGATTTCATGTCCGGATTTAACTCCAATAAATCGGGTAATAAAATCCATTCCAAACTCTCCTCCTTTCCATAACCGTCCACAAGATTTTGAAAATCAAATAGAGGAAATTGATTTGGCATTAAAGAAATTTGACTCCCACACACCTTCTACAATCAACAAGCCAGCTGTCACCCCCACACATGCAGATCTGTTTGGAGACAAATCAGGAGAAATTATTGATATTCAAGGAGACACGGCAGACAGTAACTCTCCTCACGTGACCAACCATAATACATCACATGATACCATTGCACTTCGCACGTGGAAGAGATTAGCACGAAATAACATACCTCCTGAGAATCCAATTAATCACTCTGTTACACACAAAAGAAACAGAGAGTGTGACGAGAGTGTCCATCTTGAGTTACCAACGAAGAAACTCTTGGTTTCGAAGGATGAGAAGAATAATTTATTGGTGGAGGCTGCTAAGCAGCCCCGCCAAGAGCCATGAGCATCATAGTTTGGAACTGCCGTGGGCTTGGGAACCTGCGGACAGGGAAAGAGCTTGAAGTAGTGATTCGAGCAAAAGAGCCCTCCGTCGTGTTTATAGCCGAAACGTGGGCGGATGAAGCAAGGCTACAAGAGATCAAACGGAACATTGAATTTGATAACTTATTTTTTGTTGAGAGAAATAACAGGGGTGGGGGTCTAGCACTCTTTTGGCGAAATTCAATTGACTTGAGTGTGGATTCCTTTTCACCAAACCATATAGACTCCATCATAAATAAAGGAAGGGAAGATGTATGGAGATTCACAGGCTTTTATGGCGAGCCAGTGACGCATAAAAGAATGGAATCATGGAATAAGCTCGGCGCCTTCATCACAAATTTAATCTCCCTTGGCTGTGTGCCGGGGACTTTAATGAGATCATTAGAAGCTCTGAGAAGTTGGGAGGGAGTAGCAGAAGCCAAACACAGATGCAACTTTTTCGGGATGTAGTGGATGAGTGTGGATTTATCGATCTTGGTTTTTCAGGCCCTTGGTATACATGGCAGAAACACTTCTCTGCAGGATACTCGATATGGGAGAGACTTGACCGTGCCTTAGTTACTAACGATTGGTTGTTGAGATTTTCAGGTACAACTGTCCACAACTTGAGGTCAGATACTTCGGACCACAGCCCACTATGGATTGATATGGAGGGCCTCGATTGTCAGCCCATCTCCAAACCTTTCCGGTTCGAAGAGGCGTGGCTGTCTGATCACACATGTTCTGAGGTTGTTGAAGCAATTTGGGAAGCAAGGGAAGTGGATGATCCAGCAGCTAGAGTTATGCGGAAAATTGACAAGTGTGGTCGAGAACTAAAGAGATGGGAGAGAGACCACTTCGGCAATATCAGGAAAACATTGAAGGATAAAAGGAAGGAGCTGGTTGATGCAGAGAAAGAGGCGTTAAGTATTGGACAAAATTTCCGAATACAGGAACTAAAGAAGGAAATTACGAATTTGGTGGACAAGGAGAACAGGCTATGGTTTCAACGGTCCAAGGTGCTGTGGGCTAAACAAGGTGACCGGAACTCAAAATATTTTCACAGCCGGGCCACACAACGACGGCGTAAGAATACCATCCATAAGCTTCGGTCATCAAGTGGACAATGGAGATCTAATAATGCTGAGATAGCGGAGATTCTCATAGGCTACTTCCAGGAGCTATTCACTTCAGCCAACCGGACCCCATGTGATGCAGCCACAGTATCCATTGAAAAGATTATCAGCTCAGATTTGAACAACCAGCTTGAACAGGAATTTACTGCGTGGGAGGTTCAAAAAGCAATAAAAGAAATGGCCCCTCTCAAAGCCCCAGGTCCGGATGGAATGCCTCCTTTGTTTTATCAACATTATTGGGACACAATTGGTAATGATGTTACACAATCTGTTTTACATTTCCTTAATTCAGCATGTCTTCCTGAAAATCTCAATCACACTTTTATCACCCTCATTCCAAAAAAGAATTCTCCCGAATATGCTTCTGATTTTAGACCCATCAGCCTTTGCAATGTTTTATATAAAATATTTTCAAAGGTCCTGGCCAATAGAATTAAAAAAATTCTTCCTAAGATCATTTCTGAACATCAAAGTGCGTTTACCAAGAGCAGATTAATCTCTGACAATATTCTAGTTGCTTTTGAATCTCTCCATAGTATGCAGAAACATGTGGGAAAAGAAGACTATATGGCCATCAAATTAGACATGAGCAAAGCATATGACAGGGTAGAATGGTCATATCTGGAATCAGTAATGAGACGTGTGGGTTTTACTGAAAGATGGATTACACTCTTGATGTTATGTGTTAAGACGATCTCTTATTCTATTTTGGTGAATGGAGAGCCAAAAGGGATGATTTACCCTACACGAGGCATACGTCAAGGAGATCCTTTATCACCTTTCCTTTTTTTGCTTTGCACAGAAGGATTAAATGGTCTCATCAATAAGGCAGTGGATAGAGGAGATATTAAGGGTTATGCCCTTTGCAGAAATAGCCCCAGACTAACCCATCTCTTTTTTGCAGATGATAGTCTCTTATTTTGCAGGGCTACGATCCAGGAATGCCAACAAGTTTTGAATATTCTTGAGACTTATGAAAGGTGCTCGGGTCAACAAATCAATAAAACAAAAACCACCATTTTTTTCAGCAAGTCCACGTCAGAGGAAGTCAAAAACCACATAAAATCTGCTTTGGATGTGCCGGTGATATTACAATATGAGAAGTACTTGGGGCTACCATCCCTGGTGGGGAAAAATAAAAAGGCCACTTTCAACTACATTAAGGAGAGAGTTTGGAAAAAAATTCAAGGGTGGAAGGAGAAGCTTTTGTCTCAAGCAGGTAGAGAAATCCTTATAAAGGCCGTAGTTCAAGCAATCCCAACTTACACAATGAGTTGCTTTAAACTCCCATTGGGTCTTTGTGGAGATATCGAAAGTCTTATAAGGAAATTTTGGTGGGGCCAAAAAGGTGACCGAAGGAAGGTACATTGGGTTAAGTGGGACACACTTTGTAAACCCAAATCAGAAGGGGGCATGGGGTTTAAAGACTTGGCAAATTTCAATGATGCTCTCTTAGCCAAACAAGCATGGCGATTACTTCACCAAAAAAATTCTCTATTTTATAGGGTTTTTAAGGCGAGGTTTTTTCCACATTGTTCTATCCTAGAAGCCCCTTACTCTAGCTCGAGTTCATACGCATGGCATAGCATATTGAAAGGGAGAGATTTATTGTTGAAGGGTGTACGATGGAGAGTGGGAAGTGGTGATGCCATAAGTGTGTGGAACGATGCTTGGCTGCCATCCACAACTCATCCGAGAATTGAAGCCCAAGTGATACCTGGTTTCAAAGATATGAAAGTCTCTGCCCTCATTGATCCAACCACGAAGAAATGGGACCTCAACATGCTGAATGGACTCTTCCCTACCCAGGAGATAGAGTTGATCTCAAGCATTCCTTTGTGTCCCAATGCAGTGGAAGATGTTGTTGTTTGGCCCTTTACCCCATCAGGTAATTATACGGTGAGATCAGGTACACGGTTCCTCACCTCTGACCAAGCTCCATATCAACCTATTGTGACCGACAAGTCTGAGAATGATATGTGGAGATTAATTTGGAATCTGAATGTGCAAAGCAAAGTCCGAAACTTCCTATGGAGGTCCTGTCACAATGCTATACCGGTGAAACAAAACTTGAAGCGAAGGCATATCCTGAATGAAGATGTATGCGAACTCTGCAAGCTCGAGACCGAATCAGTTGTTCATGCTCTCTGGGGATGCTCACAGCTCACGCAGGTTTGGGGCTCAATTCCTTCATTTTCGTTCAGGCAGACACAAGCATTTTCCTCCATCAAAGAAGTGCTTATTTACACACACAAAGAAGGGAAAAACACGGAGCTGCTAGCATCAGTTATGTGGTCACTCTGGCATCGCAGAAACCAAGTCCGGACATCTTCCAAGGATTATCCACTATCACAGGTAGCTCCAACAGCATCTCAAGCACTGGCTGACTTCCAACGGGCCAATTTAAATGATGATCCGCAACCCAGAAACTTTAGTCAATCCCAGATTAGATGGTCTCCACCGTCAGAGGGCATGATTAAAGTAAACTTTGACGGAGCACAGTTCAGAGATATGAGCAAAGCGGGTTTGGGAGTTGTTATTCGAGATAGTAGAGGACAAGCAATTGCTTCTTTGTCTGAGCAAGCAACTCTTCCATTCTCTCCAGAAATTGTCGAAGCCATGGCAGCAGCTAGAGCAATCTCTTTTGCTCAGGGACTTGGCTTCACCTCCTTCATACTAGAGGGGGACTCTGCGAATATTATAAAAGCTCTTCAGTCTGATGATGAGTCGTTCTCTCCATATGGTCATATCCTCAGCTCGGCAAAATCTATGGTGGTAGTAGGAAGCAGCATTAAGTACTCGCATGTGGGTCGAACTGGTAATATTGTAGCGCATAACCTTGCTAAACATGCTAGACATGTTAGAGGTTTTTCGGTGTGGACGGAGGATGTTCCTCCACATCTATCTCATGTATTTTTTGCCGATCACGGCTGATCTTCTTAATAAAGTTCATGGTCTTGTTTCTCAAAAAAAAAAAAAAAGTTTAGTCTCTCGGTTTTTTAATTGTAATTTTGTTAATTTATAAAAAGTTAATTAATTTAATCTCCAAATTGTAGTTTTCTGTACATAACCTAAGCACGTAACCCAAATGTCTCTAACTTAAATTAGTCCTTGTGCGTTGTGACATTGTCAATTAAATGCCAGTTTTTATATATAAATTAAATACCTTATTTTAAAGTGATATTGTTATAATTTATTAAAATTAAGTTTTTTTAAATAATAAAGTGGTTTCTGTAAGTGACAATTGATGGAAATGGGGCAAAGGGATTAATTTTTCTCATTTATTAGTTTATATTATAGGTCAATGACACAAAATTGAAAAAACTATTTATCTGTTTTCATTTTCCAATTGATCCAGACCTAGAGGGTCTTTTTGTAATTTAGCCTTTTAAATTGTTCATAAAAACTGTTATTTTTAATATATCTTTTTAAGAATATATATATATATATATATATATATATATATATATATAAAACTTCACATTTTATTTAAACATCACGAAAATTTCGTGAGATTGTGTATTAGTTGGATATCGATGACATACATTTTTTAAACATAACCTTCGCATGACATCACAATAATATTGTGTTCTCGTACTATTAATTCCATCAATTAGTAATATTGTTGAATTAATCTCTCACCTTTCAAAATTCAAATCCATTTGTGTTAGATTTTATCATTTTTTAAATGTTAACAAAATTAATTATGCAGCAAATGAAACAATAACATTTTATTTTGGAAAGTGTGTAGATTTCAAAATGAAGTCAATTCTAAATATCAGTTTTTTGAAAATTTAACTGAATAAGACATACCACCGCACACCCTGGTGCAATGGTCACTCCACGAGTATAAGTGCTTGTAGGGTGTGGGGGGTAAGAATCAGGGTTCAAGTCTCCAAGAGGGACTAAACTGAAGCAATAAATATTTAAGAGACTAATTTATATCTTGTCCAACAATTTGGAGAATTAAATTAATTAACTTTTTATAAATTAAAAAAATTACAATTAGAAACTGAGAGACTAAATTGAAGCAATGAATATTTAAGAGACTAATTTGTATCTTGTCCGACAATTTGGAGAATTAAATCAATTAACTTTTTATAAATTAAAAAAATTACAATTAAAAACTACAATTTGGAGATTAAATTAATTAACTTTTTATAAATTAAAAAATTGCAATTAAAAAACCGAGAGACTAAACTGAAGCAATGAATATTTAAGAGACTAATTTGTATGTTGTCCAACAATTTGGAGAATTAAATCAATTAACTTTTTATAAATTAAAAAAAATTACAATTAAAAACTTTTGTGGGACTAATGAAGACAACATGCTTCTCTAAAATCTTCAAGTAAAAAGTAAAAACAAATTACTTGCTTTGATTTTTTGCTCTAAAGATTTATCAAAAATTTCATGGTTTCCATTAAAGAGAGAGAATTCAAAGAGTTTAGCTTTTGTGCCTGTCCAATTTCTCCATTGTAGCATTTATATGGTTTTTAATATAAACTCTTTTGGTTTTGCATAGCATTTATATAGTTTTTGATATAAACTCTTCAAGTTTTGTACTAATAACTTACTTGGCATAAGATTCTCAAAAAAAAAAAAAAACTTACTTGGCATAAAAACTTACTTGACATAAAAATTAATAAAAAAAATTAACACATGGTGCAAAATTGAAAATCTAGTTGGATTTCTTAGCTCTGGCTTTAAATAAATATAGATATATAAATTTAACCACATTTTTATGTTGAATTTAAGTATCCTTGAAAATATATAATATTATTTATATTATATTAGTCAATATAACTATATTTTTATATTTAATTGAAAAATATAAGTTACAACATTTAAAAAACCACCCATATAAAAAATATATCAAATGAATAAGTAATCACACATCCATGACATGTTCAAATATATGATCTTTAAAGTTTGATATTCCAAATGTGACAATTGAAAAATAAAAGGTAAATGAATAAGAGGACTTACTTAGAAACTCCCACTTTTTTGGGGTATGAGTGAAGTAATTGATAGGCAATCTTATCCCAATGTTTTTTAGAATCTCTAATTTCTATACTCGGACTCGCGACTTACTATTTTTTTTGTGGAAGACACTTAAGTTATGTTTGATAATAGTTTTTGTTTTCTATTTTCAAAAACTTATTTTTGGAAATATAATGAAAAAACAGTTTTCTTGTATTTTAAAAATCAAAAATATGTTTGGTTAGTTGAAATTACAAAGATAGTTTTTTGAAGAAAAAAAATAGAAAATACTAAAATATATTGTTACTAGGATTTGAACTTTAATGCTAACTCATTAGACGAGAGGAATTCATTAAATTAAATGCGCATTTTCATTGACTTTTGAAAATTAGAAACTGAAAACAGTCTTTTACGTGTTTTCAGTTTCCTTCACAAATTGAGTTTTAAGAACGGTTTTTGTTTTATGTCCATTTTGGGTTGCCAAACAAGTTTTTTAGTCTCAAAAATAGAAAATTGTTTTTGTAAATAGAAAATAAGGGGAAAAAGCAGTTACCAAACATATCCTTACCATTGTGCTGATGCCTTATTGAGATGAAAGAAGTTGACTTGCCACTAATTTACCTTAACAAAACTTTCTTGAATGGTGTTTGATTAGAATTTTGGTTCAAATTTTTCTATAAAGATCAAGAAGTCAGTCAGCCAAAAACTTTGTAACTCAATTAGTTGACGTCTTCTAATGTAAAATTATTGAATTATATAAAAAACAAAAACAAAAAAAAATATCAAGAAGTATGTCAACTCAAAATAACCTAAATGATCGATGGTACACGTAGCTTTTACTTTATTTCGACGATTATATAGATAATCTTTTGTGTCACAATTCTAATAAGGTAATTTTTATAGAATAATGAACCTGTAATGTTTTCTCCATTATTATTAATTAATACATCCAAAATTGTGATAAAAAATTATGTTTGTAGACTTTATTTTTTTTAGAAGGGAACAACTTTTGTGTCACAAATAATAGCGAGTACATCATAGTATATATATATATATATATAAAACCGAAGCCTTTGAAGCTCTCACATTTTTACACGTTAACATTATTTTGTCAACATTATTAAAAAAAACTATTAAAAAAAAAAGGTAAAACCAAAAAAAAAATATATATATATATATATATAAAAAGCTAAAAACTAAAATTGAAACCTTTGAAACTCCTACATTTTTACACGTTAGCATTATTAAAAAAAAAAAAGCTAAAACCTATACACCGTAAATATTTCTAAGTATTTCTCTCCAAAACAAACCCGATAAAATTTACTTTCTTCAGCTCCTAAACAAAACCCGATACAAAAAACTATTTATCAATCTGTCTCTCCTTCAAACGCAAACACAAAACAACTTTTGTGTCACAAATAATAGTGAGTACATCATAATATATATATTTATATAAATAAAACCGAATCCTTTGAAACTCCCACATTTTTACATGTTAACATTACTTTGTCAGCATTATTAAAAAAAAAACTATTAAAAAAAAATGGCTAAAACCAAAAAAAAAATATATATATATATATATAAAGCCAAAAACTAAAATCGAAACATTTGAAACTCCTACATTTTTACACGTCAGCATTATAAAAAAAATATTAAAAAAAGAAAAAAAAAAAGCTAAAACATATACACCGTAAATATTTCTAACTATTTCTCCCCAAAATAATCCCGATAAAATTTACTTGGGTAAACTACGTATTTGGTCTCTATCCTATACACCATATTTCAATTTAATCCTTAACCTTTCAATTGTGTTAATTTAGTCCCTATCCTTTCAGTATTATGTCAATTTAGTCCTTACCATTATTTTTAGGATGCAAATTAATGACTCGTATAATGGCCAAAATAAAAAAAATTAGACTTCGTTGATGTGACAATACACAAAAATTTTATTTTGGCTATTTGTTATGTCATCAATTTTCATTTAAGATATAACGATAGGGACTAAATTAACACGACACAAAAAAATTAGAGACCAAATTAACACAATTAAAATGTTAGGAATCAAATTGAAATATGGTGGACAGATATATAATTTACCCAATTTACTTTCTTCGGCTCCTAAACAAAAGCCGATACAAAAAACTATTTGTCAGTCTGTCTCTCCTTCAAACGCAAACACAAACTCAGCCCAACAAAGACTGCAAGACCCATACGCAGGAACCCAAAAACGGAAAACCTAGACGCAGAGCTTTCTCTCTTCCCCGGCGACGGTAAGCGATTAAAACTAAATAGAGAAAATTGTTTTCTATCTTCTCACTGTCAGCTCAATTGAAGAAAGTGAAAGTAAACACCGGCAAAAGCGATTCAACAAAGCCACAAACGCTTCGCCTCATGGTTGCAGAGTCCTCCACCTCGGTTACTGCTTCACAAAACCGCACAACCAACCTAACATCAAACTGCTGGAACGGCTACAGGTAAAATAAAATATTTTATATTAATTTTGGGTGTTTAATAGGATTTAGGTTTGGCTATTTTGTTTGGTTTTGATTTAAGAAATTGGTTCAGATTTTGTTTTGATTTAGAAGAATTGGTTTTTATCAATACTCAAAACCCTAATATAGGTTCTCCCTCAATAGCTGCTTATGTGGGTTGGGGATATGGGTTTTGGCATCAGAATCAACCCCACATTACAGCGTATTGAGTTTGAGTCTGAAAGCGTGACCTGCACATTAAACAATCTAGGTTGGATTATAAACTGTCTCCGCGGGTCTGATTCTCGCCTCCACTAGGTACTGTGCACAGAGATGAGTGAATCTTTTTCATCATCATCATCATCATCATCAGCATAATCATAAAAAATTTAAAAAAAAAAACCCGAGCGGCCGATTCGCGTGCTTTGCCGGGAACAACAACTACTACTTTTTTTCTAGTACTATAGCACAATTTTTTATTGCTTCACAGTGTTTCTCTTTCTCACTCTCTCTAATTCTTCTTCCCAAAAAAAAAAAAAAAAAACTCGCTTTTTTCATTCACGGTTTCTCACCACCTCAATTCCCCACTCTCTCTCTAAACTCGTAAAACCTTCTTTCGATTCCATCAAAGAACTCTCTAATAGCTATGCTCACCAACGAAGGCTTCCAAGGTATTCCAATCTTCATTCTCTCTCTGTTGAAAAAATATCCAGCACAGTAACAATCGATTATAATTAAAATCGAAAATCGAAAATCGGAAAGAGGAATTTTTCTTTTTATGGGTTAAAAATTTCGGGGCTAGTAGAAAGGAACTGGCTTTGTTAAAGTTGGTGATAATAGGAATGGTAATTTATTTTTATGGATTTCTTAGTTCAGATAAAAGTATGAGAAAATTTACATTTTAAGACACTATAGTTTAGAGAGTGTAACAAATTAAACTAGGAAGCACGGACATTTCATTTAGGCTCAGACCATTTTAGTGGAAGTGTGTTGTGTTTGGGG
Source organism: Quercus aquifolioides (assembly GCA_019022515.1). Taxonomy (NCBI): domain Eukaryota; kingdom Viridiplantae; phylum Streptophyta; class Magnoliopsida; order Fagales; family Fagaceae; genus Quercus; species Quercus aquifolioides. The sequence continues at coordinate 22,059,743 of CM032335.1, read as the reverse complement.
TTTAAGTTTAATATGACCGAATTTGTTACCTAATGCTATGTTTGGAAGTTTGGAGGGAGAGGAGAGTAGAGGGGAGTAGAGGGGAGAAGAGTAGTGGGGAGGAGAGTAGAGGAGAATGGTTATCCTTCACCTTGTTTGGATGTTTTTAAAATTAAGTGAGGGGAAGAGAAATAATTAGCCTTTTCATAGTTTGTAATTTTGTTAATATGGTAAGGGTAAATTTCTTAATTTATTTGGTCAAGCATTTCTATGCTCTACTCTCCCTCCAAATCTCTCCAATTTAGTTAAAAATGAGGAGTTAGAATCCCTCCAAACCCCTCCAAATCACTCTCTCTCCTCCCTTAAAAAACATCCAAACAAGGTAATTTAGCCTACTCCCCCTCCCTCTACTCTACTCTCCTCTACTCCCCCTCCATCCAAACAAGCTATTAGTCTAATGGTTCACTTCCTGTCTTGTAGTTCTGCCACATGCCACCCATAGCCCACACCCCCTTCCTCCCATAGTGCCTTTTTTACCAGGGGCTACAAATAAGCATTTGTTGTGATTTGCTTCATGACAGATATACCTGGGAGATTTTCTTTAATGTTATTATGTTACCTTTCCCTTTTAAGTCATTGAAATTATAGGGACATGAGACAGTCTGAAAATGAATTTTTAATATGATTATTGTTGATGTTTCTTTCCCTTTTTAAAAGCTTTTGAACATTGCAAGCACTTTAAAGCCTGTGTAAAAAGAAAAGTTTTTGATAATATGCCAGGGCTTTTTGTTAAATTAAGAAATAAAAACTGACATGCTTAATTATGTAAAGAAAATACATGAAGCTCAGTTTTCTTTCATAATTTTGCATGCCAAAACTCATGTCACCAGTTTTTCTATATGGATTATTCTTTTCTTATAGGGATATAACAGCATAAGTGAGAGTAGTTGTTGATCGAGTCATTGAATGTACATCTTTTCTTCGTCTTTCTTATGCGTCTAAATAGATGCAGATAGAGAGAGATGCAGAGGGGAAAACTGGTGATGAAAGCATTAAACCTGATTGCTATTTTTTAAACTTCAATATCAGTTCTCTCAATTTGTTATCCAGTTTTGTCATAAAAGTAGAAGCATGAAAGTTTTGCATCAAGCTGGACGGCTATTTGTTAATATTAGTTCACGTCTTCCTGGGAATGAGTTGTGGCTACTGTTTTGATCAGTAAGGTTAAATGGAGGATTCAGAGAAGAGAAGAGACAGACTGAAAGCAATGCGCATGCAAGCTGATCAGACTGAAGCTTCTAGTAATGTTGCAAGTCTCGCTGTGCCTGTTTCCCTTTCTAATCCATTGCTTGAAACCTCTGCAACTATGGCAGTGCAGGAGGAGTCACGTGCTCCAAGGTTTGATTTTTATACAGACCCAATGGCAGCATTCTCTGATAGCAGGAAGAGGAGTGAGGCTGGTAATCAGATTAGACAAGATTGTTTCACATCTCCAAATAATCATGGTTCTCCAATGGCACGGTTTTCACCATCTCTTCCAGGTTGTTTGTAATATTTACATCTTATGGTAAAATGATCACATTTGATTACCTCAAACAAATAGATGCATATTTGTATAACCAAGCATGCAATTTTTTTTAATAAAGTTTTGGTTCTTGGGTGACAAGTGACAACATGATGTGATACTTCACTGTTATTATCAAATTAGTGGAAAATGAAACCATTTTCATTCTACAAATGCTATTATTTTTTAGCAATATTTGATTTATTCTGGTGCTTTGAGTATTTGTTTGTATAATTAGAGCCACTTATAGAGATGAAACATGGTTGTTAGAGAACATGCCATTAGTAGTTGCTCAAAGGAGCTTGAATGAATCCTAGCCAAGTACTTACCACCCAGTGGGACATGTTGACTGGAAAATATTTGGAGGTCTATGCTTAGGCTTCAGTTGTTAACCTTGGGCAACTTATTCCTTCTGTCTATCATAGGCATGTCCTTGTGCAAATGCATGCAGTAAACTTTTAAATCCTATTTTAAGGCTTATCCTTTTAATGTCAGTGAAAATAAAGATTGGATTCTTGCACTATAGTTTGTTTTATCATTGCAATAATGCCCAGAATGTTTTATGATTATTATTGGTCACCTAAAGTTTCTCTTTTGCTTTAGTTCATAGTCAATGAGATGCCTTGTCCCATTCCCCCTTAACATATTCATTTACTATGATTTAGCAGGACCAAGGAACCCTGGAATGACTCCGCCTCCTGCTCATCAAATCCAGACCAGCAGTTCTCCCCATCAGATGATGTACCAAGCACAAGGTTCTTATTACAACTCTGGTCCCCATAGAAGCCCAATAGGAACAGCCAGTCCTTTTTCCATGCATCCGCGAACTCCTGAAGTCTGGAATGGACCAATGAACCCAACTAGCTATAGGTTTCCATCTAATCCATCTAGAGGGGGTCATCTTCCAAGCCCTGGCTTTGGACCAAGAGGTAGCCCGCATTTCAATACTGGGCAAGGCAGGGGTCACTGGGTCAGCCACAGTCCAAGCCCTGGTTCAAGACATGGAGGCAGCCCTAGCCCTGGTTCAGGAAGAGGAGGGGGCCGCTGGTATGGAAGCAGCATGAGCCCTGGTTTGGGACAGAGTAGTGGACGAGGGCGGGGTTCTCATGCTCATCCATCGACACCAGAGCGGTTTTATAATGAATCCATGTTAGACGACCCATGGAAACTTTTAGAACCAGTTGTATGGAGGAGTGTGAGTGCTTTAGTGAATAGTTTGAACACCCCTGCCTCACCTAAATCCTGGATTACAAAATCTCCTATAACAAAAAGACCGAAAGTTTCAGAATTTTCAAACAAGTCAAGTTCTCAACCAAGCTTAGCCGAGATCTTGGCTGCCTCTTTTAATGAATCTGTAAATGATGCATCAAGTACATGACGGTTTCTGGGAGTTCCATAGAGCCTTTTGCTACACTTACTTCCCTACTCTGTATGGCTTCTATCCAGAAAGCGAAGCAGGAAGGCAAAAAGGTGTTTGGTGGACTCACACGCCGTGAGAGGGAGGATGCATATATCGGATGTATGATATACCTTCTCTTGAATACCTGAAGACAAAAAATTCCATTCGAAGAAACTCTTAGTATTTGCAATTGCATGTAATGATCTCTGCTGAAATTCAGAGTAAACTATCAGATGGCTTCAAGCATCTGATACTGTACTAACATAGCAAATTGATTATGGTTATGTTTTACAAGTTCTTGTGGCTACTACAAAGGTTTCCTTTGCAGTTGAATATTTCTACAATTTTATTGCATATTTATCGCTTCAGTGTGCATTTGGAATCTTTTGATTCACTGTTTATTGCAGTGTATTAATGTATAGTTTTTTAAAACCCTGCATATATATATATATATATATATATATAACTGTAACTTTGTCCCAAATAAGCATAAAGCAACAACACAACTACGTGGAAGTGGATGAACTTCCAGGAAAGGTGATCCTCATAGTCACTGTTCTGGGGCACGTACCATAAAATTACATTTTCACCATTCTCATGTTTCTGATCAATGGTGATGGGAGGGAGGTAAAAGTGACCAAGTATTGGATACATAAAGCTGGTGGCAAATATTATGAAAGTGGCATTCAATATTTCTGTCCCTCTCTTTTTAGAGAAGAGAAAAAAAAAAAATGGAGCTCACACCTATGTTCACAGCTCCAGCCCACTTGAACCCAATTCATGTGCGGCACCCGAGCATCTGGCGGCTCTACTTGTATGTGAGGGTGGTCCTAGGACCACCCTCACTTGTCAAAAAAAAAAAAAAAATTATACATGCAAATTTTTTTTTTATATAAATAAAAATTTTAAATTAATATGTTATGTGACCACCCTGACTTGAAAAAAATGTATATATATTCTTAAAAAAATTATTATATACTAAATTAACCTATTTTGGCCACCTAATAAAAATATTAAACACCTTTACTTGAGAATCATAAGAATTTGAGTTCAATAAATGTAAGAGTAATGCTACATTCATAACATTTTCACAATAATATCACAATAAATCTTATATGGTAAATTATTACTAATTCTAATTCGAGTTCAATATTGACATGTTTTACCTACCAATAACAGGCTAATAACTTGTTGCATAAGATTTGTTATGAAATTGTTGTGGTCACTTTATTATTCTCATATCAGTATTTTCAATTTGTACTTTATCTTTTATTAGTCTATTTTTTTTTTCTTATTCTCTTTGTTAGTACAAAAAAATTGTAATATTTCATGTTTTTGCGTGTTTTTTTTTTTTTTTGGTAACGTTGATATATTCAAATTGTTTTTTTATTAAATTTTATATAATTTAAGTTTCTTAGTGACTACCCTAAAAAAATATTCTTAAAGTCGCCACTGCCGAGCAATAGTGTAACTTGTTATTACTTGAATCTATCATTTTCAAAATCACTGTGTGATGGGTCACGCGTGCCAATATTTTATTTTTGTCTTCCTATATCTATGTTATCCTTCAACTAAAATGATGCAGTTTTCTCGGTTTGTTTGAAGGGTACTTTGTAGCAACAGTTGAGTCTAATCGCCGGTTTTCGTCACAAGTAGTAACAGTTGTGTCTACTCGCCACTTCTCATCATGGTAACTACTGACAGTGTATTCTTGTATACGATTTTTCTACTGCAGGCAATTTTCATGGGGCAATCGGACCCTTACTTTTTTATGGGTCTATTTAGATACTACTTATTTTATTAAAATTGAAAATTTATTGTTAAAAGTACAGTAAATAAAGGTAAAAGTTAGTTAAAAATAGTACAGTGAAATTCACGAATAATACCAAAAAATATAATAAAGTTTATAAATAATAGAAAAAATAAATTAAATAATAAAATAATTTTAGTTTATAACATGTATTTATAATATGTATCCAAACGGAGGTAAGACATTAGACAAGGCTCTCTCTCTCTGTGGTTAATGATTGAATACTCCGTAGTCTAGACTTTTTTTTGGTATACTCAAGTGTTCCCTATTTAAAAGGCACGTACCACTTAAAAAAGCAAAGAGTACAGAAAAAAAGATGTTTAAGACTTTAAGGTACCTGTGGCTTTTAATGCTTTCTCAACATAACAGCTGTGCTCGCCAGATCTTGTCATAGTAAAATGAGACCTGTTAAAGCTTTTTTCTTTTTCTTTTTTGGGAGAAAAGGAGACCTGTTAAAGCCGGAAAAATATTGAGGACACAAAAAATTTAACAATCTTTGCCAAAAAGTTCCACACTGCGAACTGTAAGTAATAGAGGTGTAAACCTATCGTTTTATCTTCATTAGTCACATGTGACAAATTATTGTAAAAGTTATAAGATTTTTTATGTCCCTAACATTGCTTTTAACATTGTCAATGCAATAAGGTTTGCCTACTTGTATTACCTCAAAAAAGACCTGAGCCTCCACTTTGGACCCAAGGTTTTGGCTATTTATTTAGGAATTTTCTCTTGCAGGTAATTTTCTTTTGGGTACAGACGAATCCTAGATCTCTTTTTGGTATTACACAACTAGTCGTAAGTTAATCAAGTATGACAAAGAGAACAAAAAAGTACTTTTAAGTGCTTGGAACCTTTAGGAAGCTGGTACAATAAAATGTGTTTCTTAGTAAATAACACAGACTTAAGCATTTCTTAAGCTGGCTCAAAATACTTTTCGAAGGGTCTAAAGAATGAAAAGGTATCTTATGCATTAGATATATACATCCTCTCACAACGTATAAACCCCACCCCCCACGGTTGTTTATCCTCATTTTCATTGTAAGTGAGACTGTCCCTTAAGGACACCTCCAATAGATGAGCCAACATCTATTTCTCTCCAAATTGTGCAAAGCTAAATTCAAAAAATATGCATAGGCAAATGACATGCTAACAGAACTCTCCAAACCTAGAGAGCCATTATAGCTATCCAATCCAATATTTTATAGCAATTTTCATCCAACACCAGTACCAACAGTCACAAATCACAACTCAGCAAAGCCAAGATCCACCATGCTAAACCTCTGCTACACTAAACTAAACAACCAAGTTCTACCATACTCAGGCTCCTCCACACGCAACCATGCCCGTTCAAACACAACCAGTCAAAACCACACAAATCACAAACCTCCACCAATCAGAACCCAATCACTATTTGTAAATCCCTGTTTCTCCAGCTCTAATGTTGGGAGTATCCCAAACTAGGGTTAGATGTTATACCAAACAATATATTTCTGCCATTCTATATGTACATTTTAAAGCTGTCATTCTAGAAAAATTAACTGATAATGAGAAATATAAATCAAAGCCAAATCTATATCATGTTTTGCCAATAAAAACCTACATATCTTGGTTACTCCTAAATCTCATGTAACTAATAATAATCCCCTATTCAACATTTAGTGCCACAACCTGAAGCAAAGCCCATGCCTAGAAACTGGCTTTTGTTCGCTTGATATCTTGTCCATGAAGGTATGTATAAGCTGTCCAGCTAAACTTGGAGGGTCATCAAGCAAAACATGCACAAAGACATTAACCACGTTTCTCTCTTGCTCTGTAGCCTTGAGGCTGAACCAAGACAGAAATTTTACTCTAAAATCTTCATCCATGTGCCCTTCATGCTCTAACCATTTGACCACTCGCACAGAGTGTTCATAATCACTCTCCTCAAGTCTTTTACAACCCATAACCGGAACTGCCCCCATTCCACTAGGTTTACAAGGTGTGGAAGGAGAAACCGCTTTGGGGCTTACCGAAGATGCGGCTTCAATGAAAGGAGGCAGCAAATGATACCCGTCACACTGGCTATTGTTGAAGTCATACAATGGCTGAAGCTTTGCAGTGTGGTTTGGTAACTTGTTACTAGACTTTGTTGACTCCACCTGAGGATGATTTTGAGCTATTATTGCATGTTCTGCCTTTCCATTATCTAAAGCTCTGAAAAAGGTTCCACCTGATGGAGATGTCACCCATTTAGCTTCTGAAATACTCAATATCTCAGTGCTGCTAAACAAAGAAACCTTGCAGAAATATTCAGTTGAAGGTTGAAGATAGAGTATATGGAAAATCTTCTGCGGCCTAAATACAATGAAAGTGGGTTGGTCTGGATAATCCTTCATGACAGACTCGCGATGCCACAGCCTGCAGCCTAGGAAGTTTTTCAACAGATGATCTTCATATTCTAGCACAATGGTCACTGAGGTAGAGGTGGACTTTTCAAATTGGATTTGACAAGCTGCTAAAAATATTTCAACCAAACATCATAAGGGAAAAAATGCACATTATAAATGATTCAAGAAAAAGGTGATTTTATTCTTCGCATTAATATAGAGACGCTATTATTTCAGATTCAAAAACTCAAAAATTGATCCCATGTCTACGTTTACGATTACAGTGACTATGTTTATGACTTTATGATGCCAGCATGACTTCCCAAACTTAATATATATATATATATATATATGAAGGCATTTTATAAGAAAATTGAGACCTCAAATTCTAAAACATAAGGAGCTTACCAGTTGGATGTTTCTTTTCCTTATAATCAGGGTAAAATATTGAATCAAAAGATTCTAGTGCAGAAGCACACAACTTCTGAACCTCAGAACCACAGGAGAGTCTGTTGACAATGCTTCGTGCCATACTTGTGCATACCTGATCTAGAGGCCCCACTTCATCGTTCAGTATATTCACTGCATTTTCCACTGTCTTCTGAACTTCTTTGTATAGTGTTGTTCCCATGAGAATCTTGTAAGCCAAAGATAATCGTAGGCACAGTACATCCACTCTTCTGGCTTCCTTGGCAATTAACATTTGTTTTCTCCAAGTTCTACAAAACCAATTAGCAATCCATGATCCTGTTCTCTTGGTACTAAAAGCAGATGGTCTGGATCAATTAACCAGATAAGTGAGTAGCAATGTGAAGTACTGACAGCGTCTTTTGCTATTGGATTAGGTTGGTTCACTCAATTCATGTTTGGTTTGATCAATGTAAATCAGCATGTGAACTGTATAAAGAGTTCCATGATCATGCAATGCATTCTAAAGTATCAGATATCATAAAACATACAAATTGTAACATAAAAGCGTCTACATAAAGTTTGCTTTTGGATTAGGTTGGTTCACTCAATTTCTCATCCTTGACCCCAACTAACCTAAATTTGGTGTGCACCTGGCATCTGAACCTACATTAAAGGACACTCAATGTCAAACACCCTAATGAGTAAGTTTGTTGGACATCATATTTATATATGTTAAGGCAGTTGAATTGGACATTGTATCATTTCACACCAATATGAACTGGCTTGATCACCGTATAAAGAGTTCCATAACCATGTGAGTACCTGCACAAATATGTATGGATAAAAGGTAAATGTTATTTGCCAAAAATGTTTTTGTGAGTGCCCACTGAGGTGCTTCAACTTGCTGGGGAAGTAAAAAATAGAGCTGGTAGTAATGTTCTCCATGTGTGAGCAAACGTTCATGTTCTAAAGTACTATACAGTAAAAAAAAATAAAATTCAACAAGTAGTTGGGTTTCTCGTCTTTGGTTGCTTCTGTGCATCTAGTACTACAAATTATTCACCGAGTTAGAAGCTCACAAGTTTTTTATTGAGATGTTCAGTGTTCATTAGTGCTGCTGAAAAACTACTTACCTCATTAGCCCATTGATTTTTTCGCAAGAAACACAATAGAAGCTTCCATCCAACTTTGTATGACATCCATTCTTCATAATACCAGCTCTTTCATGCTTCAAAGCACATTCCAAATGGCATGACAACCCACACAGGTCATAAGGAGTATCAGAGCCACAGGTCAACCACAGACTAGGATCCTTGTTATCATCATAACGATAACAGATGCAGCAAGAACATCTCTTGCAAAAAGCATCCTCTGGATTCAAAGTAGCTTTACATGCAACATTCTGACAGAGCAGGATTTTAGCATGTTCTTCTTCATTGTTCTCCAGAGGAACATGATTCAGGTCAGTCAATTGTCGAGACAGAGGCCCTATGTTCCTTTTCCTTTTATGTCCAATATGAGCTGGAGAAAAGGCAAGGGAATTATCAGTATCGCTCCTCTTCGAATTCTGGGAAACTAACTTTAGAAGGTGTCCTATCATTTGAGATTTTGTGTATCCTGTGTACTTCCTCTCTTTTCCCATTTCAGCACAGATGATTTCAAGAAGCTCCGGGCGGGTGAAGGATTGAAGCATCTCCGGGGCATCTTTTGGCCATTGGGCAATCTCATGGACTAGCTCTCTTTTCTCTCCCAAGCTTAGCCGGCTACATTTTTCAGGATCAAGTATACAACCTTCAAAAAAAAAAAAATCTAAGTTGAACTTCATATCATGTGTAGATGAAGTTTTAACATGACTCTGAATATAACTTTCAATGAACCTAGGAAGGAAAAAGTTGTTGTTCACATTCTCCAATCAATTGTTTATATAGCAATGGTAAAATTGAAAATGAAAATGCACAACACCCACAACTCCAAAGACCCATCACTAATGCTTGGACATGATCTTTACCAATGTATCCACTTATTTTCATAAATTTCTTCCTATTATTGCATTGCTTTATTTGCTCCCTTAACATGAAAATACAAATAGTGTATCTGGAGGTGTTCATTCATTCAAGTCCTGATTTTTATTGCTTAATATTTGTCTAAAGAACAGAAAATTATCAGTTGTTCAAGAGACTCTCAGATTTTCTCTCAAATATATGCCCCAAAACTCTCATTTGATATGCAACTTAAAATTCACAACTCAAAATTTTAACTTTTAACTTTTTTTTTTTTTTTTTAACTAGTAAATTATGCTCCAACCCATGACATTATCTTCCATGCCAGTTATACTGAAGGATGATGAAGTCTCATTTGAGCAAGAGCTCATTCATTAATTGAAGTACTAATTTTTGACATACATTTTGCAAGAACAATAATTATTATAATATTGGAAAAAAAAAAAAAATCAAAGCTGAAAGCCAGAGACAAAATAACTCTAACCACGTAACCACCACCAAATACATTATACATTATGGAAAAGACTCCAAAATAATAATGGCTGTGAAAGAACAAAAACCCAGAAAAGATTTCAAACACTAACCTGAGAAAACCGACTCCATGCCTGAAAACCTTTCTTCGGGTTTAGTTAGAGTTTTAAAAACATGGAACAGAGGACTCAAACTCAAAGCTGTGGAGAGAGAGAGAGAGAGTGTGTGGAGAAAAAACAAGACTCATCAATAATGTGAGTGTGCGAGAGAGAAATCAAGAATCATCAAAACCATTCTTTCTACGGCCTTTGCTTTCAGTTTGCTTGAGGCCAATTTTTTTCTTTTACTTTTTTTATTAGTATTATTATATATTTTTTGGCTACCGTTCGTACGTGATATAATATGACTCTATATGAGCAAACTCTATGACGCCCCTAATCCACACCCAAATTCACTACTGCTTTATGCGTCTCTTATAAGAAATTATTGAGTGTTTAGGGAGTATTATAAATATATATTTTTTCTATTTATATAATTATGAGTCTCACAAATTAAATTCACAATAGGATCCACATTTCATGTAAAAAGAAGAAAAATATATTTATGATCTTTTAGAAATATTCAATAATTTTCCCACTAACATGATTCATTGAATACTATCTCAAATTCTCAATGAGTATTTCACTACTACCACGGTTATGATTAGGTTAATTATTGAAAGATATTTTTCCACTTTTACAAGTTACATCATAAAAGTTGTGACCTCATACTTTAGCTATATTTGGTTATCAACCTTAATTTTTTTATTAAAAAATGTATTTATATTTTCAAATATTTCAATGAATTTTTTTTAAAGATAATTATGGTCATAACTTTTTCCTCCCAAGACTTTTAAGTACTTTATGTACGAGGTGGTGTCAATTCAACTATAAGGTCCTTGACATATTTCAATGTTTTTTTTTTTTTTTTTTTGAGAAGTCAACAAATTTTGCTATTTTTTTTTGAGAGATTTTCAACTTATAGCGTCCGCTCCGGAGATTGAACCCCAAATCTCTTATTCAATCATTAAAAAATTTACTAATTGAGCTAATTAACTGGAACTCACTTGACATATTTCAATGTAGTTCACTAGTTCTTACACTAAATATGTTTTATCAAAAAAAAAAAAAAACTTATTCTACGTATGTTCTTATCACTTTAATATATAGACGGTGACACAATTAATACCATGTCATGCTGTATACTGTCAAATTGACATGGGGTTGATGAATTTCATTTATTACATCCACGTTTTCTATTTATCAATAAGAATTCTTGAGACATTCTAAAGTATGAGCACGGTTTTTTGGGGATTTTTTAGAAAATAACTACAAAACCCAAACAATATTATTAGTTAGGCAACGTTTCAAACATATTGCATTTCTAACAATTCGACTTCAGAGGAGTCGATTTTACTGTTCATATCGCCTATTTTTGTGACACGTAGATAAAGAAATCGAGTCCTTTAGACTCATCTCTTATACACAGAAACCGACTTCACAGGAGTTGTTTTCTATACAAAGAAATCGACTTCAGTGAAGTCGATTTCTTTGTATAGAAACCGAAATCCCAGGCGACCCAGTACAACTACAAACTGCAAATAGCCTCAATCCCCTCAGGCAACCAATTCAATTCCAAAAAAAACGAAACCCAAACAGGAATGACAAATCCAAACCCAAACGAAACCCAAACCCACGAATGACAAATCTGATCTGATCTGATCTCGAAATGGAGTCGTCGTCGATGTTTGTGGAACTGGAAGACTTCGGTCAGACGGACCTGACTCGGCGGATCCGTGAGGTTTTGTTGAATGCCGACTCGGAGGATACGACGGTGCTAGAGCTCATTCAGAACGCCGACGATGCAGGCGCCACCACCGTCCGACTCTGCCTGGACCGCCTATGCCCAGCTCCATCCCAATAGCTGTAAGTAATTTGGAGGCTCATCTGAAATAGCTTGATTCAGTAGGAACTTAGTTTGAATATCTATACAAAGAAATCGACTTCAGAGAAGTCGGTTTCTGTGTATAAGAAATGAGTCCAAAGGACTCGATTTCTTTATCTACGTGGCGCAAAAAATAGGCGATATGAACAGTAAAATCGACTCCTCTGAAGTCGAATTGTTAGAAATGCAATATGTTTGAAACGTTGCCTAACTAATAATATTGTTTGGGTTTTATAGTTATTTTCTAAAAAATCCCCGATTTTTTGTTCCTCCAACAAAAAAAAAGTGAAAGTTTAAACTTTATAGAGCACATGCAATTTAATATACTATATATTAGTATTATTATTATATAAATTTATTTCACTAATTTTATCTTTAAGACAGTGCCTAGATCATTATACTTTTTGTGTGGGTTGAAACTTACCCGACAAATAATTTCTTATTTGTTATATTATGACCGTCAAATTTATAGTTGTTGTTTATTGGGGCTTTAGTCGCTGACTCTCTGTCATCAGGCCACCAACTTTTGACCTTTCAAAATAATCTTGGGATTTTATGTTGAATTCATAAATGGTTATTGGTTTCTAAAATGTTTTTTTTTTTATATTATTTTTTATTATAAAAAATTTAGGAGAGAGAAAGCTATCCCATACTAGGGTCAGGGTAAGTCACAGGCCTTAAAGAAGACTTACATTGAATTTATAGAACGCCCACTAAAGAGGATTGTTGGCAACGAGACTTGAACTTAAGCCTTTTGAATGAAATGTTCGAGTCTTACCAACTGAACTAACTCCCATTAGTTTTCTAGATAAGTTTTTGCCCAATTGATAAAGGTTTTTTTCTCTTTAACGTGAGGAAATAAATCAATGAGTTTTGCGTGTTAAATATAAGTAATGTAATTTTTGTGTGTATTGGTATTAGATTTCTCACAAGAGTATAACCAGTGAGACAAGCTTTTGATTTTTTTTTTTTTGGTAAACAAAAATGGGGGTTAGCTAGGTTACACCAGCCCCCAAGTAGGGCGCCAGGAAGATCACATTTGTGATCCTTTTATTAGACCTGTGCAGGGGATTAATCCCACTAAGGATGCCCACTAACGGACTCCTGTTGGCAGCGGGACTCGAACTTGGGTGGATTAGACGGAGCGTCTGAACCTTACCAGCTGAGCCAAGCCCCCCGTTGGCAAGCTTTTGATCTTTACAATAATAAAAGTGTGAAATTTAAATTAATATTAGTAAAAAAAATAAGATTTAATTTGACCCAAAAATAAAACTTAAAAAAAATAAAAAAAATTCCCCATACTATATTAATTTATTATCATGTACTAGTGTACTAGCTACTAGGATCGTAAAAGCCCACGCGCACATGTAGTTCCTCTGATATGGTCGACGATATTTCAGTTATCCGACTCTTTCACTATTTGCTGCTGCGCGGTGAAACGCGTGAGAGAGTGAGACAAACCTTTTTCGTGTGGGAATTGTGTACGACGCGAGGTCTATATCTGATATGAGTCCTTTCATTGGTGTCCTGCATTTACCTAATGAATCAAGATTGTTAAGATCTGTATCTTTCTGCTGCTCCTTTTTTTGTACAGAATGGACGGCATGTGGGTCTCACCTAGTCCACACTTTACACTACAGTTTTCTTTTTATAATTTATAAGGCATATTGTGACAAAATTACTGTAAATATCTTCGCTCAAGTTTTCGTCAGCTGAATTGGTAATTTTTTTTATAATTAAATAAGATATTTGAGATTTAATTATCGTTTACACCAAAAATTAATTGATATGTTGATTTAATGATAAAGAGCTATAATTAGAAGTGAATGTCATAGATTGAAACTCTCTAAAATAAAAAACTATGCTCTTAACATTTTTGGGATTGTATGAACTATGAATAATATTGAATTATATTTTTTGTTTTTAATATAAATTCGGTAGTATTTTAAATTTGGCATCTGCTGCATATTGATTATTTTTTACGGAAAAATCAAGTCAAGACATTAATTAGTTTTTAGTGTAAGCCAGTAAATTAGTTTTTACTATAGGGGGAGATTGAATCTCAAATCTTATTTCACTATTATTATTTTTGTAAAAAAAAATTTCTTATTTAATTAAAAAAAAAAGTAATCAGTTTTTTTTTTTTGAGAAAAAAAAAAAGTAATCAGTTGAGTTAACCGGTTTCCCAGATCAAAATATAAGAAACTATAGATAGTTTAATTTTTGATATATAGGATATAGCCCAATTGGATCACAAGATATTAGATAAATTTTTCTAGGGTGCAGGCCCACTACAGTAGCTTGCAAGTGCAACTAAGGCCTTCAAGCGTTGCACTCGTTTGAGTTCCTATTCAATATTTCGCATCATAATTTGGTTCAAGCCCAAAAAACCAATGTGTATCAAGCTTACAAATAAATACGATCAGAAATTGTGAGGTCTTCCAATTAATGAAAGCATGACTTAAAAATTCGAACACATTATTGTATGTAGTTATGTGATGCATGCAAGACACTACAGCTATATTTTTCAAAAAAAGAAAAAAAGACACTACAGCTATAAATTAGAGAAAAGCAGTGACGGTGTTGGGTTTGGTATAGGGCTGGGTCAAGGATAGGATAGCCAAGCTCATTTTGAACTGAAATTCGGTCTCTGAGTTGTGAATCCAACCCATAATAAAGAAAGCTTAGCCTAGAATATTCCCCCATATGCCCTTTGTATAACTAGAAAAAAGTCCTTTTCATATATGTGTGTGAGAGAGAGTGAGAAAGATAAATTAGAAAAAAGTCATGCCATCAAGATCAAATGCACAGGCTCACTCAATATATGTTGGCGTAATTCAAGTCCTTTTTATACATGTGTGTGAGAGAGAGTGAGAAAGAGAGAAAGATTTTAAATTAGAAAAAAGTCATGCCATCAAATGCACAGGCTCACTCAATATATGTTGGCGTAATTCTGCCGTTTATTCTAATATATATGTTGGCGTAAATTTAAACCCAAGGCCATTCACATGAATATAAAATATTAAAATCTCAAAGACTGATAAATCATAATGTTCCGTTTGTCAATAACCTATAAGTCAAATGGATTTTTTTTCTTTCTAATGAAGATGTCCAAAGTTTGATTCTTCATCTCCTTTCCATTGAAACTAATGCTATGAAATAATATAACCATTTTTTTCCATGTTTATACAAAATTCTTTTTTTCTTTTTTCACATTTATATTTTATGCTAAATTTTTTTAAAGAGAATACTACATATTTTTTTAGATTAATTATTCAATACTTCTATTTTTATTCCTTACTTCTTTCACTCTTAAATCAAAATATAGTTTTTTTAAAGCGATAGATTTTGTTAGGGAATATATATACGTGTGTGTGTTATTAGTGAGATATATTAGACATATTACAACATGGTATACAGATCAATGCATCTACTCTACCATATATATACACATATATCATGTATGAGATGTTGTGTTTGCATTTGACATGACAATAAAAAGAGAAATGATATGTCTACAACATTTTTACAACAAATCTTAAGTGACAGGTTGTTATTATTGGGGCAAAAAAGTAATCTTAGTATGAGGTTTAAATTTGAACTAACAACAACTGTGGGGCCAGAAAGAGTCAGACAACCCCGGCCCACTCCGAACCAGGCCCAAAGGCCCATGCCGAGGACGCGTCCAAGGTCCGAGAACTAAAGTGCAAAGCCCAGTTGCCCAGGAAACAGTGCCGAGGATGATAAAGTCCTCGGACATCCGAGATCTGAAAGTGGACAAGCAGCACACCATCAAGGGGAGTCTCCCCGAGCATCCAAGGAGCAAATAGCAAGTACCAAGCGCCGGACATGGAAGCATGGTGGAGGAGCAAGTCCCAGATGAACTGTCACCTCCACATTAAATGTCCTCAACTAACGCCCTGGCCGCATTAATGAGGATAGGACCCCTGAACAGTGCTGTCTTGGGTGCTACAACCCACAGGAGGGATGGGAATGCGGCTGATGGGACAGGCTCTCAAGTGGTGACTTGGCTGATCGACAAATGTAGGGTTAGGATCAACTGAGAGAGATGTATATAATGTAATAAGTCCCTCTCAACGAGGGGAGAGGGACGGAAAAACCAGAGAAAGGAAAAACTATAGCCACTTGTGTTCTCTGAAACCTTGTAACCTTTCTTCAAAGAAATAATAAGAGCTCCAAGCTCTGTAAGGCACGTCCGAGGAGCATCATTGTGCATCCCAGTTAGCGTTTAAGTTATCAAGCACTCACGTATAACCATGCATGGCCGTTGCATTCCTCACTAGGGCCTAGCTCTTGAACCCACACTCTATAAATTCATTGCAGGGTTAGCTGGGCTTCGGTCCACTCTCTCAACCAGTAGAAGTGCTCGAATCCGGTCCCTACAATTGGCGCCGTCTGTGGGAAGAACTTGTGCGTTAGTAAGGACAACAGTCAAGCATGGTAGGATCAGGCCCTCACCAAGGAAATCCCCATTGACCTGAACCGGCTAAGTCCTGGCATCAGGGTAACTATGGCGACCCCGGGGGCGGTCAGAACGAGAACGGACGATTTCGAGAAGGAAGCGTGCATGCCTCAACCGCGAGCGGAAGCCAAACCCGCCGGGACGGGCACGTTCCCCAGAAACGCGACGATGGCCAGGCCACTCGATCGGAGGAGGCCCATAGCCACGCTTCTTAGAAAAAGGACGATAAGGTGGCCATGCAGCGCGAGATAGATGATCTGAAGAGGAAGCTGCGCCGTGCGCAGCAAAGACGGTCCGAACTCAGCCTGACCTGCCCTCTGACGACGAGAGTGATGACGAATACAGGCGAAGGTCAAGAACGCCCCCCAGCGAGACTTTCTCCCACGAGGAGGAGCGCTACCAGAGGCGTAGGCGTGCCAACCCAACCCCCAGGGGCTTAGGGGGTGACGCCATAAGCAAGGCGCTGGATCAACTCTCCAAGTCACCCTTCACGCGTCGTATAGAGGAGGCAGAGCTTCCTCGACGTTTCCAGCAGCCAACCTTCACGGCTTACAACGGCAAAACGGATCCCGTGGAGCATGTGAGCCAGTTCAACCAGAGGATGGCTGTCCACTCTAAGAACGAAGCACTGATGTGCAAAGTCTTCCCATCCAGCTTGGGACCTGTGGCAATGAGGTGGTTTAACGGTCTAAGGACGAATTCCATAGACTCGTACAGGCAGCTGGCCCAAGCTTTTGGTTCCCGCTTTGTTACGAACAGTAGGCCTCCTCGGCCCATGAGCGCATTACTGTCCCTATCCATGCGTGACGGGGAGACCCTCAAGGCTTACTTGGACAAGTACTGGGAGATTTACAACGAGCTGGACGGCAAGTACGATGCTGTCGCCATCAATACATTCCAGAATGGACTACCAATGGGGCACGGCCTGAGGAAGTCCTTAACCGGTAAGCCCGCCACCAGCGTGCGGCAATTGATGGATCGGATCGACAAGTACAAGCGGGTAGAGGAAGACATGCTACAGGGCAAAGGCAAGGAGAAGGTTATCCCTCAGGAGATGAGGGATTTCAGGTCGGACCGGTATAGCAACGCCCGCCCAAGGAGGGATTTCGGTGGGCAATCCGGGGCGACCAATGCCCAGACTGTCGGCGCCGTATTCCAAGAACCCGTACACAAGGTGCTGGAAAGGATAAAGAACGAGTCATACTTCAGGTGGCCGACTAAGATGACTGGAGAACCTGATAAGCGCAACCAGAACCGCTACTACCAATACCACCAGGACCACGGACATGCCATAGAGGACTGCAGGAACCTTTGGAACCACCTGGACCAGCTAGTCCGGGAGGGAAAGCTGAAGCACCTTCTGCACCATTCCAGCGGCCAGTAAGGCCAGACCTACCAAGAGCCTCGGAGGGACACCGCCATGGGGCAGCCCGCTGGGACGATCAACGTAATCTTGGCGGCACCAGGAAGAACAGGCACATGCCCTTCGCGAGTGCTGTCCGTAGCCCAGCTGCCTGCCGAGGTCTCCCGGACAGGGCCGAAAAGGACCAGAAGGAGTTTTCCCCCAGCCTTGAGTTTCTCGGAGGAGGACAAGATTGGGACCACCCAACCCCACGATGACGCTCTAATCGTCACCCTCAGAATCGGGGGCTACGACGTGAAAATGGTGATGGTGGATGGTGGCAGCGCAGCCGAGGTCATGTGTCCAGACCTCTACAAGGGGCTGGGGCTAAAACCGGAGGACCTCACACCTTATAGCTCCCCCCTAATGAGTTTCGACGGAAAGCTCGTCATCCCAAAGGGCATAATCAGGCTGCCCATACAGACAGGCCCAGAGGTGGTGGAGGTGAACTTTGTAGTGGTGGACACATACTCCCCCTACACGGCCATCGTAGGAATGCCCTAGCTACACACCTTGGGGGGCGTAGCCTCCACCTTGCACCAGAAGGTGAAGTTCCCATCAGGGGACCAGGTTTTGGAGATCTGAGATTGCCAGCCCACGGCGAGGCAGTGCACGGTGGCTGCCATATCCTATCGGCTTGATGCATAGCCCTCGGCCCCCGCCGAGGAAGATTCATAGC
Source organism: Quercus aquifolioides (assembly GCA_019022515.1). NCBI lineage: Eukaryota > Viridiplantae > Streptophyta > Magnoliopsida > Fagales > Fagaceae > Quercus > Quercus aquifolioides. Next base: position 22,041,196 of record CM032335.1, on the reverse strand, counting down.
AATCAAAGACCCTGGTGGCGCCTCTTGATATAGCTGCCGAGGATGCTAAATGTGAGAACCTGGAGAAGGTGGTAATTAACGATGACCCGGAAAAGTTCTTCCAGGTCAGGGCCCAGCTGCCTCCCCAGGAGGAGGAGGAGTTACTTGAGTTCCTCAAAAGGAACCTTGACGTGTTCGCATGGGACCCCTGCGATGCCCCTCGGATTGATCCATCCTTCATCTGTCACCACCTTAACGTCAACCCAGCCGTGATCCCCAAGAAACAGCCACCCCGGCGCCCATCGAAGGAGCACGCTGATGCAATCAGGGAAGAGGTCAATAAGCTTAAGCGCGCGGGGGCTATCAAAGAGGTCTTTTACCCTGAATGGTTGGCCAACACTGTGGTGGTCAAGAAGAAAAGTGGGAAGTGGAGGGTTTGTGTAGACTTCACAGACTTGAACAAAGCATGCCCAAAGGACCCCTTCCTAATGCCACGAATAGACTAGCTAGTAGATGCGATGGCAGGCCATCCTCGGATGAGCTTCCTGGATGCCTTTCAGGGCTATCATCAAATCCCACTAGCTTTGGAGGACCAAGAGAAGACATCCTTTGTGACGCCCATTGGGAACTACCACTACAAGGTTATGCCGTTTGGCCTGAAAAATGCCGGATCCACCTACCAGAGGATGATGACGAGAATGTTTGAGCCGATGTTGGGCAAGAGCATCGAGGTCTATGTTGACGATATGGTGGTGAAGAGCAAACTGGTGTCCGAACACTTGGGGGACCTCGGCCGCACATTTGACGTCCTGAGGGAGCACAAGCTCCGCCTTAATGCCTCAAAATGCTCGTTTGGCGTAGGCTCTGGCAAGTTTCTGGGGTACATGATCACCCACCGTGGGATCGAAGTCGACCCTGACCAAATCAAGGCCATTCACAATTTGAAGCCTCCGCAGAACCCCAAGGAGATCCAAAAGCTTACTGGGATGATCGCGGCGCTGAACCGATTCATTTCCAGGTCGGCTGACAGGTGCAGGCCCTTCTATCTCCTGATCAACAAGTGGAAAGGATTTGAGTGGTCTGAGGATTGTGCCGTAGCTTTCCAGCAACTCAAGGAGTATCTATCACGGCCGCCAATCATGTCCAATCCTGAGGCCGACGAGGTCTTATACGCATACCTTGCGGTGGCGCCCCACGCAGTGAGCCTAGTACTGGTACGGGAAGACAACGACGTTCAAAAGCCGGTTTACTACGTCAGCAAGTCGCTGCACGAAGCAGAGGTCAAATACCTACCCTTGGAGAAAGCCATACTGGCTGTGGTCCACGCCACGAGAAAGCTCCCCCGTTACTTCCAAGCTCACACGGTGGTTGTCCTAACCCAATTGTCCTTGAAGTCTGTACTCCGGACCGTTGACTACACGGGAAGAATAGCGAAGTGGAACACAATTCTGAGGGCTTTCGACGTCAAGTACATGCCTCAGACTTCCATAAAAGGTCAGGTTCTGGCAGATTTGACGGCCGAGTTCGCTGAACCAATCGTAAAAGTGACAGCCGAGGAGAAGAGCTGTGATGAGAAATCAGTTGGGGCAATCTCCATCCCGGAGTCACCATGTTGGAAAGTGTATGTTGATGGCGCGGCAAACCAAAGGGGGTCTGGAGTGGGGCTGGTCCTAGTATCCCCTGAAGATCGTGTCATTGAGAAGTCCCTGAGGCTCGGATTCACGGCCACAAACAACGAGGCCGAATATGAGGCATTACTGCAAGGGATGATCATGGTGCAAAAGATGGGAGGAAAGTCGATAGAGATGTTCTCAGACTCAAGATTGGTGGTAGGACAGGTAAAGGGGGAGATAGAGGCTAGAGATTCGAGAATGCAAGAATACCTGAGCCAAGTCAAGCACTTGCAATTGGAGTTTGGCCTCTTCAGCTTGTCCCATATTCCTAGGAGTGGGAACAGTCATGCCGATTCACTAGCCACACTCGCAACCTCCTCGGCAGGGGCTCTACCTCGGATCATACTTGTGGAGCACCTGGAGAGGGCGAGTGAAGTGCCAAAGGGAATGATCCCTGTCCATCAAGTTGAGATGGGTCCCAGTTGGATGAACCCCATAGTGAGATTCCTCAAAGATGATGTCCTGCCTGAGGAGGGGTCAGAGGCAGAAAAGATACGAAGGAAAGCTCCTCGGTTTTGGTTGTCCGAGGATCACAAACTATACAGGCGCTCCTACTCTGGGCCATACCTGCTGTGCGTCCACCCCGAAGCGGCAGAATTCTTGCTCGAAGAGCTGCACGAAGGAATCTGTGGGAGCCACACAAGGGGGAGATCCCTGGCTCACCGAACCGTCACACAAGGATACTGGTGGTCGGGAATGCAGCAAGAGGCCCAGGAGTATGTCAAGAAGTGTGACCAGTGCCAAAGGTTCGCCCCAAACATCCATCAGCCAGGAGGGGTCCTCAATCCTTTGTCCAGTCCATGGCCGTTCGCCCAATGGGGCTTGGACATTGTGGGACCTTTCCCTAGAGCACCAGGGAATAAGAAGTATCTGTTGGTGGCCACGGACTACTTCACCAAGTGGGTCGAGGCCGAGCCACTAGCCAACATCAGGGACGTAGACGTGAAGAAATTCTTTTGGAGGAACGTAGTTACACGATTTGGGGTCCCTCATACGCTCATTTCGGACAATGGGCTCCAATTCGATAGCAAGGCCTTCAGGAGGTACAGTTGCGAACTTGGGATCACAAACAGGTACTCAACGCCAACCTACCCTCAGGGAAACGGACAGGCCGAGGCTGTCAACAAGGTCATCGTCAACGGGCTTAAGAAGAGACTGGATGATGCCAATGGGAGATGGGTAGAAGAGCTGCCCCACGTCCTCTGGACGTACCGGACCACGCCCCGGTGATCAACGGGGGAAACACCTTTTGCCATGACTTATGGTGCGGAGGCGGTGATGCCCCTGGAAACAAACTTCCCGACGCTAAGGACTAGCTCCTTCACTCTAGGCAGCAATGATGAACTGCTGGGGCAGAGCCTGGACCTGGTAGACGAGCGAAGAGAGCGAGCAATGATCCAGCTGGCCTATTACCAGCAAAAGCTCAAACAAAGATATGACGTCAATGTAAAGCTCAGACCACTAGCACCGGGGGACCTGGTGCTGAGAAAAGTCGTAGGAGCTGCCAAGAACCCTTCTTGGGGAAAGCTGGGACCCAATTGGGAGGGGCCCTACCGAATTACCTCAGTAGCAGGGGTAGGAGCATACTATTTAGAAGATTTAGATGACAAACCTGTACCTCGTCCATGGAATGTAAATAACCTGAAAAGGTATTACTATTAATGAAGAAGTCTATTTTGAATCAGATGTTCTGCCTATCATGATTGTGTGTCTCGTGTCCTGACGGCCAGACTAAGTACTAGACAGAACCAAGGTCTTGCATGGTCCAAGGACTCAAACCTATGGGGAAACTAACCACTCAAATATACCTGGGTACTAGACAGAACCAAGGTCTTGCATGGTTCAAGGACTCAAACCTATGGGAAAACTAGTTACTTACAGCCGAACTGAAGCGTTAGACAGAACCAAAGTCTTGCATGGTCCTCGGACTCAAACCTATGGGGAAACTAACCACTCATATATACCTGGGTACTAGACAGAACCAAGGTCTTGCATGGTCCAGGGACTCAAACCTATGGGGAAACTAACCACTCATATATACCTGGGTACTAGACAGAACCAAGGTCTTGCATGGTCCAAGGACTCAAACCTATGGGAAAACTAGTTACTTACAGCCGAACTGAAGCGTTAGACAGAACCAAGGTCTTGCATGGTCCTCGGACTCAAACCTATGGGGAAACTAACCACTCATATATACCTGGGTACTAGACAGAACCAAGGTCTTGCATGGTCCAATGACTCAAACCTATGGGAAAACTAGTTACTTACAGCCGAACTGAAGCGTTAGACAGAACCAAGGTCTTGCATGGTCCTCGGACTCAAACCTATGGTGAAACTAACCACTCATATATACCTGGGTACTAGACAGAACCAAGGTCTTGCATGGTCCAAGGACTCAAACCTATGGGAAAACTAGTTACTTACAGCCGAACTGAAGCGTTAGACAGAACCAAGGTCTTGCATGGTCCTCGGACTCAAACCTATGGGGAAACTAACCACTCATATATACCTGGGTACTAGACAGAACCAAGGTCTTGCATGGTCCAAGGACTCAAACCTATGGGAAAACTAGTTACTTACAGCCGAACTGAAGCGTTAGACAGAACCAAGGTCTTGCATGGTCCTCAGACTCAAACCTATGGGGAAACAAACCACTCAAATATACCTGGGTACTAGACAGAACCAAGGTCTTGCATGGTCCTCGGACTCAAACCTATGGGAAAACTAGTTACCTACAGAAGACAAAGTGTTAGACAGAACCAAGGCACTGCATGGTCCTCGGACTCAGGCCTATGGGAAAACTAACTACTTCAGAAGACCAAGTGTTAGACAGAACCAAGACACTGCATAGTCCTCGGACTCAGGCCTATGGGAAAACTAACTACTTCAGAAGACTAAGTGTTAGACAGAACCAAGGCACTGCATGGTCCTCGGACTCAGGCCTATGGGAAAACTAACTACTTCAGAAGACCAAGTGTTAGACAGAACCAAGGCACTGCATGGTCCTCGGACTCAGGCCTATGGGGAAACTAACTACTTCAAAGGGATCCTAAGTGTCTACTCGAAGAAATTCTACCTGGTCCTTAGGAAACGAAAGGTCCGCCCGAGCATACATGCCCTCTCGTTATAATAATTGATGCCGCGATTGGCCGAGATACAATTAAAGTTAAAATTATACAAGTAAAAAAAAAGAGAAGAGTGGATAACGCGCAAATGAACAAACAGCCAGCATAAGTCGGAATAGAGAAAGTAAGGCTCACATTGCATTAAATCCAAAGAATTACACGATAGGATCCACATTACAAATAAAGAAAAAATGAAGAAAAAGATGCGAAAAACAAAGTGAAGCAGGCAGAGGCGCCAAGGAGCCTAGTCCTTCTATTTAGTTGCCCGCTCTGGTGGGTGGCTGGCAGCCTCAGGGTCCTCTGAGCTCTGACTGAGTGGGATGGCCTGCAGGGGCACGGCAGGAATAGCTGCCCCCTCAGCAGAAGAAACCTGGGCATCGGGGGAGGGCTTTGCAACCTGCTGAGGCGCTTCCTCGTTAGAGCCGTCATTCAATTCGACCACCACGGGAGGATTACTCCCTTGAACTGGCTCACCAGTGACTCCAGCGTCCGAGGCCCCCTCACCTGGAAGTAGCAGCAGTTTCCACAGCAGCCTCCTCGGCCTCAGAGCCATCTGGGGCAGCCTCGCGGATGACAGGGGGGTAGTACACACTCTCCTCCTTCCACAGGTCAGAAGAGGACTCCACCCCAGCTTGTTTGAGGGCTTCACCCAAAGTTTCGGAGCAGTAGCGCCTACATACCCCAGGGACTTGGGATTTGTAGGCAGCTGCTGTCTCAGTTGCCCCGGCAGCATAGGCTACCTCCTCAGCTTCCTCCTTGGTGGCCCAGGCCTCCTCCCTACCTTGCTCTGCCTCAAACTTGGCCCTCACAGCTTCCTCTTTGGCCCATTCAGCCACCCTCTTAGCCTCCTCAGCATCAGCCATCTTCTTCGTGAGGCCAACTATCAGCTCCTCGGCGAGCTTCAGCTGCTCCTCTACCTCACCCAGACACTTCGTCTGAGATTCGGCCTGCTTCTGGGCACTCTCAAGGCCTGACACTACACTGTCCCGAGCCCTGGTCATTGCCTTTAGCTCCTCCCTGGCCTTGGCAAGGTCATCCTCGGAGTTCTTGAGGGTCCGAGTGGCCTCCAAGCGCCTCTCGAGCTCTTCATCCATGGCCTTTCCATGGTCATTGGCCGCCTCCTCCAGCCTGAAGGTGGCCTGGACAGCCTGCCAAACAAAACAGATACATAGTAATAAGCCGAGCTCAAAAAAGAAAGGAAGGCCGAAAAAACTGAAGCGAGAAAGAATACAAATGTTAAGGGTCTTACCATCCCCAAGTATCGCTTGAGGCTGAGGAAGACCTCCCTGCTCCTCATCAAGTATTTCAGGATTTTAGCATGTTCTTCTTCATTGTTCTCCAGAGGAACATGATTCAGGTCAGTCAATTGTCGAGACAGAGGCCCTATGTTCCTTTTCCTTTTATGTCCAATATGAGCTGGAGAAAAGGCAAGAGAATTATCAGTATCGCTCCTCTTTGAATTCTGGGAAACTAACTTTAGAAGGTGTCCTATCATTTGAGATTTTGTGTATCCTGTGTACTTCCTCTCTTTTCCCATTTCAGCACAGATGATTTCAAGAAGCTCCGGGCGGGTAAAGGATTGAAGCATCTCCGGGGCATCTTTTGGCCATTGGGCAATCTCATGGACTAGCTCTCTTTTCTCTCCCAAGCTTAGCCGGCTACATTTTTCAGGATCAAGTATACAACCTTCAAAAAAAAAAAAAAAAATCTAAGTTGAACTTCATATCGCAAATGTCATGTGTAGATGAAGTTTTAATATGACTCTGAATATTACTTTCAATGAACCTAGGAAGGAAAAAGTTGTTCACATTCTCCAATCAATTGTTCATATAGCAATGGTAAAATTGAAAATGAAAATGCACAACACCCACAACTCCAAAGACCCATCACTAAATGCTTGGACATGATCTTTACCAATTTATCCACTTATTTTCATAAATTTCTTCCTATTATTGCATTGCTTTATTTGCTCCCTTAACATGAAAATACAAATAGTGTATCTGGAGGTGTTCATTCATTCAAGTCCTGATTTTTATTGCTTAATATTTGTCTAAAGGACGGAAAATTATCAGTTGTTCAAGAGACTCTCAGATTTTCTCTCAAATATATGCCCCAAAACTCTCATTTAATATGCAACTTAAAATTCACAACTCAAAATTTTAACTTTTAACTTTTTTTTTTTAACTAGTAAATTATGCTCCAACCCATGACATTATCTTCCATGCCATTTATACTGAAGGATGATGAAGTCTCATTTGAGCTAGAGCTCATTCATTAATTGAAGTACTAATTTTTGACATACATTTTGCAAGAACAATAATTATTATAATATTGAAAAAAAAAAAAAAAATCAAAGCTGAAAGCCAGAGACAAAATAACTCTAACCACGTAACCACCACCAAATACATTATACATTATGGAAAAGACTCCAAAATAATAATGGCTGTGAAAGAACAAAAACCCAGAAAAGATTTCAAACACTAACCTGAGAAAACCGACTCCATGCCTGAAAACCTTTCTTCGGGTTTAGTTAGAGTTTTAAAAACATGAAACAGAGAACTCAAACTCGAAGCTGTGGAGAGAGAGAGAGAGAGTGTGTGTGGAGAAAAAACAAGACTCATCAATAATGTGAGTGTGCGAGAGAGAAATCAAGAATCATCAAAACCATTCTTTCTACGGCCTTTGCTTTCAGTTTGCTTGAGGCCAATTTTTTTCTTTTACTTTTTTTATTAGTATTATTATATATTTTTTGGCTACCGTTCGTACGTGATATAATATGACTCTATATGAGCAAACTCTATGACGCCCCTAATCCACACCCAAATTCACTACTGCTTTATGCGTCTCTTATCAGAAATTATTGAGTGTTTAGGGAGTATTATAAATATATATTTTTTCTATTTATATAATTATGAGTCTCACAAATTAAATTAAATTTATAATAGGATTCACAATTCATGTAAAAAAAAGAAAAATATATTTATAATCTTTTAGAAATATTCAATAATTTTCCCACTAACATGATTCATTGAATACTATCTCAAATTCTCAATTAGTATTTCACTACTACCACGGCTATGATTAGGTTAATTATTGAAAGATATTTTTCCACTTTTAAAAGTTACATCATAAAAGTTGTGACCTCATACTTTAGCTATATTTGGTTATCAACCTTAATTTTTTTATTAAAAAATGTATTTATATTTTCAAATATTTCAATGAATTTTTTTTTAAAGATAATTATGGTCATAACTTTTTCCTCCCAAGACTTTTAAGTACTTTATGTACGAGAAGATGTTAATTCAACCATAGGGTCCTTGACATATTTCAATGTTTTTTTTTTTTTTTTTTTTGAGAAGTCAAAAAATTTTGCTATTTTTTTTTGAGAGATTTTCAACTTATAGCGTCCGCTCCGGGGATTGAACCCCAAATCTCTTATTCGATCATTAAAAACTTTACTAATTGAGCTAATTAACTGGAACTCACTTGACATATTTCAATGTAGTTCACTAGTTCTTACACTAAATATGTTTTATCAAAAAAAAAAAAAAAAAAAAAACTTATTCTACGTATGTTCTTATCACTTTAATATATAGACGGTGACACAATTAATACCATGTCATGCTGTATACTGTCAAATTGACATGGGGTTGATGAATTTCATTTATTACATCCACGTTTTCTATTTATCAATAAGAATTCTTGAGACATTCTAAAGTATGAGCACGGTTTTTTGTTCCTCAAAAAAAAAAAAAAAAGTGAGTTTAAACTTTATAGAGCACATGCAATTTAATATACTATATATTAGTATTATTATTATATAAATTTATTTCACTAATTTTATCTTTAAGACAGTGCCTAGATCATTATACTTTTTGTGTGGGTTGAAACTTACCCAACAAATAATTTCTTATTTGTTATATTATGACCGTCAAAGTTATAGTTGTTGTTTATTGGGGCTTTAGTCGCTGACTCTCTGTCATCAGGCCACCAACTTTTGACCTTTCAAAATAATCTTGGAATTTTATGTTGAATTCATAAATGGTTATTGGTTTTTAAAATGTTTTTTTTTATATTATTTTTTATTATAAAAAGTTTAGGAGAGAGAAGGCTATCCCATACTAGGGTCAGGGTAAGTCACAGGCCTTAAAGAAGACTTACATTAAATTTATAGATCGCCCACTAAAGAGGATTGTTGGCAACGGGACTCGAACTTAAGCTTTTTGAACGAAACGTTCGAGTCTTACTAACTGAACTAACTCCCATTAGTTTTCTAGATAAGTTTTTGCCCAATTGATAAAGGTTTTTTTCTCTTTAACGTGAGGAAATAAATCAATGAGTTTTGCGTGTTAAATATAAGTAATGTAATTTTTGTGTGTATTGGTATTAGATTTCTCACAAGAGTATAACCAGTGAGACAAGCTTTTGATCTACACAATAATAAAAGTGTGGAATTTAAATTGATATTAGTTAAAAATATAAGATTTAATTTGACCTAGAAATAAAACTTAAATGTGAGGGGATAAAGCAATGAGTTTTTCCAGTTAAATATAAGTAATATAATTTTTTGTGTGTATTGGTATTAGATTTCCTCTTAGTGAGACAAGCTTTTGATTTTTTTTTTTTTTTTTTTGGTAAACAAAAATGGGGGTTAGCTAGGTTACACCAGCCCCCGGTTAGGGCACCAAGAATACCACATTTGTGATCATTTTATTAGACCTGTGCAGGAGGTTAACCCCACTAAGGATGTCCACTAACGGACTTCTGCTGGCAGCGAGACTCGAACTTGGATGGGTTAGACAGAGCGTCTGAACCTTACCAGCTGAGCCAAGCCTCCCGTTGGCAAGCTTTTGATCTTTACAATAATAAAAGTGTGAAATTTAAATTAATATTAGTTAAAAAAATAAGATTTAATTTGACCCAAAAATAAAACTTTAAAAAAAAAAAAATTCCCCATACTATATTAATTTATTATCATGTACTAGTACCAGCTACTGGGATAGTAAAAGCCCACGCGCACATGTAGTTCCTCTGATATGGTCGACGATATTTCGGTTATCCGACTCTTTCACTATTTGCTGCTGCGCGGTGAAACGCGTGAGAGACTGAGACAAACCTTTTTCGTGTGGGAATTGTGTACGACGCGAGGTCTATATCTGATATGAGTCCTTTCATTGGTGTCCTGCATTTACCTAATGAATCAAGATTGTTAAGATCTGTATCTTTCTGCTGCTCCTTTTTTTGTACAGAATGGACGGCATGTGGGTCTCACCTAGTCCACACTTTACACTACAGTTTTCTTTTTATAATTTATAAGGCATGTTGTGACAAAATTACTGTAAATATCTTTGCTCAAGTTTTCGTCAGCTTAATTGGTGAAATTTTTTATAATTAAATAAGATATTTGAGATTTAATTATCATTTACACAAATAATTAATTAATATATTGGTTTAATGATAAAGAGTTATCATTAGAAGTGAATGCCATCAATTGAAACTCTCTAAAATAAAAAACTATGCTCTTAACATTTTTGGGATTGTATGAACTATGAATAATATTGAATTATATTTTTTGTTTTTAATATAAATTCGGTAGTATTTTAAATTTGGCATCTGCTGCATATTGATTATTTTTTATAGAAAAATCAAGTCAAGACATTAATTGGTTTCTAGTGTAGGCCAGTAAATTAGTTTTTACTGTAGGGGGAGATTGAATCTCAAATCTTATTTTATTATTATTATTTTTGTAAAAACAAATTTCTTATTTAATTAAAAAAAAAGTAATCAGTTTTTTTTTTTTTTTGAAAAAAAAAAAAAGTAATCAGTCGAGTTAACCGGTTTCCCAGATCAAAATATAAGAAACTATAGATAGTTTAATTTTTGATATATAGGATATAGCCCAATTGGATCACAAGATATTAGATAAATTTCTCTAGGGTGCAGGCCCACTACAGTAGCTTGCAAGTGCAACTAAGGCCTTCAAGCGTTGCACTCGTTTGAGTTCCTATTCAATATTTCGCATCATAATTTGGTTCAAGCCCAAAAAACCAATGTGTATCAAGCTTACAAATAAATACGATCAGAAATTGTGAGGTCTTCCAATTAATGAAAGCATGACTTAAAAATTCGAACACATTATTGTATGTAGTTATGTGATGCATGCAAGACACTACAGCTATATTTTTCAAAAAAAGAAAAAAAGACACTACAGCTATAAATTAGAGAAAAGCAGTGACGGTGTTGGGTTTGGTATAGGGCTGGGTCAAGGATAGGATAGCCAAGCTCATTTTGAACTGAAATTCGGTCTCTGAGTTGTGAATCCAACCCATAATAAAGAAAGCTTAGCCTAGAATATTCCCCCATATGCCCTTTGTATAACTAGAAAAAAGTCCTTTTCATATATGTGTGTGAGAGAGAGTGAGAAAGATAAATTAGAAAAAAGTCATGCCATCAAATGCACAGGCTCACTCAATATATGTTGGCGTAATTCAAGTCCTTTTTATATATGTGTGTGAGAGAGAGTGAGAAAGATTTTAAATTAGAAAAAAGTCATGCCATCAAATGCACAGGCTCACTCAATATATGTTGGCGTAATTCTGCCGTTTATTCTAATATATATGTTGGCGTAAATTTAAACCCAAGGCCATTCACATGAATATAAAATCTCAAAGACTGATAAATCATAATGTTCCGTTTGTCAATAACCTATAAGTCAAATGGATTTTTTTTTTTCCTAATGAAGATGTCCAAAGTTTGATTCTTCATCTCCTTTCCATTGAAACTAATGCTATGAAATAATATAACCATTTTTTTCCATGTTTATACAAAATTCTTTTTTTCTTTTTTCACATTTATATTTTATGCTAAATTTTTTTAAAGAGAATGCTACATATTTTTTTAGATTAATTATTCAACACTTCTATTTTTATTCCTTACTTCTTTCACTCTTAAATCAAAATATAGTTTTTTTAAAGCGATAGATTTTGTTAGGGAATATATATACGTGTGTGTTATTAGAGAGATATATTAGACATATTACAACATGGTATACAAATCAATGCATCTACTCTACCATATATATACACATATATCATGTATGAGATGTTGTGTTTGCATTTGACATGACAATAAAAAGAGAAATGATATGTCTACAACATTTTTACAACAAATCTTAAGTGGTAGGTTGTTATTATTGGGGCCAAAAAGTAATCTTAGTATTAGGTTTAAATTTGAACTAATAACAACTAACCACTTATGATTTGTTGTGAAAATATTGTAAACGTAGCACCTCTCCAAAAGAAATAACCCTAAATTAAGAATAGTAAGACTATAAGAGTGAATATTTTCAACAAGAAAATTAATTCAAATAAGGGAGATCTGGAAGTTTGCCATTAAGTGCTTGTATTGAAGGGACGGGCTCAGGTGGGGGCCCCAGGAGGCTCGGGCCCCTTAGGTCCAAATTTTTTTCTTTAATTATCATATATTTCATTTTTGTAGCTGGATCTCTTTCCAAAACCTTAGGCCCCCTTCTCCTCAGTAAGCCTAGCTAGCCCCGCCCAAATAACAACTATCCAACCCAAAAACTTAACAAAAACAATAAAAACATTTACAATTGTGATTTTATTTTAGCAAAAAAAAAAAAAAAAACTATTTTACCACCAAAGAACCAAAAAATATGTGTTATTGGAGAAGCTAAAACTAAATTTTTTGCAACTATAGTAAACTGATATAAATACGAGTTGACTGTAGCAAGTTATTAAAAATAAAAGACAATACTTTATTAAGATTATATCTCTTCCTTCAATTAAAAAACTCAAATTCTCTCTCTTCATTTATTATTTTAATGAGTTGTTTATATTATTTTAAATGAAGTGATAAAATAATAGAACATTTGATATTGGGTGTATTGTAAAGTGAGGTGGTAAAATAGATAAAGTAGCCTTTTGAGGTACTAAAAGTTAAAATTTTTAGCACCACCACTGCAAATGCCCTAACTTCAACCACAAAAAAAAAAAAAAAAAAAAAAAAAAAAAAAAATCCCAGCCAGCCTAGTATTAAGAAAAACATTATTTTGTTTTTATTTTTGTCTTTGTTGGTAAATGATTGCATCTTAATGTATTTATATAGAAACAACGATTTTGAGTTTTTTTTTTTTTTCCTTTTATACTCCGGTCCCCACTAACTTAAAATCCTGGGTTCGTCCTTGCTGTATTGCTCTTTGATTAACACCTTCAAAAATGACTTGTCAATATCTTTCTCATCGTTATAAAGTTCCTTAATTTGTGAAATTGTTGGCAAATTTCTTTAAATTTTAAAATATAAATGTATGTGCTCAAAAAATCGTAAGAAATATGTAGAAGATAAAGAAAATCATGTCTACATTATATGAAAGGATTTCATCATTTATTAATGTTAGTATGATTATTTAGTAAAAAAAAAGTTAAATGATTATATCATTTATTCCTTAGGGCAAAACTTAGATATAGTACCTTAGGTACTGTTCCTTAGGTACCCCTTTTAAATTGTTACCATCTGTCTATGTTAAGGACATATTTTATGTAGTTAGCTAATCTTTTGACAAAACGCATTTTACTTGTAATTGGGTAGATCTAGGATGTGTTTAATACTTTAAGAAACCTTGTTTCAAGTTCAAGTGTTAAAGCCATGCAAGTCTGTCCAATAATCAAGTGAGAAAGTGCTGAAATTTAAAACTCGATAGTTTCTCAACACTTCCTCGACACCTAGCTATCTGTTGAGCTCTTCAGCTGATTCTTATCGCAATCTCGATAGCTTCTCGATAGCTTGTCAATCGATCGAGAAAGTTTCTGTCCCCTCGACACCTTCTCGACACCTGCTCGACACCTGCTATCTGTCGAGGTTACGAAAATTCAGATTTTTTATTTTTGGGCTAGGCTTTTGTATTTGTGTAGGGTTTCTTTTCTCACAACCCTAAACCTATATAAGGCTTATTTTAAAGGCCGTCACATAAGAGAATACAAGGAGAACATATGCAAAAGGTGACCGATGCCTTCTTCTCTCAAAAAGAAGTTACTGCATCTTTACGCCTTAGGGTTTTGTAACCAAGTGTTTCTTGATCTTCATTATTGATGAAGTGAAGAACTTTGCAGCCAACATCTTCTTCTAGTTGATGATTTAAGTCGCGTACTGGGATCCGTGCAATTGGTTAGTCACGTATTAGGATTCGTGCATCAAAGGGTGGCGTTCATATATTGAAGAGTTTAAAGGTTCTGAAGCGGTAGAAGGTTTCTGCTGTGAGTTCATCTACGGAGATTGTAGAGTCTAGGGACAAAGGTTTTGTACTAGATCTAAAACTTCTCTTTACTATAGTGGATTGCTTTTTGGGAATGTTTCCCCATAGGTTTTTTACTGTGAAACTGGTTGGTTTCATCGGTTTTCCTGGGTCATCATATCTTGTCTTATTTATTTTTTCCACTGCATGATTTTGACATGATATTGATGTTTGTTTGTTTTAATAAGTTTTATTCATAATAAATCTAATTAACAATTTGGGTTTAAAACTTGTTAATTCTATCAACCGGGGTCTAAATTTCCCAACAGTCTAATTAATTATCTCACTAAACGGCGTTTAAAACAACATCCATTTTTTTTCCTTTTCTTTTCTTCTCCTACACCTACAACAATACCTGACGACTTATTGCCCCACTAGATGAAGTATTTTGTCTTTTTGGTCTTCTCTTTTCTTTTAGTTTGTTTCCTCTTCCTTGATTTTAAACGAAACAAGAAACCCATAGATTTGTTTTTAAGGCGACATTGATGGTTTGAGTGGCGAGAGGTGAGCATGAGAGTTATCTAGGTTGGGGAACAACGATCTTTGTGTCGAGATGAGGCTGTGGATCTTGGCGTCGATTCCCACCGGTTGGGTCGAGTTCGACAGTGGCTAGCCATGGACCTCTCGGCAGTGACTGAAAGAATCAATTATCGACGGATATCAATACTGGGAGGTGGGTCTCTCATGGGAGGCTTTCTTTTTTGGCTGGGTGGTTTGTCAAAAGCCTCACAGACCAAAGATTCATTGGCTCTAATGTCTAGTGAGTTCTTAACATCACCCAAAGCATCAAACTACCTACGCCTATGACTTCTAAGTTTCCTTTTGAATTGAAGCTTCTGGCTAGGCGAAGGGAAAAAGACCCAGACTAGGGGAAGGGGAAAAAATAAATAAGAAATTAACGCTGTTTGTTGAATCGTTTCTTTAGACAGATGGCAACAATTTAAAAATGGTACCTAAGGACCAGTACCTAAGGTACTGTATCTAAGTTTTGCCCTATTCCTTAATAAAATATTATATTGACCTTCCTATATAACATTAAAAAATCACAAAGCGAACAGTACATGTTGAAATACCATCCTATCTGTGGGGGCCAGATAGCCAGAAGGTACTATTAAAATTGTATATATTGGGTCTATGGCCCAGTCCGAGAATATTTACTTGTCTGAGGATGATCAAAAAATGTTATTATGGGAATGGTAGAAGATGAAGAGATAAGGATTATACATGATAGTCCAAAAGATGTCCGAGGAGAAAAGTCACATCGGAAATATTTATCCGAGATCAGTAGGAATGTCCTATTGTCCTGAACATCCTTCCAGGTTGCATCACGGTTAGAAGTCAGACATTGGATAAAAGAGGAGTAGAAGAAGGCAACAAATATCTACAAAAAACTGCTACCTCCGCATTAAATGCGTCTCAGCTAACTCTCTGACCACATTAATGTGGAGGTGATACCTGAACAGTGGTGAAGCAGCCTTACAGCTGCTAGTTGAAGGTTCTAGGGGGTGTTGGATGGGACAAGAATGAGTACCTAGAATCTAACCTACACGTGTATGGTGGGGATGATGCCAAAAGTTATAGCATATAGCATGGAAAGGTAGCCTAAAGAAAGAGGGAGAAAAAAGGAAAAAGAAATCACAGGAATGATCCTTCTTTTAACTCTGGTAACCTTGATCATCAACTAGACAATATAACAGAGCTCCTCAGACTACGCCAAAGACCAATTTTCTTATCCTACTTGTGTTTGATTCTCTTAAATCAACAACGGTTACTGTCTTTCTTACTCACTAGAACTAGTTCATTCACCTACGCTCTATAAATTCATTGTTTGGGCTCATTGGGCTAAAACCCAATCCTATATTGGGTTAGATCCAAATTCTGTCCTTACACTATTTATAAAAAATAAAAATAAAAACACACAAAAAGATTAATCCATATATATGTGTGTACGTAGGACTTATATATGTTATCAAAGTTGTTTTAGCATAAACACGTACATTATATAATAACTACATCAAATATACTATAACTATACATTCATATGATATGAATAAGTGTATCATAAATGTAAATCCATGAATAAAACTCATATTCATAAAAAAAATATGTAATAAATTTGGTGTATAGAATAATTTCTTCTTACGTACATACATGTAAATGGCGCTCCAAGCAGCTAAGGAGTGGCATATAGCATTACAGCAATCACACAACCAATAGCTTGGTGCATGCATTAAGGCAATGTTTGGTTCGCTGTGATCCTACATTATACCGTAATATTACGTCATTGTAATATTACACTAATGTAATCTCAATACAAGAATACAACAAGAATACAAATTGTATTCTTGTATTGAGATTACACTAATGTAATCTCAATACAATAATATAAGTTGTAATATTACATATTAGTAAACGAAGGACCACAAAACTATGATAACTTAGTGTAATCTCAATACAATAATACAAGATGTAATATTACATATTAGTAAACGAAGGACCGCAAAACTATGATAACCTTCTCCAATTGTTCTCTGCCTCCCAGCACATTCTATTCTTTCTTTCTTTTTTGCTAACCTCCCAGCACATTCTATTCTGTCAGAATAAAATGTTGGGGTATTTAATATTTTTTTAGTAGTATCAAGTATGTATCTAACATGAGATACATAAAGGAAAAGAAAAAGGAGACAGAGACATCTTCAATGATTTATTATTAGTATCTTTTATTTATTTATTATTATTATTATTATTTATGATTAGACCTTCCAAACATGAGACGGATATACTTAGAAAAAAATCTTGATCAACCAGGTACATGATCAACACAAATTATTATAGTATTTTTTTTTTCAATAATTAGAATTCCTAATTGAGAGGGGCAGAGGAATCAGTTTATTACTTTACTATCATTGGGTTCCAACTTCTAAGGAATAATGAGTAACAAAGTCTAAATACATAATAAATTTGACAACATTTTGTTACATTTGTTAAAGTAGTAATTGTGATTGGTGTACAATCAACCAGTGGTTTCAATAAAAATAATATTACACTAATCATAAATTAACTCCTAAAATAAATTTTTATAAAAAGTTGTAATTTTTTGTGTGAGTTTGTAGTATTATTGGATAAATAAACAGTAAAGATGAAAAATAAATCAGAGAAGACATATTTGACATATACCAGATCCTGCCAACTTCATATGTGTGTACTATTAATATATTATAGACTAAACTGATGAACCTAATTAATGTATTTTGTGTTCTTTCACAAATCACAATCTGGATGTGCGACAGTACGAGTGCCAAACTGCCAATTACGATATCTCACTTCGTGGACCCCTATCGACATAAACAATGAACACACGTCTAAGCAAAACACCTGTACTCATTGAGTGAGATACGGATTTTCTAGTCGCAATTTTTGCCAAATTGTTTTGAGGGCAAGATTTAAATACAATTAGGTGCTGTTTTTTAGGGTTTTTTTTTTTAAAGATTTTGTTATATGAATTTTTTCTCTTGAAAATCTAGTGTATTTTAAGTTAAACAGTCACATGGTTGAATCTTAAGAGAAAAATCTAAAGAATAGCATCTAAAATACAACACTAAATTGTATAGGAAGGTAATGAGATTAAGATGGTGTGATATATTTTGTAAGTTTAAATTATGAAAATGTTAGAACAATTAAAATAAACTAAAAATTTTAATATCACATTATCATAATATGCATTTTATTAAGAGTAAGGGTGCGTTTGTTTCGCCTGAAAAGCATTTCAGGAAATCATTTTACACCCTATCGTGTGTTTGGTTGTGCATGGAAAATTTGGTCAAATGGAAAATCATTTCCGTTGACTGTAAAATGTGGCTGGCTGAAGTGTAAAATAGATTACGGCTCTATTTTACCTTCAAACCATTTCCAAAAAACTCAAGAACCGAACCGAGAGAGAGAGAGAGAGAGCCACCCTCTGTCAGAGAGAGAGAGGCCGGTCACCTGAACTTGAGATCAACGGCACCACCGTCTGGGCCGTGCCTTTCACCGCCGATCAAGCAAAGATTGACTCCAACCCTCCCTCATCACCAATCCACAAACACCCAAGACCCACCTCTCCGATCGCCAGCCAAGACCCACCCCTCTCGCATCTCGTTCTCATCATCACCACCCAAGACCCACCCCTCTCGTTCTCCGATCTTGACAACCGATCGCAGGCCGTGCTCCAACGTCGCCGCCATCTAGATCGGAGCCTTGCGTCTCGTTCTCGTTGTCACCACCCAAGACTGATCTTGTCGCCGCTGCTGAAGACTGTCGCCACCGCTGAAGACTAATCTCTCTTTCCCTCAATCTCTCAATCTTTCTCTCTTTGATCTTTGATTTTTTTTGTCGTTGTTGTGGTGGTGTGGGTGGTGGTGTTTTGGGGGTTTTTGTGTTGTGTGGTGGTGGGTTTTGTGTGGACAGTGTAGGATTTTCTGTGGGTGCTGGTGGATTTACTGTGGTTGTGATGGATTTTTTTATATAAAATTTGTTTGGAAGCTGAGAAAATGGCTGAGAATAACATTTTCAAAAATTTTACCAAACACTGAAAATCTTTTTTCGAACTATTTTTCATTGCACACCCAAATACCATGATTTTAATTTCTTTACAAGAATTCATTTTTCCCTGTATTTATTTTACACTCAAAATTTGGTTTACACAGCCTAAATCGCAACAAACCAATCTGACAATGTGCTCACCAAAAATCAGATGTTTTCTTTGGCAATGTGCTCACCAAAGCATTCCAGTCAGAGCTGTTCTTACTGAGCGAGGCTGCAACTTATCTTCATCGTGTCCCTTGTGCAATGAAGCCACTGAATCCATTATTCATGTATTGAGAGATTGCCCAACAGCACGCCTACTTTGGAACTCCTTTCCACCTCCAATCCAATCTAATACCTTTTATGGTGTTCACTTGGGAGATTGGCTTCGCATTAACTGTAAGTCTCAACAGCCCTCCTTGTTGGGCATTCCGTGGAGTATTATGTTCTCTTTTGGAATTTGGAGTATTTGGCTTCACCGGAACAATGTGATTTTCAGAAATGAACCCCCTCATAAGCCTCTGCTAGCTGGAACGTTAGCTAAAGCTACTGAATATGCTTTCCTCGGCATCAATGGAAGACCGAGGCGTAGCTTCTCTAGCATTCAAGTCAAGTGGCTCCGCCCACCAGAAAATTGGTTCAAACTTAATTCTGATGGTTCTTCCTTTGGAAATCCAAGGCGTGCTGGTGGAGGAGGTATAATTAGGAACACCAATGGTGAATGGGTTAGCGGGTATGCTAGAGCTATCGGTACCACCACCAGTGTCGCGGCAGAACTTTGGGCGTTGAGAGATGGTCTAAACCTTTGCATTTCACTGAACCTTCAAGCTGTGGAAATTGAACTCGATGCAAAGCTTCTTGTTGATCTTATTAGCAAAGAGGGAAGCCAGCCTAACAGCAATGATGTAATAGTTGTAGATTGTAGAGAGGGACTCAAGAAAATTCCCAGAGTGAGAGTTCTTCATTGTTATAGAGAAGCCAACAAATGTGCGGATGCCCTCGCTCGCAGAGGAGCTCTCCTTTCCCAAGATTTTGTTATTTTTTCATTTCCCCCTTCTGATGTATCACTACTGGTCAGTCTTGATGCATCAGGGGCAATGTATGAGCGAGTTTGCTCCAATTGTATTGCTGCTTAGTTAATGATACTTCCCATTTCTACCCAAAAAAAAACAAACCAATCTGGCACTAACGCAAGGTTGTCTTATTCAGAACGTGTTTTGACAATGACAAGATAGAGCTATTAATAAAAGAGAAGCACGTACAACAATAATAAGAATTGTCATTTTCTATTACGGGACCATCTGCAATAAAACAAGTTTAGTTAACAATGCACCGACTATTTTGATCATTAAAAAAAAAAATTAATTGATTTATTTGTTTTTCGAAAGCATGTTGTGTGGAAAATTTTGTATAAACTTGATAAATCATTTAATTATAGTTGATGTGAAATATAACTATATAAAGTAGACGTGCAAAAAAAATGTTAAAGAAAGATATCAGAGGGAAAGAAAGCAGCAAGGCGTTAGCCAATTAGTACGTATAATATGAGCCACTCAGTCTCTTATAAAGTTTGTGGATTTTGTGAGTTGTAATAAATTTAATTAGTAAAATTTTTTGTTGTTAAATAATAAACTTATATTTGAATTATATATATATATATATATATGTGTGTGTGTATCTGTTTGTGTGCGCGCTATTTGAACATAATGGTCAAAAGTGACTATTTTGAAATGGAGGTGAAATGTTTTAATATAAAAGTTAGGGATCTCTTTTGAGGAGAGATTCTCAGCCAAAAAAATTATTATTATTTTTTAGATATTTTGAATGTGTACATGTGTTGTTGTCCTTATTTAAGAAAGGATCTTTATCAAAACTGAGTTGATACATTTTGAGGCCTAAGACACAAGTTTAAGGGGGTGTTTTTATATTTGATCTATTATTATTTTTGAATTTAAAAACCATTTTCCTTTAGATACAAGAATATAAATTAAGTTTTTATATTTAGGTTTTAGTAACATTTAATTTCAAATGAAAATATAACTAATCAACTTAATCTTCTTGCGACATAATTGATTTTAAGTATTAATTTAAGCTTCTTATATAATAATTAAGAATTGTTTTATTACATTTGTAAACATAATTATGACTATTTTCACTGTTATACACCTGTTGTATTATTTCATTGTATTTTAACTCTTTTTTATTTTTTATTATTAATTTGTGAGATTTCTTATTTTTTTTAAAGTTAATTTTGATAAATTTTATGTATTAATTTGTTATACATATATTATTGTAAGGACCAGATTTGAACTCCTAGCCCACTACTCGGATGGACTTAGGCCCAAAAAGCCCAAAATAATAAATTTATAGAGAATGGGTTGGAAAACTGGGTTTTAGTTAATCAAACGAACACTAGAACGGGTTCAGATGATAAGAGAATGAAATGAAAAGGGTTTGTATTGAAGAAAAATCGTCATCGGCAGGATCCGAGGAAGTCTGTTCTAATATATTATTCTCAAATTCGATTACAAATTTAGTTCCTGAAGGCTACAGTGTTTTTCTCTCGAATTCCCGATCCCCCTTCTTGTTGCCGCCCTCTTCTTTTATACTCTCCTTTCTTCTCACCACCACCATCCACGTGCATGCTAGATGATTGGTGTTGATACTTGTCCCATTCACACTTTCCATCAATCTCCATGTAATAGCTGTAAGGCTGAAATGCACTGTTCAGGTATCACTTCCATATTAATGCGGCTAGGGAGTTGGAAGCAGTACATTTAATGTGAAGGTAGCTATCCCCTTAGATATTTTAGGGCACTTCCCTGCCTACCATCTTGACAATGCTTATCAACACTCACGAGACTTCTTGGGAAATCATCTTGATCGACAAACAACCTTTTTAGACCTCGGCATAGGTCAGCCAAGGATGCATTTATCCTCGGCCCACCTCCTTGAGCCATTATGGTCAAAGCTGACCTCTATTTACTATACAATCCTTTCTAATAAAGATTTCCCCCCCTCGGAAAATCCCTTGTCCTCAGATTGGGCCACAAGCCCAATAATACAAACAAATGATGGACTTCCAGGCCTAATATCCCTACAATAGCCCCTCGAGATTTCTGGCTCCTTGGGAAGAAAGGAGGATTTCGACATCATCAGATTTGCCCGGTATCCATCTCATCCCACCTCTGTTCACAAATACAACTTTTTAACTGCCCAAGACACGCTTTTGTCGTTTCGGTTTACGAAACGTGCTCCTCATTAAATTTTTATGGCCTTATGTTTCCCACGTTCTACAGTGTGATGCAAATCCAACAGTTGATGTCTTTGTTGGGTACCAAGCGGGAATTTTCCCGCTTTTTGCTCCTTCCTTGATATAAATACCTTTCAAATCAACTTCTCCTCTCACTTTAGCATTCCATCTGTTCTAGTGCACATACCTTGAACCTGCACACTTTTTCAACTCACTTGAGCCCTTATAAATACCAAAGGCTTGTCCAAGGACCCCCTTACTCTTTCTGTAAGTCTTCTCAAACTTTTCCTCTTTATTATTCTATACGTTCTTCTTCTCTACGCATATTTTCTTTCTTTTTATCCTCGGCTCCACTCTCCCTCCTTAATCTTTTTAGTTTTTCCCACCCTTTCTAGAAATGGGTAGATTTAAGAGCTTAGTAGATTCCGAGGAGGGCATGGCCAACTTTAGGGCTAAGTATAGGATTCCTCCTGGGGTGAACACAGAGTATTGTAAAGAGGGACAATGGCACGTTGATAGGCAAGAGGGAGAAGTAGTAATTCCAATGATTGCCTTCATTGAGGAAGGGATGAAAATCCCTATGTGTATTGTCACTAGAGACTACCTTAGGACCCAAAGGCTAGCTCCCACCCAATGCGTCCCGAACATGTTCAAGATATTAGGGTGTGTAGATGCCCTTAATGAAAAAATGGGCTAAGGATTGACTCATCATGATGTCAATTGGATCTACAACCTCCACCACCTTACTAGGCAAGGGTATTACCTTAAGTCTAGGTATCCCGAGGTCAAGCTTATTCAATGCCTTCCCGACTCCAACAAAAGCTTGAACAAAGACTATCTAATTATATTAGGAGACTGGCACGATGGCCTTCTTTGCCCGACGAAGGAGGGCAGACCAAGTGGGGTTCTAGGTTTAGATTCATGATCTCATAGTTGTTGTTGTTGTTGTTTTTTTTTTTAATGCCAAAAATTTCCTTTAACTTGTATTGAATGATCCTGCAGACCCACACGCTGCTGTGCCCAACCTCAGCCTTGTGAACAAAGAGAGCCTGGACAATATCTTGAAGGCCAAGATCTTCATTCACTCAGACGGCCAGCTCAGAGCAGCTCATTTAATATTGGGTTATACCCCAATTTCCAAAACCTTCTTAGCGCCTAAGTACGTTATTAAGGCAAACGACCCACGCTTACAAAGGATTAGCGTAGCCGCGCCAAGTTTCCTTCTTCCTGGTCCAAAACCAAAGGGTGTCCAAGTCACAACTCCCATTTTTGAAGGTATCCCAAAAGTAAGAGCTTCATCACTTCAACAACCAACCGTAGCGGCTACTTCATCTCGCCTTACCAACACAAACGAAGAAGAAGTAGTAGAAGTAGTTGACTCTGAGGACGAGTTTGAAGTTTTCAACCAAGCCCTGTCCCCGGAAGTTTTGAACCCTGATCTCGGCCCACCATTCTCACCTATAATTGATGATATTAGGATACAACGCAAACCCAAGTCCAATTTGCTGGATCTGATTGAGTCCCAACCGGGGAGGGATGCACCCGGGAAGATCGCCCAGACAAAGCCTCCCGCTCCCCCACCGACCTTGCCCCTTCAACCTGGACCTGCTGATCACAAAAGAAAAAGGGATCCCAAAGGCAAGGAGGCGGTAGAGGCTGGAAAAACCCACCCCTCTCTGGAAGACGAGGCCTAAAGAGTGGCCAAACAAGCTAAGGTTGGATAGAGGGGTGGTGAGAGGAGGAGTGATTCTCTGCCTGAGCCCACTGCCTGACTTCCTACCCCAATGTTGGATGGGGCTCCCCTACTAGATGATGCTTCTATTAGGGATTTCCAAGGCGGGAAGGCTGGCTATGTGGCCGACGCAGTGGAGCAAGCTCTGTTGCTTCCCGGAGACATGGCCGAGCTGCGGTCCATGAGGAGGCATGAGGTCTTCCTCAGCCTTAAAAGATATTTGGCCATGGTATGATCCTACTTGACCTCTCTCCCTTCTTTCATTTTACTTATATATATATATATATATATATATATATTTTTTTTTTTTTTTTAATCTTCGCCCCTTTCTTTGGCAGGCTATCCAAGCCTCCTTCCGAGCCGAGGAGATGACAAATTACTGTCATCGGCAAATGAAGGAGGAAGAAGGGAGGCGTATTGCCGCGGTGGATGCTTTCAATGTGGCGGAGAAGAGCAATCAAGAGCTCAAGAAAAAGCTGCAGGAGGAGGAGAAAGAAAGAAAGAAAATACGTAGTAGTTGCCTTTGAGGGTGCTGAGAAGCAGGCCAAGAGCCAAAGGCAGCTGCTGCACATTGCTGAGGACCGATTGACCTCTTCCAAGACTCAAGTTGCCGCACTAAAAAAGAAACTGGAGGAGGTTGAGAGGGCCAAGGCTTTAGCCGAAAAGGCCAAGGATGAGGTAGAAAAAGCTAAGGATGAAGCTGAGCAGCACAGGTATGAAGTTGGGGTGGCCGAGATCGAGGTCTCAGCTGTATGTAGAACTTTCTGCGCCCTAACATGGGGTGAAACCCTCAATCAAGCTGGGGTTGAGGCTTCCTCTGTGCTTAGGAGAGCAGAAAGTATCTACTACCCCCCAGCCATACGCCCTCAAAGCTCTTCGGACTCTAAGGCTGACCCAGTGTCCTCGGAGGCCGGTGAAATTCAAGGCGGCTCACTCAAGGCTCCTCTTGCAGCTGGCACTACTACAGAGGGGGTGGAGCAGGCCGAGGATACCTCAAAGACAGGGGAAGCCAATAGAGAAACAGTCCAAGGCTTTGACCTACCTCCTCCTACTTCCAGGGATACCTCCAAGGATAAAGAAACTTCTCAAAGTATGGAGTTGGTATTGGTAACCTTAACCATACCCCCAAAAGAGGATCCCAAGGACAAGGCCGAAGTGTCCACCACAACAGTAAGCACACAACCTCCCAAAGATCCAAAAGATAAACTTGTAATAAAAATGAAGAAATAGATTATCTTCTTTTCTTTTTCTTTTGTTTTAGTTTTCTAGTTCTATATTTGCACCAAGCTTATGTAATCCATTTACCTTTGTCAGAGGTTCAATGTTAATGAGACTTGTAAATTTTCTTCTTTATAATTTTAGTGTTAATGTTGTTTCCAATTTAGCTTTTGCTTGCTTTAACATTTTGAGAAAAACCGTGGTAAATGTCCTTATCTTGAGCTACTGATCTGTCTAAGTGATAGCACAAATTTCACGCATAACATGATTAGTATCAAAGCAAACGAAAACTACTAAGTCTATCACCTTGGCAAAGAATAATCCTGATTTCGGGAATCTTTATAGTATTGTGATATGCACATAAGTTTTAAAAAGGTAATCCCTCTTCATATAGACATAGGCATGCCCATAAATGCTTTAAGTGATGCTCATGAACACTTAGTCGAGATTCTTGTTGCAGTGAAATCCATTGTTGTTTGGGGTGACTATACTTGGTATCAAAGTAGTCAATTTAAGGAAACTAATTTACCTTAGACATGTAGTCTGTAATAGTTAGGGTTTTGCTCTAACACTTAGCAATTTAAAGAAAAGTATATGGTCCAAGGAGCCAGACATAGCTTAAGTTCTGTTTGATACTTAGACAGTTGTCATAATGTGCTCATTTTTCCAAAGCAGATGGTTCGAGGAACCAAGCATAGCTTAGGTTCTGTTTAACACTTAGAAAAATAATTGAAAGATGCCAATTTTCCCAAGGTATGTGGTCTGAAGAACCAGGCATGACCAAGGTTCTATTTGATACTTAGACCGTTGTCCTAATGTGTTAATTTTTCCAAAACAGATGGTCCGAAGAACCAGGCATAGTTTAGGTTCTGTTTAACACTTAGAAAAATAATTGAAAGATATCAATTTTTCCAAGGTATGTGATCCGAGGAGCCAGGCATGACCAAGGTTCTGTTTGATACTTAGACTGTTGTCAAAATGTGTTAATTTTCCCAAAACAGATGGTACAAGGAACTAGGCATAGCTAAGGTTCTATTTAACACTTAGAAAAATAACTGAAAGATATCAATTTTTCCAAGGTATGTGGTCCGGGGATTTAGGCATGACCAAGGTTCTGTTTGATACTTAGAGAGTTGTCATAATGTGTTAATTTTCCTAAAGCAGATGGTCCGAGGAACCAGGCATAGCTAAGGTTCTGTTTAACATTTAGAAAAATAACTGAAAGATATCAATTTTTCTAAGGTATGTGGTCCGAGGAGCCAGGCATGACCAAGGTTCTGTTTGATACTTAGAGAGTTGTCATAATGTGTTAATTTTTCCAAAGCAGATAGTCCGAAGAACCAAGCATAGTTAAGGTTCTGTTTAACACTTAGAAAAATAACTGAAAGATATCAATTTTCCCAAGGCATATGGTTTGAGGATCCAGGCATGACCAATGTTCTGTTTAATACTTAGATAATTGATGAAAAACGTACGACAAATAATATAACAAACCTAAATTGGGTTAAGGAAGCTTTTATTAATAGTAATACCTCCTAAGATTACTTACATTCCAAGGACGTGGTATAGCCCTTTCCTCTAGATCTTCCAGATAGTACGCACCTATTCCGGCCACCGATGTGATACGATATGACCTTTCCAAGTTGGGTCCCAATTTTTCCCATGCTGGGTTCTTCGCAGCTCCTAAAACCTTTCTTAAGACCAAGTCTCCAACTGTCAGTGGTCTTAGTTTCACGTTGGCATCATATCCCTGCTTGAGCTTGTGTTGATAGTAGACTAATTGGACCATGGCACTTTCCCTTCGCTCTTCAACCAAGTCTAAGCTCCTCCCCAACAGTTCATCGTTACTGCTTGGAGTGAAGGAACTTGTTCTCAGCGTAGGGAATCCTATCTCTAGAGGGATGACAGCCTTGGCCCCATAAGTCATGAAAAATGGCGTTTCTCCTGTGGACCTACGAGGTGTGGTTCGATAAGTCCATAAGACACGTGACAGCTTTTCTACTCATTTCCCTTTAGTATCATCCAGCCTCTTCTTAAGTCCACTTACTATAACCTTATTGATAGCTTCAGCTTGTCCATTCTCCTGTGGATATGCCGGGGTGGAATATCTATTTGTTATGCCCATGTCTCAGCAATATCTCCTAAAGGCCTTGCTATCAAATTGCAAACCATTGTTCGAGATGAAGTTGCGAAAGACTCCAAACCTAGTGACAATGTTCTTCCAAACAAACCGTTTGGCATCCACATCCTTGATGTTTGCCAGTGTTTCAGCTTCAACCCACTTGGTGAAGTAGTCTGTGCTGACCAACAAATACCTCTTGTTCCCTACTGCCTTAGGGAAAGAGCCTACAATATCCAAGCCCCACTGAGCGAAAAGCCAAGGACTGGAGAGAGGATTAAGGACTCCCCCAGGTTGGTGAATGTTTGGGCCAAACTTCTGGCACTGGTCACACTTTTTTGCATAGTCTTGCGCTTCTTTCTGCATCTTCGGCCACCGGTAGCCTTGTGTAAGGGCCCTGTGTGATAAAGATCTTCCCCCAGTGTGACTTCCACAAATTCCTTCATGCAATTCTTCTAGAATTAGTTAAACCGCTTCGGGGTGTACACACAACAGATACGGTCCAGAAAAAGATCTCTTATACAACTTCTGGTCCTCGGACAGCTAAAACCGTGGAGCCTTTCTTCGAACTTTGTCAACCTCGGACTTATCCTCTGGTAAAACATCTTCCTTGAGGAACAATACAATAGAGTCCATCCAGCTGGAACTCACCCTTATTTGATGAACATAAACTACAGTTCTTCCTACCTTGGTAGGTTTACACAAGTCCTTTACGAGGATTACCCAAGGTAAACTTTGTGCCGAGGAGGTTGCTAACATGGCAAGAGAGTCCGCATGTGTATTTTTACTTCTAGGGACTTGTGATTAATTAAAAGACTCAAACCTAGACTGTAAATGTCTAACCTAGTTTAAGTATTCTTGCATTCTGGGATCTTTAGCTTCCAACTCTCCTTGGACTTAGCCAACAACCAACCTTGAATTAGAGAACAATTTCACTGCCTTTCCCCCTATTTTTTGCACCATGATCATCCCTTCCAGCAGAGCTTCATATTCGGCTTCATTGTTTGTAACCGAGAAACCCAACCTTAAGGATTTCTCAATTGTAATCCTCTCTGGAGATATCAAGACTAGCCCCACTCCAGATCCCCTATGGTTCGTTGCACCATCAACGTAAACTTTCCAGGATACAAGTTCTTGTATGGAGATCATTCCAACCAAGCTTTCATCCATGTTTTGCTTTTCTATCTTCTCTTCTTCCAGGGATTCAGCAACCAGGTCGGCAAGAACCTGACCCTTGACAGAGGTGCGTGGCATGTACTTAATGTCAAAAGCTCCTAAAATTGTGCCCCACTTTGCAATTCTTCCTGTGTAATCTGCACTTCGTAGTAGAGATTTAAGTGGGAGCTGGGTTAGGACGACAACTGTGTGCGACTGAAAATAGTGGGGAAGCTTACGTCCACTGCCAAAATGGCCCTTTCTAGTGGTAAGTAACGAACCTTGTCCTCATGTAATGACTTACTCATGTAGTAAACTGGTCTCTGTACACCATCATCAACACGTATTAGCACCAGACTCACCGCGTGAGAGGCCACTGCAATGTAGGCAAACAAAACTTCATCTACCTCGGGTCTAGACATAATGGGTGACCGAGACAGATATTCTTTCAACTGCTGAAAAGCCAAGACACACTCATCGGTCCATTCAAACCCTTTCCACTTATTTAATAACTAAAAAAACGGTCTACACCTGTCTACCGACCAAGAGATGAATCGGTTTAGAGCAACAGTCATCCTCGTAAGCCTCTAAACTTCTTTGGGATTCCGAGGTGGTTGCAGATTGTTAATTGCCTTAATTTGGTCAAGATTGACTTCAATTCCACGATGCGTGACCATGTAGCCCAAGAACTTCCCTGATCCGACACCAAAAGAACACTTGGAGGCATTAAGCCGTAGCTTATATCTCCTCAAGATATCAAAAATATTTCCAAGGTCATTAACATGATCAGATTCAATCCTACTTTTTACCACCATTTCATCGATGTAGATTTCGATGTTTTTTCCTAACTGTGGCTTAAACATCCTGGTCATCATTCTCTGATAGGTAGCCCCTGCATTCTTCAAACCAAAATGCATCACCTTATAATGGTAATTTCCAGTAGGAGTGACGAAAGCTGTCTTTTCCTAGTCGTTCAAAGCTAAAGGTATCTGATGATACCCATGGAAGGCATTTAGAAAGCTCATCCGAGGATGACCCACAGTCGCATCCACCAATTGGTCAATCCAAGGCATGGGAAAAAGGGTCCTTTGGGCAGGCCTTGTTCAAGTCCGTAAAATCTACACATACGCGCCATTTCCCAGTCTTCTTTTTTACCACTACTGTGTTAGCTAGTCATTTAGGGTAAAAAACCTCTTTAATAGCCCCAGCCTGCTTAAGTTTCATCACCTCGTTCTTGACAATATTCGAGTGTTCCTTGGATGAACGCCGAGGTGGTTGCTTCTTGGGGGTAACTAATGAACTTACATTTAGGTGATGGCAAATGAAGCTGGGATCCACCCCTAGGGCCTCGTAGGCATTCCAAGCAAAAATATCAACGTTGCTCTTGAGAAATTTCACCAACTCCCCCTTTTCCTGATATGGAATTGAGCTCCAACCTGAAAGAACCTGTCCGGATCATCCCCTACAACAAATTTCTCTAAATCTTCACATTTGGCCTCCTCGGCTGGCCCCTTCGCAAGTAATTCTGAAGACTTTAACTACTATAAGCCCTCATTTACTGAGGCCGAGGACTCAACTGCTGGCCTAGTCATGAATTGGTCCCCTACCAATTTCTCAATCCGATCTCCTAACGAATACTTCACTTTTTGATGCAGAGTTGAAGAAACAGCCCCTAGGATGTGGAGCCAAGGCCTGGCCACAATGGCCGTGTAGGGGGAGTACGCATCCACCACTATAAAGTCCACTTCCACTACCTCTGAGCCTGCCTACACAGGTAACCTGATATGGCCCTTGGGACAACAACCTTCCCATAAAAACTCATCTGGGGTGAATCATAGGCGGTCAGATCCTGATTTTAAGCACAACCATTTGTATAAATCCGGGCACATGATCTCTACACAACTGCCCTGGTCTACCATTACCCTTCTCATATCATACCCTCCTATTCTGAGGGTTACCACCAAAGTATCATCATGCAGCTGGATGGTTTCTGCCTTGTCTTCATCCGAGAAACTCAACGCCGGTCGAATTTCTACTCTGTCCCTCTTCGGCCCAAAGCCAGTGTCCTCGGCTGGGAGTTGAGCTACAGACATCACCTTGAAGGGCTGTGAACCAGTCCTCCCAGGTACAACAAAGATGACATTGATTATGCCTATTGGGGGCTTTGAAGAAGTATTCCCCTGAGTCCCAGACCTCGACTGGTCACCTTGCCCGTTGGGGCGGTACAAGAGATGCTGTAATCTCCCCTCCTTTACCAGTTGCTCCAGATGATTCCACAACATTTGGTAGTCCTCAGTGGTATGTCTCCGCTCTTGGTGGTACTGGTAATGGAGGCTTTGGTTGAGTTTTAAAGGGTCTCCACTCATTTTGTTCGGTCATTTGAAGTATGACTCGTTCTTGATCTTCTCTAAAATTTGAGGCACCGGCTCCTTAAACACAGTGTTTACCACTTGAGGAGCTGCAGGCGAAGATTGCCTAGCAAAATTCCTTCGAGGCCTGTTATTGTTGTAGCAATCCGACCTGAAATCCCTCATCTCTTGAGGGATAACCTTGCCATTTCCCCTATCTTGCTGTTGGTCCTCCTCAACCCTCTTGTACTTGTTAATCTGATCCATAAGTTGGCGTATACTGGTATTCGGTTTCCCAGTCAAAGACTTCCTTAAGCCATGCTCGGTAGGCGGGCCAAGCTTGAAAGTGCTAATGGCTACATCGTCAAAATCAACATCTATCTCGTTGAACATCTCTCAGTATCTGTCCGAATATGTCTTCAGGGTTTCTCCTTCTCTCATGGACAAAGACGACAAAGAAGCTAAAGGCCGAGGAACCCTGCTACACGTGATAAAGCGGGATCTAAATGCTTGAGTAAGTTCCTTGAAAGAATCAATGGACCCTTCCATCAAACTATCAAACCACCTCATTGCCACAAGCCCCAAACTGGACGGGAATACCTTGCACATTAGGTGCTCGTTCTTGGAGTGTACGACCATCCTTTGATTGAAGTGGCTAACGTGCTCCACATGGTCCATTCTACCATTTTACATGGTGAAAGTGGGTTGGGAAAACCGCTGAGGAAGTCTCTTTCCCTCAATCCAGCACGTGAATGGTGACCTGAAAATCTAGTTAAGTACTCTGCTCATAGCATCATTTCCCAAGCCGACCGAGGATGAATTTCTATTTCTACTTTCATGATGATAGTCCTCATCATACGAGAAAGACTTGCTAAAGGGAGTCCTCGATCTGCACCTATAGCTACCATCCTCCTCACCATTAGAAGAGAAGTCAGGATTGGGAGAAGCTCGCCTTCGCCGTTCATGACGCAAGCTTCTACTCAAGTGATCAATCTCTTTCTGCATGTTTATGGCATTCTTCTCTTGAGATACGTGGCTTTTACCCCGAGCCTTGCTCTTGCTGATATAGGTAGTGTGTACACTTCCCTCCCGGTCCCTTTCTCGTTCAAGATCACAAAAGTAATCTTGACATTAGGAACCCATAGATTCTGCCTGGTGTGGACCTAAACCTACCATTGTTGAAAGTCGGATTCACTATAACCCTAGTAATTCCCACAGACGGCGCCAATTGTAAGGATCCGATTTGAACTCCTAGCCCACTACTAGGATGGACTTAGGCCCAAAAAGCCCAAAACAATAAATTTATAGAGAATGGGTTGGAAATCTAGGTTTTAGTTAATTAAACGAACACTAGAATGAGTTTAGATGATAAGAGAATGAAATGAAAAGGGTTTGTATTGAAGAAAAATCGTCATCGGCAAGATCCGAGGAAGTCTGTTCTAATATATTATTCTCAAATTCGATTACAAATTTAGTTCCTAAAGGCTACAGTGTTTTTCTCTTGAATTCCCGATCCCCCTTCTTGTTGCCGCCCTCTTCTTTTATACTTTCTTTTCTTCTCACCTCCACCTTCCACGTGCATGCTAGATGATTAGTGTTGATACTTGTCCCATCCACACTTTCCATCAGTCTCCATGTAGTAGCTGTAAGGCTGAAATGCACTGTTCAGGTATCACTTCCACATTAATGCGGTCAGTAAGTTAGCTACAGTGCATTTAATGCGGAGGTAGCAACTTTCTCCTTAGATATTTTAGGGCACTTCCCTGCCTACCATCTTGACAATGCTTATCAACACTCACGAGACTTCTTCAGACATCATCTTGATCGGCAGACAACCTTTTTAGACCTCGGCATTGGTCAGCCAAGGATGCATTTATCCTCGGCCCATCTCCTTGAGCCATTATGGTCAAAGTTGACCTCTATTTACTATACAATCCTTTCTAATAAAGATTTCCCCTCGTCGAACAATCCCTTGTCCTCTGATTGGGCCACAAGCCCAATAATACAAACAAATGATGGACTTCTAGGCCCAATATCCCTACAATTATATATATATATATTTATATAATTTCTAATAACAAATTTATCAGGAGATCCTAATTTAAGATTTAGCTATAAATATTTTTATTCTTCTCTCGTTTTTTTCTTCTTCTTTTTATATTCATATTTACATTTTTCTAGTAGGGCATTTATAATGGAAAAAATGTTTACAAATAAAATAAACACTATCTATAATACAATATAAAACTATAATATCCTAAGAAAAAAGACAAACTTTAAAGCATATAACAATATTATATAATTTTATCAAAGTCACTATTGTAATTTTACTTAATAATAGAATCACCAAATTGGCTCAACATGCCCAAACAGAGACAAATTTAACACACAACTTGATGAATTTATTTTAAAAAATAAGTACTACTTTTATATGGAGAATCAAATTTCAAGGTTTAAGTGACTGTTTGGGAACTTATTTAGCTGAAACTAAAATCAATTTACTGAAAGTATTGTAGATAAAGCTAAAAGGTAACTGAAATAGTATAATGGGATCTATGAATAGTACTGTTGATGCCCATTTTTACAAATTGGTATCCAAAAGCCCATGAGGAAGAAAGCCCAATAAGAAGCAAGGCTCAAAAGCCTATATGGAGGAAAGCCCAATGAAAAGTAAGGCCCGAAGACCCACCAAGAAGACCGAAGAGTAAGAAATGTCCAAAGAAAGAAATGCAAGGGAAAGCGATCTACAGCAGAATACAGATCTGCAACAGAATACAACTCTGTAGCATAATACAGATTTGCCGCGGAGTACAGTTCTTCAGCAAAATGGCTTCGACAGATCAAGGTAAATTGGGCCTAACACCCTTTTGATCCAGTCAACATTATTTGGCCCACAAATACCCAAATCCTTTTGTATAAAAAGATAGGTGTGAAAACTAATATGAAAAAGTACGATGAAAAGAAACAAGGAACAACGGGAAGTGTCAGCAGCAAGAATTGCGTGAAGGAAAGAAAAGCCAAACTAAAGGAAATGACAAATACAACAGGAAACGCATGAAGAAATAAGACAAAGACACTCAGCAGAACGAAACAAAGTTAATCTGCTATGACAGAAACGGCGTGGAAACGAAAGAAGACAAAAACAGAAGATAGTGGAACAAGCACACAAGGGTCGGAGCACCACCAACTTGTACCCAGCCAATACAATGGAGGCGGGTCCACAGACAATAGGATTCAGAAGGTGTGGTTTGGTGGTGGGGGGAAATGGGTCTATATTTGGTTTCCAGCCGTAACTTCTTTTGGGAATATATCCTGCTGGGATGGTATCTTACCCAAAATAGGTAGTAGATGGCTGGGACCATCTGATGCATGTCATATAGGTAGGTGGTGAGGTAGCTCAATCCTTATCCATTTGAACCTAGAGATAGAGGTGTACAGCAAGAACAAACGAAATGCAGCAAACGTATATTGAGTAGTGATAGTGGCTGGGCAACCAATGGGTTGGTGGGCAATCCTGAAGGAATGCCCACAACAAGCCAAAAACAATTGGTGAAACTCTAGGCGTAAAAGGGAGAAATCTCATTGAATCAGTTTACTATAAAAGGAAGAGGTAGCCATGGATGAAAAAAGAGAGGAACATATGGTAAGAAAGTAGTAAGCACCGAGAGAGAGGGACCGAAGAAAAGGAAATATCAAAGGGGGAACAACCCACGGCAAGAGAGCAGTAAGAAACTAAGAGTAAAAAGAACAGAGAGAAAGAAAGAAGAAAGAAAGTGGTAAAAAAAAGAGAGAAAACATGGCAAGAATAGGGGCATGCATCAATAGACTATCTTTTCCTTCCCTCTTAGCAAACCCACTTTTTGAAGTCCCCCAAAAGTAATAACTAGTAGTCATTTAGACCTATTCTCCAAAATGCACAACTTTGATGGCAAACACTTATGACAAGATTGTTTAAGTTGGGGTTTGGGTTTCTTCTTGGTTTACTTATTCTACGGGAAGATTCAATACTTGATCTCGTTCGCAAATATATTTGATTTCACTCGTTAGAACTTATATTTGTGGTATATAGTCGATTTTCTATAGCACATTTTTATCACGTTCACTGCATTAGTTGTCCTACTATGGTATCTTTATTTGTTGTACTAGTTATTCTGTTGCATCACCTTTTTATTATATTTACCGTGTTAGCTATTATACTAGCTAAACCTTTTATGTTGAAGTTTTCTTAGTTCTTTGTTATTACGTGTTTTACTTTTGACACGAACTAATCATTATCCTGCCATAAGTATATATACATATACCTTGTATCTCATGTTCTGCAAAATATATTGTATATATGTATATGTGAATATGTATATGTACAAATACGAATATATGTATGTATATATTTGAGAATACACTAATCCATGTAAACTAATGTTTGTTTGATGGGTATTTTCTTTGGGTTTTAGAGTTGTTTATGTGCAGGAAGTGGAGAAGAAGTGGAGAAATATTTTCTGCAGTGGAGAAGAAGCGGAGAAATATTTTCTGCAGTGGAAAATAAAGAGTAGTCATTCACGTTCTAGAAAAGTGTAGAAAACTTTACTGCACATCAGAACACTTTACTGCACAACAGAAAGTTAAGAAAAGCTAGCTCTGCAACAGAAAATGCAGAAATGTCACGTTGCAAAAAAATACAGAAGACGTTACTGCATAGTAGTGCACAACAGAAAGTTAAGAAGAGTCAATCATGTGGCAAGAACTGGAGAAAAGTTCATTTTGCAACAAAAACGGAAAATAAGCCCATTTTGCGGCGTCTTCCCTTGGATTTTGGACTCAACTATTGCGCACAAACTGGCAGCGGCAGAACGGTACCTTGGAGTCCATTTCACGAGGCGTCAGACCCAACTTCCTTCTTAGAAAAAGCTTAGACTAAGCATTATCCAATAACATCAAGATGCGTGTCTATGGTACAAGAAACGTAAAAAGAACCCTCAACAAATACCAAAAAGTGCAATGAGACCCATGAATAGTAGCAAAAATAAGCTAAATAACAAAAAAAAAACTCGCTTTTTAAACCAATGCCAAACGCACACTAAGTATACAATTTAACATAAAAGAAAAGAATATATTTAAAAATAAATTAAAGGTTTAAATTTACCTTGGATAAATTTTTTTTTTAGAGAGTTTTAGTCTATGGCGTCTGCTCCTGATGATGTGCTCCTGATGATAGCTATTTATCATCAGACCAAGACACCAATCAATTTTTGGTGTAGGCGGTGATTGAACCCTAGATCTTTTATTCAACTATCAAAGACTCTACCAGTTGGTGTGGGAAATTGATAATTAATGATAATTTGACACAGTAAAAATAATTTTGTTTTGGTGAATTTATACTGGGATTTCAATTAAGTTTTATTTCTATTGACCAACAATTTCGGAGGTCTTCTTGGGATGAAAGAGAGAACATACAACCAATCCATGCTTTTATTTTATATTATTTTCAAATAAATTAATTATTGCCCCAAAATTTTGAGGCCTTCTTTTTACCTAATGGAGGTCCTACTTCCTACGCAATGGCCTACCCTAAGAGTCAAGGCTCATCTTTATTGTGGATTATGGGGGGCCAAAGTTGTGTGTATGTATATATATTATATAATTCAGTAATTGGGAGAGAGAAATTTAAATCTTTGATGTTTTCGTTGGAACTTAATCCAACTTGAACCTTATAGGTTGAATTGAGTTATGTTCCGTTTGGTACACCCACTCAAATACATGTTTTCAGTTTTTAAACAACATTACACGAATTTTTACATACTTTTTTACCCACACATATTTTTACACGTATTTTTAAATAACAAAATATATATTTTTAAGTGTATGTACCAAACACCTCTATAGCTTTTAGAGTTGATATCATAGATGGGGTTATGTTGAAAAACTCTTAAATTCAACTCAATCCAACCATGCACACCTACTAAGCAGTAACCATTTAGGTAATTTTATAGGCATTTTCAAGTTTCACTTGCATGTTTGGGTGAATTAATGTGCAAGGGCCCGAGTTTTGAGTAGATGATTGGACAGTAGGAGTTGATTTGATTGAGCCAACCTATGACATTGACAAGAAGCCAACCAACCGCATCACTATTACCTAATATTCTAAGGAATTATTAGTAAAACTATCCTTCCCCCAAAAAAAAAAAAGTAAATTTAGTTAGCAACATGTACAATGCTGTCAATGCACATGAAATTTTAACAAATATAGGCTGTGTTTGTTTCGTGTAAAACGTTTTTCGAAAAATACATATTTTTCGGAAATGTTATTTTTTGGAAAAGGAAAATATTTTTAAGCGTTTGGTTGAATTATGAAAATTGTTGTGGAAAATATTTTCATGTGTTTGGTTCTATTAGGAAAATGCTATTTTCCGGCAGCAAATTCCGGCAACAACAACAACAACAACAGCAAATTCTGGCAACAACAACAACAACAACAATCAGTTCATCAAAAAAAAAAAACAACAACAACAATCAAATTTTTTAAAAAAAAAAACTGAGAGATCGAGGAAGAGAGAGCATGGAGGCGATGGGTCGGCGGTCGAAGGCGATGGGTCTGGTTCGTGGATCGGCGAGCTCGAGGAGGCGATGGGTCTGGGTCGAGCGGCGTTGGAGCGATCGGCGCGGTGCTGCGATTTCCCTTTGATTGATCGGCGCGGTGCGATGGCGAGGTCTGGGTCGAAGGTCTGGGTCGTCGAAGGTCTGGGTCGTCGGTCGAAGGTCGAAGGTCGAAGGCAATGGATCGAACGTCTGGGTCGAACGCCTGGGTCTGGGTCGAACGGTTTAGGCTTTGGGTTCGTGGGTCGCCGGCTCTGGTTCGAAGATCGGTGGGTCGTGGCGATCGTGAAGATGGGTTCGCTGGCGAGCTGGGCTCTCTCTCTTCGATCTGGGCTCTCCGTTTCTTCCTTCCTCTCTCTCTCTCTCTCTCTCTTCGTGCTCTGTTTCTCTTTTCCGGAAAATTGGATTTGAAGTGAAAATGGAAGGTGAATTCGTTTTCAGCCTTGACCACTGGTCAACGGAAATCAATTTTCGGAAAATGCGTTTTCCGTGCGCAACCAAACACCTGTAAATACTGAAAAGTATTTCCGGAAATGCTTTTCACCCGATTCAAACGCAGCCATAATCTTCTCTCACCTTTTTATTTTTTTTCTTCTTCTAACTCTAAATATGATAGTTGATCATTATAGTAGTTATCAATAGATATTTATCATATATGTTTTTTTTTAGAAGAAATAGACATTTATCATGATTATGCTTGTATATGAAATTATCTATCTTAACATTTAAAGAAAATATGTTGTGATAGGATTTTACTTGAGGTTGTAAAAAAAAAATATATATATATATATAGATAAAAGGTTTTATAAGAAATGCTTATATATAATTTTAACTCAATTTGTAAAAAAACTATATTATAATAATAATGTGGAAAGTATGTACTTTCAAAAACTTTTCTAGGAAGATTATAAGAAGTCAGATAAAAGTCAAAAAAATTTATTTTTATGATGTATAATTCGGAATCAAGTAATACAAGGTTGCATTGATATCTTGATTGCTTAAATCAAAATTTCATTGATCAAATTATTCATACTGTAATGACATAGACACTATTTCTACAACATATGTCACAATTTGTTGAGTAGTAAGTTGTAATTGATTTTCATATGAGCTATCCCCAACGTCACTTTACGATCAACCCTTTAAGAAAAAAGATAAAAGCTCCAATGGATGCTATTAGTTTCAAAGTTAAAGCTTTTGAAGTGGATCTCTAGTTTGCTATGGATGTGAGAAAATTTGAGTTTGTGATTGAAGGAGACTTGATGATCACATTCCAGGCTCTAAGTGAACAATCCTCTCCCCCCTCTTCGATGGCTTCGGTTATATAAATGGCACGATGTCTACCATTCATGATTTCAATCGAGTCAAGATATCCCATGTTCATAAGGAGGTAACAGACCAACTCATTTGTTCGCAAAACATAATTTAGACATTGATGATTTAGAATGTAATTTATGCTTTTCGTCCTGAATAAAATTCTCAGTTTTCCAATAAAATTTTTTAAAAAAATGTCACCTAAGCATTTGTGACAAAAAAAAAGAATGCTAAAAAAATTTGTGTCTACATTCTTATTATTACTCAAACAAAGGTGATGTTCAATTTCTAATACGGAAAACAGCACTTGGTGGTTTCAATTGTTTAAATTAGAAGTTAGAGAAATGAAATTATAATTTGATGAAATTTCGAGTAAATAAAAGATGAAAAGGATTGGGTGCGGCCCATTGCACTGAATACATCTCTCTCTCTCTAGCAATCCTCTTAGAACAAAGACACATGAGTATAGTTATCCTAATAGGGACGGAACCATGTACAAGCTAAGGGGGGTATCCGCTTGAATCGACAGATTTATTAAAATTTTGTCAGTAAATCAATTGGTTGCACCTAACTTAATCAATTGGTCAACAAATTTATTTATTGAGTATAACATGTTATTATCGGACAAAATTGCAAAATACCCTTTTTGGGCAAACTAAGCAGCATTTTGTCCTTTTTCTCAAACTAATTAGGGAAATACCCCTCTTTTGAAACTCGATTTTCTCAAAATCGAGTTATAAAAAAAAAAAAAATTCTGGAGCCCTATAGCGGCGTTTTTAAAGACCTATAGTGACGTTTTCAGAACCTATAGTGACGTTTTGTAACTCGACTTTCAATAAATCGAGTTATAGGCAATTTTTTTAATTTTTTTTACCTATAACTCGATTTTATATAAATTGAGTTACAAAACGCCACTATAGGTCCTGAAAACGCCACTATAGGCTCCTTAAAAACACCGCTATAGAGCCTAAATCGATTTTGAGAAACTCGATTTTCAAAAGAAGGGCATTTCCCTAATTAGTTTGAGAAAAAGGGTAAAACGCTGCTTAGTTTGCCCAAAAGGGGCATTTTGCAAGTCCTGTTATTATCTTGTTGCGGCTTACGAACTTAAAACCTCAAATTTGATCAATCCTTTTAGAACAAAGACACATGAGTATAGTCATCCACTTGAATCGACAGATTTATTAAAATTTTGTCAATAAATCAATTGGTTGCACCTAACTTAATCAATTGGTAAACAAATTTATTTATTGAGTATAACATGTTATTATCGTGTTGCAACTTATGAACTTAAAATCTCAAATTTGATTGAGAATTGGATCTAGACTCTTCGATTTTTGCACCAAATAATTTACTTGCCACAAAAATAAATAAAAAAATAGATGGGACACATGGCGTAAAATTAAACTTCAATTAAAATTTAATTTAGAATCTAATTAACTTCAATTAAAATTAAATTTAGAATCTAAGTTAAAACACTCTAATCACTAGTTGATAGTCAAGTAAATGGGAAAATTTTTGCTCCATACTAGTATGCAACAATTGTTGCATGATGGATTATGTAGCAAAAAAAAAGAAAGCAACACGTGTCTAAATGCCATTATGTAGCAAAACGTTTCACCAAGTAAATTGTGGCAAAATGTGTGTTCTTAGGTTGCGTTTGGCATAGGCTTAAAAAGCTAGATTTTTCTATTATTTAGCTTATTTTTGCTACTATTCACGAGTCCCATTGTACTTTTAGATGTTATTCATGATCCTACTGTACTATTTCAGCTACCTTTTATCTTTATCTACATTACTTTCAGCAAAAAAATTTTAATTTCAGTTAAATAAGTTATTCCCAAACAGACTCTTAGACTTTATTTTTTTTTGGGTACAAACTCATTAGCATTGTAACTCCCAACTATAACCAACATGGGAAATACTTATTTCGGATTTGAATTTGTCCTGCAATTCGAAAATTACTAAAGTATACTTGTTCCTTAAAAAAAAAAAAAGAGAAAATGGAAAAAAGTGAAATTTTAAAAAACTTATGCCAAAAAAATTGTCATGACTTGTCAATAGGCAATTGGATTACATCATTACACATGGCTCCACAACTTAAAGCACTCTAATTACTAGTTGATATTGAAGTAAGTTATGGCAAAATATGTGTCCAAACGTTTGTTCTAACTTCTAAAATTTTATTTTTAGTTACATACTCAACAGTTCTGTAACTCCCAACCATAACCAACATGGGAAATACTTATTAACTCCAATGAATGCTATTAGTTTCAAAGTTAAAGCTTTTGAAGTGGATCTCCAGTTTGCTATGGATGTGAGAAAATTTGAGTTTGTGATTGAAGGTGACTCGATGATCACATCCCAGGTTCTAATTGAACAATCCCCTCCCTCCTCTTCGATGGCTTTGGTTATATTATATATATGGCATGATGTTTTACCATTCATGATTTCAGTCAAGTCAAGATATCCCATGTTCATATGGAGGTAACAAACCAACTCATTTATTAACAAAACATAATTTAGACATTGATTATTTATTTACTTGGATTGAAGAGAGTCCTTATTTCTTAGAACAAGTTCTTCTCTAGAATGTAATTTATGCTTTTCGTCCTGAATAAAATTCATAGTTTTCCAATAAAAAATTAAAAAAAAAAATGTCACCTAAGCATTTTTTACCCAAAAAAAAAAAGAATGCTAAAAAAATGTGTCTACATTCTTATTGTTACTCAAACAAAGGTGATGTTTGTTTTCTAATACGGAAAACAACACCTGGTGGTTTCAAGTTTAGAAGTTATAGAAATGAAATTATAATTTGATGAAATTTAGAGTAAATAAAAGATGAAAAGGACCAAGGCACACCCTTGGTGCAATAGTCACTCCACAAATATAAGTGCTTGTGAGGTGTGAGGGGAAGACTCGGAATTTAAGTCTCCAGGAGATAATTTTACACATATATACACTAAGATTAGGTTATAGTAGAATTTTTATCTTATATTAAAAAAAAAAAAAAAAAAAAAAAAAAAGATGAAAAT
Organism: Quercus aquifolioides; assembly: GCA_019022515.1. Taxonomy (NCBI): domain Eukaryota; kingdom Viridiplantae; phylum Streptophyta; class Magnoliopsida; order Fagales; family Fagaceae; genus Quercus; species Quercus aquifolioides. Next base: position 21,999,781 of record CM032335.1, on the reverse strand, counting down.
GATTGGGTGGTGGCCCATTATACTGAATACATCTCTCTCTTTCTATAGCAATCCTTTTAGAACAAAGACACATGAGTATAGTAATTGACAAATTTATTAAAATTTTGTCAATAAATCAGTTGGTTGCACCTAACTTAACCATTAAAAAGATTATAACACGTTCTTATCTTTGCGACTTGCAAAAACCTCAAATTTGAACGAGAAAATGCACCTTCATTGACCATAAAACTTTTATAGTGTGTGTGTATATATATATATATATATGAGTTAGAATCGAATTGGATATAGATTCTTCGGTTTTTGCACCTAATAATTTACTTGACACAAAAATTAAAAAATTAGATGGGACACATGATACAAAATTGAACTCCAATTAAAATTCAATTTAGAATTTAATTGAATTTAGACTCTTTGATTTTTGTATCTAATAATTCACTTGACACACAAATTTAAAAATTAGGTGAAACACATGGCACAAAATTAAACTCCACTTAGAATTTAATTGAATTTTTGTTTCAACTTTGATTATATTTATTAGTACAAATTATAATCAATAAATATTTTCTAGAATCAACGTTTTGCATTAATGGTTAATAAGATGGAGAAGCAGAGAATCTTTTCAAAAAATAAATAAGAGTCATACTAACAAGTGCCCTTAGGACATTAGTTAATAATCCATTTTAAGAAAGTTTTGACACAACTTTTATAGGAAATAAAAACAATTGTCAAAATATTAATAGGTCATGCTAACGAGTGCCCTTAGGGCATTAATTAACAATCAATTTTAGGAAAATTTTGACACCACTTTAATGTAAAATAAAAAAAATATCAAAAGATTAATTGTTTTTTTCCCATAAAAACTTTCTTTAAATAGATTATTAACCAATGCTTTAAGAGTATTCGTTAGCATTTCTCAATATTAATTACTTTTTTTTTCTTTTTCTATAATTTTTTTTTTAAAATGAATTGTTAACCAGTATCTTAAGAATATTTGTCAACATTTCTCAGTAAATAAATAAATAAATAAATGGGAGAACTCGTGAGAGAGTTTCCAAAGAATGTATTAAAAAAAAAAAAGAGTTATCATGAAAAGGTAGCATTTTAGACCTCGTAATCAACAATTAATTTTGTTTAGCAAAAAAATCAACTTTTTCTTAATCTCTAGAATCAAGCAACAATTAATTTATTCCTAAAAAAAAAAAAAAAACAACAACAACAACAACAATTAATTAGATGACACGAAAGTGACTAAGGAGTACCACTGGTCCACAGGTTCACGGCTACCAGATGCCTGATCAAGCCACCCTATCATGAAGTCATCAATGGAAGTAAGTGCCCGTTTGTTTGGGCGTTTTGAAGCCAATATGCGTGTTTGCAAAATGTGCGTTCCTTATTTGCGTTTGGTTCAGCCCAAAACGCAACTTTTTGAAAAAAGCTGCGTTTTGGGCCAAGGCAAAAATTGATCTGAAAACGCGCATGAAAAATGCAGCTGAGGAGGTCCATAATCAAAAGGAAATGCGTGTTTCTACCCGTTGCCTCTTTCAGATTACGAAATTACCCTGCGGATGTCCATCTCTTCTCTGCTCTGCCCTCTCCGTGAACCTTCTTCCTCTTCTTCTTCTTTCTTTCGTCTTCTTTAACGCGCACAAAATCAACAAAATCAAACCAAACCCAACTCAAAATCAACCCAAAACAAAATCAACTCAAAATCAAACCCAAACCCAAAATCAAAATCAAACAGAAAATCAACTCAAAATTAAACTATTAACTGAAAATCCATAACCCAAACCCAAAATCAAAATCAAATACAAACCCAATGTTTCAATCATCTTCATCTTCATCATCATCATCTTCTCTCTTCCTCTTGGCTTTCGAATTGTCAAAAAAAAAAAAAAAAAAAAAAAAAAGAGCTCAGCGGACCAGAACGTTCTGGAGGAAGTGAAAGGTTTTGTTGAGGTTCAAAATAATTAAATAGCCACAAATAGGCCCAAAGAGATGGAAAAGACATTGGGCCCATTTCACACAAAAAAAAGAGAGAAATAATAAAGGGTGGGCTCTCACAATAAAGAAAAGAGAGAAGAAAAGATAAAAAGGGGAAGAAGCCCAGAAGGATCTGATTTGGAGGTCCACGAAAAAAGGCCCAAGAAAACAGATAAAATCAGCAAGCCAAAGAAAAAAACCCAGAAAGCAGAAATTGGGTCAGGACGTCCAGAAGCTCCCTAGAGGCAGAGGATCCCTGGACGCGCGAAGTGAAATTAAAACAGATTTGAAGAGAGAAAGGAGACAAAAGGCACGCGGGCCTTATGACCCAGACACGCAGTGGAAGTACAAGGCAAAACGCAGAAGCTTGGTTCCAACCATTTGGAGAAAGAGACAAGGAAGAGTACGACTGGAAAAAGCTGGAGCAAAAGCCAAAAAGCCTCAGGTCAGCCAACGGGAAAATCTGGAAATAGGAAGCTAGCTGGAAGACTTTCATCTTGTCGCAACAAAAAGAAAGAAACTATGAAGAAAAGGAAACGACATGATCCTGAAGCAATCAGGCACGGGACAGACTTTAAGGGGCAAAATGGAGAAATCGTTAGTACCCCGGGAGCCCGAAGCTGTGCTATAAAAGGAGGGAGGGATCCATGCTATAGGGGATCCGAATTCAGAGAAGGAATAGAGAATTCATCTACGTTTAGAGCATTTTAAGGCATTCACAAGTGCTTTCCTGAAGTCTCGTAAAAATTGTAAAAGAGACTCTGTAAACTTAAGAAAAAAACAGAGGAATTTGTTCCCGGTATCCCAGAGACAGCCACTACAGTACGCGCTCGGATTCAACAAGTTCAAACTTTGCAAGTCTTTGAAGCTGGAATGGCTATCAAAGTCTGTAACTTTTGAACTCAGTTGAACCTTGCATCACGTCTTAGTGAGCATTGTAATCACAATTAAAGGAAACTAATGAAATACACCTCACTAATCAGAGGATCCCTAACGTGTTCTTTACATTACATTTCACTTATTATGCATTTCCTTTACTGTTAAATTGTCATTCAATACGAATATGCTTTTTTGTTAGCTGTTTCTATTGTAGGAAGTTTGTTCTGTGCACCAATCGATTCTTAAAACAGCCCCTTTAGCTGCGGAGAATCGATTCCAGTCCACCAAGAACATCTTACACGGCCCAGGATCCTTGGGCCATAGTGCTGAAGAAAAAGCACTTTCACAGGTTTCAATCATCTTCATCTTCATCATCTTCTGCTCTATTCCTCTCGGCTTTCGAATTGTCAAAAAAAGAAAAAGAAAAAAAAGAGCTCAACTGACCGGAACGTTGTGGAGGAAGTGAAAGGGAAAGAATGAAGACAAAATGAGAAGTGAAATGTTCTGGAGTGGTAGGCAAAAAAAAAAAAAAAGAGAAGAGAAGGGTACGTGTGTGGAGGAGAAAAAAAGAGGGAAAAAACTGAAAAAAAAATAAAGAAAGAAAGAAGGAAATGTTACCGTGATATTTTCACAATAAATTTTAAGAGGTAGGTTATTATTAGTTAATATTGGTGAGAAAAAAATAATTTTTTTAGAAAGAGAAAAAAATTATTTTAATAGTACGTTAAAATTAAAATTAGTATCAATTTTTATCACAATATTTTCACAATACTTTCACAATAAATCTTAAAGGGTAGGTTATTATTAGCTAATATTGGTGAGAAAAAAAAAATTTGGAAAGAGAAAAATTGATTTAAGTATAAGAAGTAGTTGATTTAAGTATGAAATAAACTCACATAAAATATATATATATATATATATATATATATATATGAAATAAACTCCCTTATATATACATTGTCCTTTTTGGTAATTTATTCTTCAAACTGCCACTTTTATAAGTGCTAGCCAAACACTCAGCTTTTTCAAAAAGCACTTTTTAACAGTTTTTACCAAACACTCAGCTTTTTGAAAATGCACTTTTTTATTATGCACTTTTTAAAAACTCTACTTTTTCATCATGCACTTTTACAAGAAGTTGAACCAAACTCACCCTAACTAGATGCGATCATGTGGAACTCGCAGTTTCACTTGAGCGTGAAGAAAGGGTCAGTATCACAACATCCAAGATAGGGTCTGTCTGATAAAGGAATTCTTTTAAGACGAGGAACACACTTTTGTGTCTGTCGGTGACAGTTTATTTAGTTTTTACTGTTGAAGGTATATTGAAGTATATTTATATATTGAAAAAAGTGAAAAAAAATTAGGAGAAATTGAGGATTTAAAAAGCTGGTACCAGTTTCTCAAAAAAAAAAAACCTAACTGTTACCAAACAAACTGTCACCATTTATCCATTCTGATTGAATTACATCATGGCACAGGGCTTCACCGCTTCACAACTTAAAACACTCTAATTATTTGTTGATATTCAAGTAAATGGGAAAGTTTTTACTGCATATTGGTATGCAGTAATTTTTGTATAATGAATTATGTGACAGTAAAAAGAAAAGAACATGTGTCTAAAGGCTGTTATGTAGAAAAACCTTTCCCAAGTAAATTATGGCAAAATGTGTGTTTTTAAACTTTATTTTTTTATACAAACTCATCAGTATTGTAACTCCCAACCATAACCAACATAGGAAATACTTATTTTGGATTTGAATTTTTTCTATAATTCAAAAATTATTAAAGTATACTTTACCTAAAAAGATGTGAAATAAATGGGAAAAATGGCCGTTTAGTATGACATTTTAAGCAATAATTTTCAGTTTTTAAACAACATTACAAGTATTTTCACACACTTTTTCACTCACACGTATTTTCAAAAAATACAAACAACGTTACTAGAATAACATTACTAAATGGCTCCTAAATTTTAAAAAATTGATGCCAAAAAAACTGTCATGACTTGTCAATTGGCAATTGGATTACATCATTATACATGGCTCCACAACTTAAAGAACTCTAATCACTAGTTAATATTCAAGTAAGTTGTGACAAAATATATGTCCAAGCGTGTGTTATTAGACTTTATTTTTAGGTACATACTCATCAGTATTGTATCTCCCAACCATAAGCAACATGGGAAATATTTATTTCGGATATGAATGTGTTCCACAATTTCATATTGAGCGGTAGGTAGGTAGGTAGGTAAGACCATTTTACAAGTTTTTGATTCTTGATGTATCTATAGCCATAACATTAGTTTCAGCTTTCAGTGGAAATGGGAGAGTTTATTTTATTGATCATACGGAAATGGGAGAGTAACTCAGGGGCGGAGCTGCACTTAGCAATGGCCCCCCCAAAATTTTTTAAAAACTTCATAATGTATGTATATTTTGCAATTGTTTAAAATATTAGACCTTAAAATCAATATTTGGCCCCTCCAAAAAATAAGAGCTGGCCCCAGCAAAAAAGAATTGAACAACTAATTGTTGGGTTCCAAAAAATAGTTGTTAAGAACAACAAACTATCCACCTTGTAACATAAATAGTTGTTACTTTCAAAATTTTAGTTTTTTCCTCTCTTAATTGGTAAGTTTTGTTTGTTGAGTTCAAATAGTAAGTTTTTAATAAAATAAATTTCTCTTAGAGTTATTTTATTTGACACTAAGTCTTTTTGTTGTTTTTGTTAAGTTTCAAATTGTTTGTCAATACTTAATTAGTTAGTCACAAAGCATCAAATGAAAAAAAAAAAAAACTACACTGAGGATATGTAATGTTAGGGAGTGACAATACTTAAAAAGCAATTTTCTCTTCGAACCACATCTTCAAACCACAGGTAGACAACTTAAATTCAATCAAATCTCAAGTAGGTAAAGTGTCAAATTTTAAACCACAGGTAGCCAACTTAAATTGCAGCAAAACTACAGGTGGATAAATTGTAATTTGCCCTTAATTGAATAAGTTGAAAATAATTTAACTTGAAAATTTTCCTTAAAATTGATTGAAACATTAATTACATTCAAATGCCCAATTATTCAAGTCTATTTCACTGTTGAATTTTATTTTCAGAACTAGCTTGTAACCCCATGCATATGCATTGATACACTTAAAGATATACAATAAGATGCATAATATAATTCATATATATATATATATATATATAATTTAAATATTATTGATAGTCATTTTTATATTTTGTTAACTCTTTAAAAAAATTTGTAAGGATATTATTAGGCATAAAATGTAAATTGTCCATATTTAAAAAAAAAATTATCATGAAGCACTTTTTTTATTTTTTATGATTCATTTATTCTAAACTCTTTGGTTTTTGTACTTAATAACTCACTTAAATGAATATTTATGATGTAGTCTCACATTTGATTTTAAAATTAAAAATTAAAATTCTTTAAGAATAAATAATTTAGGACACATGGCGCAAAATTAGAACTTCAATTTGAAATTTTAATTCAAGTTTCTCTCAGTTTCACCTATTTTATATATATTGTAGGGTCAGATTCTGCAGCCCAAGCCCAAGGAGGTATGGATTTTGAGCCCAGTGAACCCAAAACAATAAATTTGTAGAGAATGGGTGAAAGAGCTAGGCTAAAAATGAAACAACGGTCTTAAACAGCAGTACTTATGGGAGAATTTGTATTAATACGTGCTCGGACGGATGTAAATGCCACGTCCGAAGAGGTGTTTTCCATTGATGAACTTTGGGTTACAATTCTTTAGAGTTACAGTAGAATAATACTCTTTTTTCTTTCTGATTTTTCGACCCCTTCCTATCAGAGACACCTCTCTCTTATATAGTACTGCCTTTCCACATCTTCACCATCCACTTGTTGATCATCTAGGCGCCCACTTGAGTGCATGTCCCATCAGAGGTGTTCTTTAGCCGTGTGAGTGGTGGTAGCTGGGCTGATACTGTTCAGGGGTCTTCTCCACATTAATGCGGCCAGAGAAGTAGGTGCAGTGCATTTAATGCGGTGGTTGAGGTCTCTCTTAGATATTTCTTCGCTCCAGTTATCTTCATTCGTGTCCGAGGTTCATCTCAGTCATTACATCTGTCAAGGGGATCACTTGGGCTGCAAAGGGTTGAATGTCAGACCAAGACTCTTCGGATCGGAGGGTATTGGACTCCTCGGCCCATCGAACATCTCCTCGGATCACGGCCATGCTCCTCTCCTGACATGTTCCTTTCTCAGTGCCTCCAAATGAGCTTCTTCATCTCTTCGGAAAACAGTGATCCTCGGATAGGGCCTTGGGCCCAATGCGCTAGGTTGGGCTTTTCTCCCCCACAATAGCCCCTCAAAATTGTAGTTTTTCCCTCGCATCCGAAGAGAAAAAGTAGGATTTTGACCTGCCACGGCACAAAAAAGCTTCAGGCAAATTTGAACTGGCACGTATGTGAGCATGGGAATAGACGCTTCATTAATGCCGCTGCGGTTTCCATATTCCCAAAGCGTTGCATTAATTGCACCAGGTGGCGCCTTGTCTTTCGTATCAACGGTGAACGATCGATCAAACGGCTGTGGTTTTTTCTTCGGAATTTGGGCGGGAGTGCCCCTGACCCTTCGTTTGACCCCATATAAAACCTCAGAGGAAGTTACCTTCCTCTTACTTTGCGAATTTTCAGACGTTCCAGCAAGAACAGACGCACCACTCCGTCCAAATCTCTCAGTTGCTAATTTCAGGCCTCCCCAGGATCATCACAAACCCTCCTACGAGCCTGAAATCTTCTCCTTGATTTAGTCCTGGTGAGTTATCGTTCACCAAATCGTTTAGTTCTCTCTTCGGCCAGCCATTTCACTTAAGCACCATGGGAAAACTCGAGTACATGATGGATAGCCCTGAGCAAATAGAGGCGTTTAGGACCGCGTATCGCATACCCCCTAACGTGGGTGTGAGGTATTGCCCCCCAGAAAAAATACTAACAGACCGGCAGACGGGAGAGGTGGTTATCCCCCTCATCGCCTTCAAAGAAGGGGGAATGACAATCCCCATGGGCCCCATCACCACCAATTACCTTCGGAACCATAGGCTTACTCCCTGGCAGTGCGCGCCCAATATGTTTAGGATCCTAGGAGCGATTGAGGACCTTGAGCGTCACATGGGGTTGGGACTCACCTGGCTTGATGTGGTACATATGTACGAATGCCACAGCCAGCAAGATGCTGGGTACTACCTAAAATCCCGGTCGGATGTTGTCAGGCTTATTTCCTGCCTTCCCAAATCCAACAAGGGGATGAAAGACGACTATGTGATCGTCTCGGGCGCCTGGCGTGACGGCCATGGTTGCCCAACCAAGCATGGGAAGCCAGGTGTGACATGTAGATTTAGGCACACTGACCATAGGCTTAGGGCTCTCGTCTTTTAACTGTTTTTGATTTCTCTTCGGTCACTATTTCTGAGTTTCTAACCATTTTTTTTTTACTTGCAACAGATAAGAGACAAGTTTCTCCTCGGCTAAGCCTAACGAATGTTGCTGCCCTCAATTACCTTTTAAGGTCGGAGATCTTCGTGAGCGAGGACGGGCAACTACGATCTGCTCCCCTTATTCTTGGATATAAAGGGAAGCCAAAGGGTTTTCAACCGGTCGGCAACGCAATCGTCCAAGGAGATCATCGCCTTGCGCGTATTGACGTTGGTCGGAAGGGCTTCTTGGCGCCAGACGATCTTGAACCTGTACCCCGTCCAATTCCTCGGGCTGCACCTCCCCTTATCCAACCACTCCAGCAAGTTCCCCTCGGACAAGAGATTGAAGGTGAGGGGGCTGGCTCTTCCACTTCCTCGCTAGAAGAACAAATAGACGGATTTCAGTTTGAGGGAGAAGCTTCAAGAGTAAACCAGGTGGTAGAGATCTCAGACGCCGAGGAAGAAGCCTACGAGCAGTCAGGCGCCCATCTTAATTTGTTAGCCACTCATTTAGAAGACTCCTCGAACGACGATATGGATCTGAGGAATTTGATGAAGGGTAGAGGCAAAAAGTCCGACCCGAAAGATGCTGGGACATCTAAAATAGGGGTGACACTTCCTCCAGTGCCTATCCAAGTCCCTGACCCAAACTTGAAACCCATGCCAAACCTGCAGAAGAAGAGACCCCACACTGAGGTTGGGGAAAAACAGGTGCCACCAACCAAGGGGGCCAAGCAGCAAAAGGTGGCACAGGACCACCGAACTCGCAGGGCTTCGTCGACTGAAAGCCGAGACGAGGGCACAATGGCAGATGTGCGCCGAGGAGGAGGGGGACCGTGGACTTGGTCTCCAAAATTGGAGTTGGAGGGCGCTCCAATCCTCTGGGAGACCTCCCTTAGGAATTATGATGGGGGAAGGGCCGGCTACGTTGCTGAGGCCCTGCAGCAACCACTTCTCCTCCCTCATGACATGGAGTCCTTCAGGCGTTTCAATCAGCCGGAGCTCTTTCGATCCCTCAAGAGGGATTTAGCCATCGTAAGTAACCTCAGTCCGATTAGTTGAATCACTGATTTTTGCTTTTCCTATTCTTCTGCGTTTGACATTCAGAGTTTCCATCATGCAGGTCACTCAGCAGATTTACGTAGCCGAGGAGTGGGACAAGAAGAACCGCCTTGAAACCCAGGCGGCGTTCTGCTCCCGAGACGAGGCGGAGAAAGCTCTGGGCCAAATGAAGGACGATTATGCCCGTCTGTCCGGGGAACTCGCGGAGATGACCAGCCAGAAGAAAAGCCTTGACGCTGGGATAAAGAATGTTGAAAAGCAAGCTGAGGATCAGCGTAAGTTGCTAAAGGCGGCAGAGGCCAATTTGAAGACCGAGAGGGAGCTGGTAAACGGGCTAAGGGATGAACTCCGAAAAGCCAAAGACAGCGCCCGATATGCCGAGGAGAAAGCCCAGTTGGCCCAGGAGGCGGTTGAGGCTGAAAAGAAGGCAGCTTACCAGCTGGGGGTAGAGACGGCCACATCCCAGCTTCTAGAGCAATTCGCCTCGGTCAGCCGAGATTACTGCGACATAAGTTGGGGCAAAGCCCTGGATGCAGCTGGAGTCCCTGCCGACTCGGAGCTGAGGCTGCCTGGGAGTGTATACTATGATCCTGATATCCGAGAGCTCCCAGGAACTGATCTCCCTCCTGTTCCACAGCTTCCAGAGGCTTCGGAGCCAATCTTGGTCAGCCATGCTCCTCCACTCACTCTTGGTGCAAGCAAGGAAACTGGTCAGCCAGGCGGCAAGGATAAGCCAGTTGAACCAGCCAAAGAGAAAGGCCAAGGGTCAGGCGAAGAGAAAATTCCTTCTGAGCCCAAGGACCAAGCCCCTGAAACAACTGCTCAGATAGGCCAGGCTGCTGACCCCGTGCTCCCTCCAGCAAAAGAATAGATGTGTAGGGCTTTTACTTTTGCACCTGTGCTTTCTTTTGTTTTATCCGAAGAATTGTAAACTGTCCTTTTATTTATGGAATAGATTCTCATTTGTCTATGATGTTTTAAATACATGTCTTACTAATTATTACTGTCACATACAACTGTACATTGCACTTATAACCAAATAATGCGAATAAATCTGTTTGATACATCATACTTAGGGTGTGAGTAAATAAGAGTGATACTGAAAAGAACAATCCGAATTAGAGTCACTAACAGGTAATGATTTGCATCGAGTAATTTGTGTAAGTGAGACAGTCATAAGTATAACTAAGAAAGACAGTCATTAGGGGGGATTAATCTAAACGCGATCAGGAATTTTAGCACTAAGCCCCAGTGGCAATAGCTGCGTGGGGGTATTGACTAACCTGTCGTTTGGTTCAAGGATTATAGGATTCGAATGTACTCGAGTGTTAACTAACCCTAGTCATCTGGTCCGAGGACTGCAGGCATGACTGGATTTAAGTTTAAACACGAACTGCACCGGAGTGTTAACTAACCCTAGTCATCTGGTCCGAGGACTTCAGGCATGACTGGATTTAAGTTTAAACACTAGAACCGTAACTGAGTGCTAACTAATCCAAATCATCTGGTCCGAGGACTACAGGCATGATTGGATTTAAGTTTAAACACTAGAACTGTAACTGAGTGCTAACTAACCCAAATCATCTGGTCCGAGGACTACAGGCATGATTGGATTTAAGTTTAAACACTATAGAACTATAACTGAGTGCTAACTAACCCAAATCATCTGGTCCGAGGACTACAGGTATGATTGGATTTAAGTTTAAACACTTGAGCTAACGGTGTTAACTAACCCTAATCATCTGGTCCGAGGACTACAGGCATGATTGGATTTAAGTTTAAACACTTAAGCTGGTGGCGGATGAGTGTTAACTAACCCTAATCATCTGGTCCGAGGACTACGGGCATGATTGGATTTAAGTTTAAACACTTGAGAGAAAGCGGTGATTGAGTGTTAACTAACCCTAATCATCTGGTCCGAGGACTACAGGCATGATTGGATTTAAGTTTAAACACTTGAGGAAACTTTACGCAGCAAATTGGTATATCAGTTGAAGAGAAGACTTGATTAATAGAAGTACCTCTTGAGGTTATTTACATTCCAAGGGCGAGGGATTACATGACTATCCAGGTCTTCTAAGAAATATGCTCCAATACCAGCGCCTGAAGTGATACGATATGGTCCTTCCCAATTGGGTCCTAGTTTTCCCCAAGCCGGGTTCTTTGCGGTGCCCACAACTTTCCTCAGCACTAGATCACCAGGCTCCAGAGGCCTTAGCTTTACGTTAGCGTCGTAGCCTTGTCTGAGCTTTTGTTGGTAGTGTGCCAGCCGAACCATTGCATTCTCTCTTCTTTCCTCAATCAGGTCCAAACTCTTCTCTAGTTGCTCGTTGTTGCCGGTCGGACTAAACGAGCTGGTTCTAAGTGTTGGGAACCCTGTTTCCAGAGGAATGACAGCTTCAGCTCCATAGGTCATTGAGAAGGGGGTCTCCCCAGTAGACCTGCGAGGCGTAGTCCTGTAAGCCCAAAGCATGTGTGGCAACTCTTCTACCCACCTACCTTTCGCATCATCTAGCCTCTTCTTCAAACCGCTCAGTATAACCTTGTTGATAGCTTCTGCTTGTCCGTTGCCCTGAGGATAGGCTGGAGTGGAGTATCTGTTCGTAATTCCCAGCTCACTGCAGTAATTCCTGAATGCCCTGCTATCAAATTGCAAGCCGTTGTCCGAGATGAGAGTGTGAGGAACTCCAAACCGTGTGACAATATTCTTCCACACGAACTTTTGCACATCAACGTCTCTGATATTGGCTAGTGGCTCAGCTTTAACCCACTTGGTGAAATAGTCTGTTCCGACCAGGAGGTACTTCTTGTTTCCTGCAGCTTTGGGGAAGGGTCCCACAATATCCAAGCCCCATTGGGCAAAGGGCCATGGGCTAGATAGTGGATTAAGATTTCCCCCTGGCTGGTGAATGTTCGGAGCGAAGCGCTGACATTGATCGCACTTTTTGACGTATTCGTGTGCTTCCCTCTGCATGTTAGGCCACCAATAGCCTTGGGTGAGGGCTCGGTGAGCCAAGGACCTACCTCTAGTGTGGCTCCCACATATTCCTTCGTGCAGCTCTTCTAGCAATGCCTCAGTCGCCTCGGGATGTACGCATAACAAATATGGTCCCTAATAGGAGCGTTTGTATAGATTCTGGTCTTCGGATAACCAGAACTTAGTCGCCTTCCTCCGAACTTTATCAGCTTCTCCCTTCTCTTCAGGCAATATACTTTTTTTGATAAATTTGATTAAAGGGTCCATCCAGCACGGCCCGGCCCTGATCTGGTGAACCTGGACTCCCCCTGACTTCGCCTCCGTAGGCCTGTGCAGGTCCTCGACGAGGATGACCCTCGGCAGGTCTTGTGCCGAAGAGGTGGCAAGCGTGGCCAAGGAGTCAGCATGTGAGTTGCCATTCCTGGGGATGTGTAGCAAACTGAAAAATTCGAACTCTGATTGCAGATGTTTAACACGACCCAAGTATCCCTGCATTCTTTCGTCCTTTGCCTCGAACTCGCCTTGTACTTGACCTACCACCAATCTTGAGTCCGAGAACAACTCCACGGACTTCCCACCCATTCTACGTACCATAGTCATCCCCATCAGTAGGGCCTCATACTCCGCTTCATTATTCGTTGCCGAGAAGTCCAACCTTAGCGATTTCTCGATAATGATTTTCTCGGGGGATATCAATACTAGCCCAACTCCAGAGCCTCTTTGGTTTGCCGCGCCATCGACGTACACTTCCCAATGGGAGGGATTCTGCTGAGAGATCATGCCAACTGATTTTTCATCCATGCCCGACGTGGGCTTCACCTCTTCTAGCTGGGGCTCCGTGAACTCAGCCACCAAATCTGCGAGGACCTGTCCCTTGACCGATGTGCGGGGCATATATCTTATATCGAAAGCCCCTAAGATTGTACCCCACTTGGCAATCCGACCAGTGTAATCAGCACTTCGGAGTATAGTTTTGAGTGGGAGTTGTGTGAGAACGATCACCGTGTGGGCTTGGAAATAGTGAGGTAGCTTCCGTGTGCCAAGCACTACTGCTAAGATAGCCTTCTCTAGTGGCAAGTAACGAATCTCAGCCTCATGTAGCGACTTGCTTGCGTAATAGACGGGCCTTTGTACACCAGAGTCTGACTGTATCAACACCAGGCTCACCGCATAGGGAGCTACAGCGATGTAGGCGAACAGTACCTCATCTGGCTCAGGACTGGACATGATTGGTGGCCGAGCCAGATAATCCTTGAGCTGCTGGAACGCCAAAGCACATTCCTCAGTCCATTCGAATCCCTTCCACTTGTTGAGTAGAGAGAAAAAGGGGCGACACCTGTCTGCTGACCTAGAGATGAACCGATTGAGGGCAGCGGTCATTCCGGTTAGTTTCTGAACCTCCTTGGGATTCCGAGGAGCTCGTAGATCGTTGATGGCCTTTATTTGGTCGGGGTTGACCTCAATTCCTCGGTGGGTCACCATGTATCCTAAAAACTTTCCGGACCCTACCCCAAACGAGCACTTAGAGGCATTTAGTCGTAGCTTGTATTTCCGTAGAATCTCAAAGGTACTTTCAAGGTCCTTCACATGCTCAGCTATAACTTTGCTCTTCACCACCATGTCATCTATGTAAATCTCGATGTTCTTGCCCAGCTGTGGCTCGAACATCCTCGTCATCATCCTCTGGTAGGTAGCTCCTGCGTTCTTTAAGCCAAACGGCATCACTTTATAGTGGTAGTTACCAATAGGAGTGACGAAAGCAGTTTTTTTCTGGTCCTCCAGGGCTAACGGTATCTGGTGGTAGCCTTGGAAGGCGTCTAGGAAGCTCATCCGAGGGTGACCGACAGTGGCATCAACCAGCTGATCGATTTTCGGCATAGGGAACGGGTCTTTGGGGCATGCCCTATTCAGATCCGTGAAGTCTACGCATACTCGCCACTTCCCACTCTTCTTCTTTACCACCACGGTATTCGCTAGCCATTCGGGATAAAAAACCTCTTTGATAGCCCCAGCTGCTTTGAGTTTCGCTACCTCGTCTCTCACTGCGTCGGCATGTTCCTTGGATGGGCGCCGAATAGGTTGTTGCTTGGGGGTGACCAGTGAATTCACCTTCAAGTGATGGCATATAAACTCCGGGTCCACCCCTGGGGCCTCGTAAGCACTCCAGGCAAACACGTCGAGATTTCGCTTAAGAAACTCTATCAGCTCCTCCTTCTCTTGAAGAGGCAGCTGAGATCCGACCTGAAAGAACTTGTCAGGATCATCTCCAATAATCACTTTCGTCAGATCCTCACATCGAGCGCTTTCATCCGGTTCCCCAGAAGGCACTCCCCGAGACTGTAGTTGCTATAAATCCCTCCCAGCCACGTCCGAGGACTCGGCTGGGGCCTTATGCTGAATAGCGGCTACCAAGCACAGTCTAGCAACAGACTGGTCTCCTCGGATCTCATGTATCTGTCCTCCTGATGGATATTTGACCTTCTGGTGCAAAGTAGAGGGGACAGCCCCAAGTGCGTGAATCCAAGGTCTGCCTACGAGTGCCGTGTAGGGCGAATATGCGTCCACGACGATAAAATCCAGCTCCACCACCTCGGAGCCGGACTGCACAGGTAAGCGTATCCGGCCTTTCGGGATGACAGGCCTTCCTTCAAAGCTAAAGAGGGGGGAATCGTACGGCGTCAAGTCCTGGGGTTTTAGGCCTAGCCCCTTGTAGAGGTCCGGGTACATTATCTCCACAGCACTGCCCTGGTCCACCATCACCCTCTTTACATCGTACCCTCCTATTCTGAGGGTGATGACTAGTGCATCATCATGGGGTTGGATGGTGCCGATCATGTCTTCGTCCGAAAACCCCATAACCAGCGGGGCTCCAGACCTAGCTCTCTTCGGTCCTCGGCTCGACTCCCCTGCGGATGGTCGGCCTACCGACATAACTTTCAATGGCCAGGACCCTGTTCTCCCCGGCGCAGCGAAGACGACGTTTATAGTCCCAAGCGGCGGCTTTGAGGGGTCGTCCCTGCGTGGCCCCGAGCCTGTCTGCACTCGGCCGCTGGAGGGGTGCAGAAGGTGTTTCAGTTTACCATCGCGAACCAACTGGTCGAGGTGATCCCACAGGCTCTTACAATCCTCCGTGTTATGCCCGTGGTCTTGATGGTACTGGCAGTAGAGGTTATGGTTGCGTTTCTCGGGGTTTCCTATCATCTTGTTCGGCCACCTGAAGAATGATTCGTTCTTGATCTTTTCCAGGACTTGGTGTACTGGCTCTTTGAACACGGTGTTAACCGATTGAGGATTCATCGATCCTGATTGTCCGGCAAAATCCCTCCGCGGTTTATTGTAATTGTACCGGTCCGACCGCGAATCTCTCCTCTCCTGAGGGATAATCTTATCCTTTCCCTTGCCCTGCTGCTGATCTTCTTCAACCCTCTTATACTTCTCTATGTGGTCCATTAGTTGACGCACGTTTGTGACTGGTTTGCCAGATAGGGATGCCCTCAAACCGTGGTCAGTAGGAAGGCCGAGCTTGAACGTGCTGAGGGTCATTGCATCGTTGTTGCCCTCCACCTCATTGAACATCTCCCAGTATCTGTCTGAATATGCCTTCAAGGACTCGCCTTCCTGCATGGACAAGGATAGCAGTGAAGAGAGAGGCCTGGCCACTCTTCGGCACGTAACAAAACGGGAGCCGAATGCCTGAGTGAGCTCTTTGAAGAAGTTGATGGAGCCCGCCTTCAAACCATCAAACCACCTCATAGCAACGAGCCCAAGACTGGAAGGGAAAACCTTGCACATCAGAGCTTCATCTCTGGAGTAGACAGCCATCCTCTGGTTAAAATGACTCACATGCTCCACGGGGTCAGTTTTACCATTGTAGACGGTGAACGTTGGCTGGTTAAAGCGCCGAGGGAGTCTGGCCTCCTCTATCCTGCGCGTGAAGGTCGATCTAGATATCTGATTTAGAGCCCTGTTCATGGCATCGTTCTCCACGTCCTCGCGTGATGGGCTCCTACGCTCCCTTTTACGATGGGACTCCTCTACATACGTGTAGGACTCGCTAGCTGGTGTTTTAGACTTGCGTTGATAGGAGACGTCCTGCTCGTCATTAAGGTCATCTTCAGAGTACGAGGAAGCCCGCTTCCTCTTTGCGTGTCGCAACTCCCTCTTTAGTTTTTCCACTTCCAGTTGCAAGTCACGGTTCTTCTCTGCATGGGACATGTGACTTCCGCTCTGTGATTGGCCCTGGCTAAGGCGCACAGTGTGTACACTGCCCTCACAATTTTGTCTCCTCTCTAAGTTGACAAAATGGTCCACGTGTTGGGATGCCCTGGATTCTGCTTGTTGTTCACCTTGTCCTGCCATTATCAACTGTTGTTTTCACTCTTGCACAAGCTCTTCCCACAGACGGCGCCAATTGTAGGGTCAGATTCTGCAGCCCAAGCCCAATGAGGTATGGATTTTGAGCCCAGTGAACCCAAAACAATAAATTTGTAGAGAATGGGTGAAAGAGCTAGGCTAAAAATGAAGCAACGGTCTTAAACAGCAGTACTAATGGGAGAATTTGTATTAATACGTGCTCGGACGGATGTAAATGCCACGTCCGAAGAGGTGTTTTCCATTGATGAACTTTGGGTTACAATTCTTTAGAGCTACAGTAGAATAATACTCTTTTTTCTTTCTGATTTTTCGATCCCCCCTATCAGAGACACCTCTCTCTTATATAGTACTGCCTTTCCACATCTTCACCGTCCACTTGTTGATCATCTGGGCGCCCACTTGAGTGCATGTCCCATCAGAGGTGTTCTTTAGCCGTGTGAGTGGTGGTAGCTGGGCTGATACTGTTCAGGGGTCTTCTCCACATTAATGCGGCCAGAGAAGTAGGTGCAGTGCATTTAATGCGGTGGTTGAGGTCTCTCAGATATTTCTTCGCTCCAGTTATCTTCATTCGTGTCTGAGGCTCATCTCAGTCATTACATCTGTCAGGGGGATCACTTGGGCTGCAAAGGGTTGAATGTCAGACCAAGACTCTTCGGATCAGAGGGTATTGGACTCCTCGGCCCATCGAACATCTCCTCGGATCACGGCCATGCTCCTCTCCTGACATGTTCCTTTCTCAGTGCCTCCAAATGAGCTTCTTCATCTCTTCGGAAAACAGTGGTCCTCGGATAGGGCCTTGGGCCCAATGCGCTAGGTTGGGCTTTTCTCCCCCACATATATATATATATATATATATATATATATATATTAATGTCATGTCAAAAGTCAAAAGTCAAAAGTCATTTTGGTTTTTTATTCTCTTTTTTCGATTTTTTTTTTTTTTAAAGAAATAATTACAACATGCTGCTAACCCTGCAACTCGAACTCTTTCCCCCTAGACCCCTATGCATATTACTCTTTAGACTTCAACCCAAAAATTGGTGGGGCTTTAATTTTAAGACCTTGCTGACAACTGTGCATGTTACTCTTTAGACTTTAAGGTTTTGTTTAGTTGGGAATAAAAAAGTGAGAGATTAGAAAATTTTTGGTTTTTTCTTATGTGTGCTTAGTTGGGAGGATAAAATAGTGTAGGGATGAAAAATTCCTTTGTTTGACTAGGGAAAAAAAAATGATAGAAAATGTAATTCGTATAAATTTAGTATCTTCACCCTATTACATTAAAAAAAAAAAAAAAATTAATTGTTTATAAGAAGGTTTAAAAATAAAAAATAAAAAACCCACCGTTTGAAAAAAAAAAAAAAAAAAAAAACAACAACAACAACAACAAAGACAAAATGTATACAATATGTATGAATCATTTTTCATCTACCTCCTTTCCTCCTTCAGTTTCTCTTCAAATTGAGGGGATTTGTTTTTGCTAGCTAGAGAGTTAATGCACCTAGACCCCACCAAAATCTCTCACCTTTCCATCTTCCTTAAATTACTCCAACCAAACAAATACCAAGGCTCCTCTCCTCTAGGGGCGGCTCTACATAGAGTCCAGGGTCGTCACAAAACCACCTTGACCTGAAAAAATAAATAAATTATTATGTATAAATTTTAAAAATTTATGATTTTTTTATCTTTAAAAAAAACTTTGTGACTACCTAAATTTTTTTTAGGCCCAAAATAATTAAATTTTGGACAAAATTTGGCAACAAACTTAGTTGTAGACTAAGGTTACAATTTATTTTTTTTATTGAATGTGAATTTTAACAAATTTACCATTTAATTACATTTTTTTCTTAATCCTCCATACTTTCAAAATTTCAAGAAGATAAAAGATCAATAGTTATATCGTCAATCAAATATTTAAATTTTGAATTTTTGTAGTCTAAAATTATACATAAAAAATAATTTTATAGATCAAATGGTAAATAACATCCAATTGGCATGAAATTTTGATGCATTTTAAGAACATAGAGAACATGTAATTCATTGATCATATTTTCAAAATATGTAGCAATGTTAATTCATTTAGTGAGAATGACTACAACTAAGTTTGTAGCCAAATTTTGTTTTTAAACTTTAGTCCCCTTAACAATATATTAGATCCTTACAAATAAAAATAAAAAGTCCAAGAGAAATTTTGTTTAACTAAACTTTTGAAGAGATGTAACTTGCAATATTGATAAAGAGACTATCATGTAACGATTTCAAAATAAAAAAGTTTGTAAAAAGAAATGGTAAGATTTTACGTATTTGCGTGTGTGTGTGTTTTTTTTTTCAATATATAAAGTTCTTTTATTATTAGATTTTGTATAATTTAAGTTTCTTAATGACCACACTCAAAAAAATTCTTAGAACCGCCATGCTCACCTCCCACCAATACAATACTATTGTCCTATAAGAAAAAAATACCATATCATATCGTGATCATCCTCAACTTGCATACGTGCACAAATTGATTTACTTCATTAGAAAAAGAGGAACAAAAAATAAGGGTACGTAATATGGCAGTGTAACTGTATAAAGATTATTTTGAGGGCACTACTATTAAGAATTTAAGATACTGAAAACGATAACATATCTAATAATGTATCTGCCGACTTAACAGACTGCTCTCTGAGCTCTCCCTTTCCCCTTAGCCTTCTGTTTTTGATGAAGTTTCCTTTTCACAAAATATATATATACGTGCACAAATTGATTTACTTCATTAGAAAAAGAGGAACAAAAAATAAGGGTACGTAATATGGCAGTGTAACTGTATAAAGATTATTTTGAGGGCACTACTATTAAGAATTTAAGATACTGAAAACGATAACATATCTAATAATGTATCTGCCGACTTAACAGACTGCTCTCTGAGCTCTCCCTTTCCCCTTAGCCTTCTGTTTTTGATGAAGTTTCCTTTTCACAAAATATATATATATCTGCCAACTACCTTCTTTTTTTTCTTTATTTACAGCCCATTATTATTTTCCCAAAAAAAAAAAAGACCATTATTTCACTCACACGCTGGCGGGTCTCACAGTGTGTGGGGCCTACCTGTGTGTGACAGACTCAGCATATATGCCGGGTATAAGATATAATTTTCGCATTATTAGACTCTCGTTATAAAGGGCAGTCCTAACTCCAAAAGACAACTCAAAAAAAACAAGGACATGGGAATGGTTACTAACATTAAGCTATCAACTGTGGTGCCAGCCACAGTGAGTGATGAGAACAATGTTCATGAGCTCACAAACATGGACTTGGTCATGAAGCTCCATTACATTCATGGGGTTTACTTCTTTACAAGTGAGGCAGTCCAAGGGCTCTCAATACAGGACTTGAAGAAACCCATGTTCCCATTGCTTGACCTATATTTCATGGCATCAGGGAGGGTTAGGAGATCAGAAACAGGCAGGCCTTTCATCAAGTGCAACGACAGTGGTGTGAGAATTGTTGAGGCAAAGAGTGACAAAACCATTGATGAAGCTTTAGCCATGGAGGATCATTCATTTCATCATGGTCTTGCTTATCATCAAGCTCTTGGTCCTGATCTTAGTTTCTCACCTCTCGTCTTTATACAGGTACCACCTCTTAACTCTTTTGGTCATTTGCTTTACTCTAGTTGCTCGAACTTGTTTCCAACTTTTTCAGTTTATTGCATGAACTTATGAGCAGATTTTCAAACTTTTACTTTTTTAAATTAAGTTCAATTTAATTTTTGAATCCAACAAACCATGAAAAATAAGCTCTTCCAAACAAGAAATTATTATTTATATCAGGAGGACTGTTGATGTGGTTCTTCCTGACTAATGAGTTAATGTCATCTATCCAAATGTATATGTGAACTTCTTAATCAGCACAAGAAATAAAAAATAAAAATTACCATATAATGTCACATGGAGAATCACGTCAGCAATCCCCGACCTAATAATTTCTCCTTCCAAATAGGCTGGATAAGCTTACTTCCATGAGTTCATTTTGTTATTTTCTTGGATATAAATTTTTTAAATATCATATTTGTTTAGGTATAATTATATTTTAACAAAATAAGTACGGAAACAAACTCATATATTGAAACTAATAAAATTGATCATATAGCATGGAAAAAAAAAGTTTACCTCCCAACTAGTTTGAAGGGGGGGGGGGGAATTCAACCCACCATGTGACTATTAATAAAATCACACAAATAATTTTATGAATCACTATGTAAAGAATTGAAAGAAATTCTTTTCATACAAATTTGACAAAAAAAAAATTTATCCAAAAGTATCTCATGCGTAAGTTAATTAGCATATAAAAATACTGAAATAGTATATAGATATCTTTTTTATACATATATATTCAATAGAATTATGTAAAGCCTTATTGTCCGTTTGGATTTAGGGAAGTAAAGTAGAGTAGAATAGATTTAGCCCAAAATTAGCATTTTTTTAATTAACTCTACTCTACTCTACTCATCTCCACTCTCCCTCCCTCTCCCTCAATCCAAATAGGTTTTTAGGATTTGTTTGGTTGGAGAAGTGGAAAAGTAGGAGAATGAAAAATTAGTGGGAGGGTGGAAAAGTGAGAGAATAGAAAAAAATTTAGTATTCTCTCATATGTGTTTGGTTTGAAATGTGAAAAAGTGAAAAGGTGGAAAACTCTTTTATTTGATTGGAGATAAAAATGGAAGAATAGAAAATATAATTTATATAAATTGGCTATGATATCCTTGTTATATAATATATAAGAAATAAATATATTTACACTCATTAAATAATATAAAAATTAACACAAATACATATAAATTTATATTATTTTTCTTAGGTTAGCATATATATATATATATTTGAAGTAACCGTAGGTTAGCATATAGTAGAATATAGATAACGTATGTGAAAGCATTCAATAGATTCATTTATTACAGCCTTTACCGGCCACCATATTGGGAAATTAGGAATTGAACCCACCAACACCATTCAATGCATATTCATTCATCATGTCTGTATACCTGTAAAAGTAAAAATGTTGGTGAATGAATTGACCTCATTCGTTAATGACTATATGAAGGAAATTTTTATTTTATTTTATGTTTTTTTATAAAAGTAGTATCAAAATTTTTATAAAATAGTTTATTAATGATTATCTTAAAAACATCTATTAATAAAGCTCATCAAATAAAAAAAATATTAGGACTATAATTTTTACCACAATTTACTCATGATAAGTAGTAAATGGTACCATAAAAAATACGGGTCATGCATTATTCATAAAATAAATTATGATGTCAGCATTGCTCATCTAATAAACCACTCATAAAAAGTAAACCATTACAGCTACAACAAGGTCCTTTTCATGTTTTGTGTTGGCGGCCACCTCGTAATTAACGTTGGGACTTGGGAGAGTTAGAGCATCTATAAGTAGAGAACACTGTAACTTTTACTATTCATCATTTAAATGTTTTTTTCTATTATAATAATCAGGTATTGAATAAAAAAATGTTAGAAGATGTGTAGTTGTTAAAAAAATAATAAATAATGAATAAAGAATGAATAAATAAATAATATTTAAATGAGATAGAAAATGTGATAGAGAATCTGTTGGAAATTATATTTGAAAAAGTGGGTAATTAAAGGTAAAAGTTACTATTCATTCTCCAAACAGTACAAAAATTTGAAAAATCTGCTGGAAATGCTCTTAAGTGGCTGTAACTGTACAATACTTCCGATTGGATGCTTCATAGAACATAATGTTTTGTTTTTGTTTTTACTTGGCTTTTGTTAACAAGTGTTGGCATAGATCACAAGATTAATAAATGTCAAATTGTGAGTTAGAATACATATTTTTTTTAAAATAAAAATATACTTATTAATGATTCAAGTTAAGTGTGTTTTTTTTTTTTTAAATTGGTCATATGTATATTTTAAAGAGAAATGATATGTTTACAACATTTTTACAACAAATCCTAAGTGGCAGGTTGTTATTGTTGGGGCAAAAAAGTAATCTTAGTATTAGTTTCAAATTTGAACCAATAACAATTAACCACCTATGATTTGTTGTAAAAATGTTGTAAAATTATTGTAGACGTAGTATCTCTCTATTTTAAATGTTTAAAAATATTATTTAATAAAACATTTAATGCACCTTAATTATTACACTCAAGGCATTTTTTTTTTTTTAAGGGTGGAAAAATTTAAACTCTGAATATCTTTTTGAAAAATGCAAAAAAAATTCATAATGTTCCATAATCAACCTCACGAGGGTTAGGTAGTTGTAAACAATGTAAAGTACTACATGATTTTATTTATTTATTTATTTTGACAGGAAGTATTTAAAGTACTCCATGATTGTATGCTTCGCAGTTCACACAACAATAATATGATTTTTTTTTTTTTTTTTAAGTAGTGTTGTGTCATGTCACTCATGTGTGTAATGGTTTGCATGGGCTTATACTTATCAAAGTGATGTTATACTATAAATTTTTGACTATTAGGATTTGTAGAGATGTTATAGTATAAATTTTACTACGAGGATTTATACTAATGCTATATTATAAATTATTTTATTGATGTGATAGTAATTATCATATTAATTATAAATTTTTTTAATAAAATTAGTAATAATTTAACATTTTAATACTAATTAACTGTACATTGGTATGTACAATTGCAATCACTACTCACATCCATGAATTGTGCGGACCTTAATTTTTTTTTTTTTTATACTTATGGCTAAAATATTATTGTCTCTAAACCTTGAATGAATTGATTTCACTTTTCGTTCCTAAACTTTACAATATTCGTTTTTCATCCCTAAATTTTTTTAAGAGATTCTTCCAAGAATTTAGGAATGAAAAAAGAGCTTTTTACAATAGTTTAGGGATAAAAAACCAATTTTTTAAATTGAAAATTGATAATTGTAACATTTTTAATAGTTTAAGAACAAAATTAAAAATAAAAAAAAAAAACTTTAGGGACAGAAAAAAAATTCATACAAAGTTTAAGAACAAAAACAACAATTTAGATACCTATTAATAATTACCATTATAATCAAATTTCATATTTGGAGAAAAATCAGAGATAAAAAAAAATCATATTTTATTAAACTTTTACTTGCAATTTGCAGGTTAATAACAAATTGTATTCATTCTTTAATGAGTCTATGTATATTGTAAAAGTTGAACTGATAACTCATATAATGATTTCATATGTCTATTTTTAAAACATGCAATAATAAAACATGCAATAATAACTCATATAATGATTTCACGTGTCCCTTCTTCGTAACAAACAATAACTTTTGATATACAATGATTACATGTGTCCAATTTTCAAGTCATGCAGTAATGACATGGGTCCATTTTTCATAACAAACAAAAACTTAATGTTCATACAGCAAGTGATTAATTAGAATGAATTATCAATCTATTTTCAAATTCTATCACTTACTTTTAAATTATTATTTTTTCCATTGTGACCCTTTAAATCATTCAATTTGTATTTATTGTGGTTATTAATATTTTTCAAATAAAAATGTAGAATGTAAATTTTCTGTAATGTAATGTGATCATATATAGATTTTGAGAGTTCATTTTTAATTAGTTTTTTTTTTAGGAAAATTTTTAATTAGTTAATGAAATGTTAATTTTGGTAATATACAAAAAGTAATGTAGGTTAGTACTATCCTATGATAATATAGAACTCTAAATTATATTAAAGGTACCTTCACCACCTACTCACCTAGTGAAATATATAGTCTTAGAAGCATAATTGGGAGAAAATGAGCATTTACCCCTAATTTACGAACTATGCATCAAAATACCTTTGTTTTGAAACTATTTAGCAAAATGTTATGTTTTTTAAACTCGATTATAACAAAATTGAGTTACAAGTGGAACTCAACATTAGCAATGTCAAGTTCTATGCATATTTTGCCACTTCAATTTTTTTGAAAATTTAAGTGAAACTCGACATTGCTAATGTCGAATTCCACTTAAAATATATATAGAACTTAATTTTGAGGATATTGAGTTTTATACAGAACTCGATTTTGTTAAAATCGAATTTAAAAAACAGAAATATTTTGCTAAATAGTTTCAAAATATGGGCATTTTGCTGCATAGGCAAATGTCCATCTTCCCCGCACAACTGCACTGATTCAAATTTTATGGTGATTTTGCAATTCTGTCTAATAATAAAGATTATGACTTATGAGATTTAGAAATCATATTAAATAATATATATTGCATTTAAACATTGAGAATTTAGTTTTACCAAATGCATATGCAACTAATTTGAACATAATAATTTCAAATTTACTTTTTCATCAATAAATTTTTGTGTGCAATTGATACTTCATTCAAATAATTTAAATTAAAAGTATAAATCCAAAACATTAACTTAGGAAAGCTGCTGACACAAATTGTATTATAAAAAATTTCATAATTGTGAGTTGACAAAATATTATTGATTCTCTTACGAGCCTATCACGGACACTATCTTATCATTTTTTGTTAAAAACTCATGGCCTCAAAAATTGTAAAATTTATTATAAAATATATTTAAAATCTAGACTTATATATAGGATGATAAGAATTTGTAGGAGCTTGCCTACCTTTCAATTTGTTTCACGTGGAAATATAAGTCCTCTTTCCCTTTTAATTCTTTATTATTATTATTATTATTATTATTATTATTCTCTTAAATGAATTAAATCCCTCCCTCGTTTGGTAAAATCCTAATTATTAATTGCTATTTTCGTGTGGTCATGGCTTGCAAATTGCAATCAGTTCACTTGGTTCAAATGTGGAGGAATGTGTGTGGGACTCAGCTGGGCCCATGTTCTTGGAGATGCATTCTCAGCCTCTAATTTCATCAATTTGTGGGGCCAGATCATGTCTGGTAACAAGCCACCAAAATGTCTCCACGTGGCAAATCCAGGTAGGTCCGAATTCCCACCTTCAACTCGCAAGAAAGCAGCTTCTATTAAAAGTGTCAACCCACAAGGAGATTTCTGGAAAACTACTAGTAATTGTAAATTGGAAACATACTATTTCCGAGTCCATGAAAAACAACTTCAACATATGGTATCAAAAATTTGTGCAAGAGAGTACCAAGCAGCCAAAGTGTCACATTTCGATGTTATCTCTGCTGTAATATGGAAATATTTATGTGACATTAGGGAAGAGACAGGTCCAAGTACTGTCACAATTTGTTCAAACAAAAAACCCAATTGGAAAAATGAATTTCCAAGTAATGGCATGGTTATAAGCATGGTTGAAGCAGATTTATCTGGGGTCAAAGATGATTTGTGGCAGGTGGTAAAGCTAATAGCTGAGAAGAGAGTGGGTGAGAATAGTTTGATTGAAGAAATGGTGGAGAATGAAAATGGAGAAGTTGATTGCATAGTATATGGTGCAAACTTGACACTGTTAAATTTGGAAGAGGCTAAGCTTTATGGCTTGGAAATAAATGGACATAGACC
Source organism: Quercus aquifolioides (assembly GCA_019022515.1). Classification (NCBI taxonomy): domain Eukaryota; kingdom Viridiplantae; phylum Streptophyta; class Magnoliopsida; order Fagales; family Fagaceae; genus Quercus; species Quercus aquifolioides. Next base: position 21,973,552 of record CM032335.1, on the reverse strand, counting down.
CATTTTTGCAAACTATGTAATAAATGGGGTTGGTGATGAAGGGGCAGTTTTGGTTCTTCCAGGGCCTATAAATTGCAAAGGGGAAGGTGATTGTGGAAATGGACTCGTGGTGACTGTGGTTCTGCCTGAAAATCAAATTTCTCTGCTCAAATGTAAGCTTGAAAGGGATTGGAATATCATTTGAAATATAAACGCAAGAAAATAAAGATACACATGGTTAGAAGTTTGAGAAACTGGGTTCTATGGATGACTGTAAGCAAAGAACCTAATAAGTGTGCTGCAATTTTTTTTGTTAGATAAAGTGTGTTGTGCTTCTATTTGATTTTTGAAATAACAACTATATTGTTTTTGAGTTATGTTAGGAACGGCAATGTAATAAATCAGTCACAAACTATATGATGGATCTCAATATAGACTAATGGGCATTATTCACATGTATGGTATTGTATCGTATGAAAAGAGTATTCTATTTGATATCATAATTTGTGATTGAGTTATAAGAACTGGATAGACTATCGCCCAAAATACTAATTAATGGTCAAATCTCTCCTTTTTTTTTCTTTTTCTTTTTTTTTTTCCTTTTCAAATTGTGTCTTTTTTATTTCTATCCTTAATTTGAACATTCCAATCATGGTATACTCCCTAAGCGCTTCAGTTGCACCTCCTTAGACATTTAAGCATGATATTAATGGCCATTTAGCTCCTCTTTAATTCAAGTTTAACCTCTTTTCTCCTTTACTCATTCCACACACTCTTGTAATATAATTTTTTGAAAATATAAAATTATACACAATGAATAACATTCTATTCAAGAAATTATATAAAAATAAGTTATAGTAACTAATGCAAATCATTACTTACTTAATTATATAAATTAAGCATATTAATAAGAAGGTAATCCCAAATAAATATATAATAAATTTGCATTTTAAGACGTTATAGATATCCCATCTATGGACTCAGAGCACTATCAAAAGAATCCTGAGAACTGCCATTTTCGCTTCTTCCATAGGAGGTGCCATAAGCATAGGGCAGTATTTCCAAGTAAATATGTGTTGTATATTAGAAGCCATTTTATTATTATTAAAGGACCCAAACATATTTAATTGTGCAATTCTGATGAGTAATTTTTAGATACTCTTAGAGTACGAAGAATGGTACTCTCCTCTTATGTTTATGATGAGGTCTACTCATTAAATTTATGGTGGAGTATACCATAAATATAAGAAAAAAAATATCATTTTTTCGTGTTTCGAGAATACCTAAAAATTTTTCAATTCTAACTAGATTTCAGCATTAATGTTGGTATGATCGAGGCATTGATTAGAGCATCTCCAACAGAGTATACATAGCCAAAATATAGAGAATATATGCTACTGTTCATGCTCTATATGCTACTGTTCATGCTCCAGCAGCTTCTCTATATCCAGAAATTTTTTTTGCTAATGAATGGGCTACTGTTCATTCTTCAAATCATTTTTTTCTATTATAATAATTTGGTGTTAAATAAAAAAAATGTTGAAAGATGTGTAGTTGTTAAAAAAAGAATAAATAATGAATGAAGAAATAATATTTAAATGAGATAGAGAATGGGATAGAGAATCTGTTGGAAAGTATATTTGAAAAAGTTGGTAGATAAAGGTAAAAATCATTGTTCATTCTCCAAACAATACAAAAATTTGATGAATTTAGTCAATTTACTGGAGATGCTCTTAAGGTAAAAGGAAACTAATGCAGAGAAAGAGAAAGCCCAATTTATAGAAACCGTAACAAAAGTAACCCAGCACAAAAAATAATTATACAATAGTGAACATAGTTGTTAAAAGACCTCCTATTCCCGTTCGGCTGTTCCTGACCAGGAAAACATTATCCAGACACCATTAATTACGACGTGCAGCTAGCTCTCTAGAGTCTTTGACTTATTTGCATGATATCCCAAAGGATTTTTAATTTTAAGCATTCAATGATTTCAACAACACCACTTTCTTTCTTTCAATGATTGCGTACTTTCTCGTGTTCTTCCTTGTGGCCAATTCGATTTTCGACTTCCTCAGAGCATCACCAATCGTAAAGGCAAAATATTCTTTATTATAAAAAATAGACCAAAAAAAGTTACTCTAATAGATTCTTTAAATTTTAAATTTTTTTGGCTCAAGAATAGTAGTTTATCAAATTTAATAGATTACTGTTCATTTTTTAAATATTTTTTTCTATTATAATAATCAGGTGTTGAATAAAAAAATGTTAGAAGATGTGTAGTTGTTAAAAAAATAAAAAATAAAAAATGAAAAAATAATATTTAAATGAGATAGAGAATGAGATAGTGGGTAAATAAAGGTAAAAGTTACTGTTCATTCTCCAAACAGTACAAAAATTTGATGAATTTGCTGAAAATGATCTCATAGTTAAGCTACGGTACCTGCTGAGTTTCAGTACAAATAATGTATTTAACTGGATTGAACTTGATGGAATAGTTTTCGACGGTTGAGATTGTGAATTGAAAAAAAAAATCAATTTTAAATATTAAATAAATAAATAAAAAGTAAGAAAAAGTAAAAATTTTAAAAATAAAAAATGAGTATGGTAAGAGTTTGTTGTGAGAGGAAAAGAGGGTAATTGTGCAGATTCAAATCATATTTAACTAGTGTTTAAATGAATATTTTGTATTTAAATATCATTTAAATTATGTATTTAACTTGTGTTTTATATTACATTTTTTTTTTTAATATTTAAAACATCTTATACTTACTTTTAAATTACTTTTTTTTTCCCTAGTAAGGAACCTAGGCCTAAGCCAATTGGCCTAAGGCTAGCGTAATTGCCTGCCCCATAATTGTTAATATCGTATACAAAAAGTTTCATATTATAAGGGTGTATTGTGAGTGTTCATGAATTGTACGATTTAGTGGTTCGTATCATATGAATTCTACCATATTGTAAAATCGTACGTATCATATAATACATAGACATATGCTTTAAAATAGTTTTTTTTTTTTTTTTGGTTAAAATTTTTGCTTTTATTTGAATTCAACAAGTTGTTAGACTTGATTTTAATACAAAATTATTAGATTACTTAATTTAACCCAATAAAATATAACATGTCCATAAGTTATTTTTCTCCTCTTTCTCGTACAAAATTTGGATTACACATTTACACTTCACTTTTATATTTGCAAATATCTTTTCTATACGATGAATAAGATATTAATTGACAATATAATTATTTTTATTTTTGTTATTATTGTTATAAGTCTAAGAAGTTGGAATGCCATAAAGAAATATTTTTAAAATGAGAACAAGAAGAGATAGTAAATGTCGATGATGATAAAGAAAATTTCAATGAAAAAATAAATTTACAAAATGATGAACATAATAACAACATAAACTTAGATGGTGTTGATTAGACAAGATGATGAATATGATGAAATTAAATTATTATTTTGGGTTATTTGTCATGTATTATCATTTTTTAGTTTAATCAATTCGATTATGTATATTATAAGCACATGTTAATTTGATTTAATTAATTAAATATTATTACATAAATGATATTAAATTACTCATTAGTTGAATATATTCAGAATTTATGATGAATATTCCATTTATATATCCGTAGGGTCACAATTTGTAGCCCAAGTCCAAAAGGTCTGGGATATGAGCCCAGTGAGCCCAATACAATGAATTTGTAGAGAGTGGGTGAAATAGCTGGGCCTTTCGCGAATGAGACAACGGCAAGTAAGGATTTGTACGATGAATAAATACAAGAAGACACTTAAAAATCAATAAAACAAACGTTTGAGGAGACCAATAATATGTGGAATCAATATATTGATGAAAGTTCACTCAGTTCTTAGTGCTACAGTGATTCATTTCCTCTCGTTTCTACTTTTCTTTTTCTGCCCCCCCGCCCTCTTATGGGAGGTCTTTTACATTATATAGTTCATTTCAAGCCATTCTGATCGTACACTTGTTGGCCATCCAAACCCTCACTTAAGTACATGTCCCATCCAACATCCTTTTATGGTTCTCTGTGAGTGGTGGTAGCTGAGATTGTACTGTTCAAGGGTCTTCTCCACATAAATGCGGCCAAAAAAGTTGTTGTGATGCACTTAATGCGGTGGTAGCAGCTTTTCTTTAAGATATTTCTTTATTCTTATCCTCTTTGTACGTGCCTGAAGTTCGTCCTTATCGTTGGAATTTTATGAAGGGTCACCTACACCGTCTAACTACAAGCTTTATCGATGTTTGTAGTACTCGGCGAGGGGATACTCCTCGGACAACACTTCCCCATTCACCTCCCACGCATCTCTTCATCTTGAAGTCTCTAAAAAACCTTTTATGCCTCCTCGGACGTACTCTAGCCCTCGGACAAGGCCCAAGGCCCACTATCCGAATTTAGGCTTTTACCCCCACAATATCTATATCTATATATTTTTTTTTAAAAATTATTAAATATTTGTGTATCTTATGATATATAATACGATACGATACACTAAACAGAAAAATTAAAAAAATGATTTACAATACAATTCATGTTTTGACAACTATAGACTTCCTATCTTTCTAGGATGCATTTGCATTCACTATTATATATCCACCCTTGACCCCTCAGTAAGTTTTTCATAGCTTCCTTTAACTTCTCGTCTTGTGGGCCTAACAACTAGACATGGCAAAACTGGTTAGAATTTTATTACTCGACTCGATTGACCCGTTTTGACTCGTGACCCATTTTGACCAGCGACTGGATTGACCCGACCCGACCCACCTGTTTTGCTATGTCTACCAACGTTGAGTAAATTGAGATTGAGGTGCAATTCTTATAAAATACTTACTTATTCTTCTTCACTTAAGATGTTATGTACTCCATTATAGTTTGTCATTCTTTGCTTGCCACCTTCATTTTCTCTTCCTACTTTAAACAGATCAAAGATTATACAAAGATTAGCTTCTAGAAAGCGGGAACAAGAGTTGCACCAAATTTGGGTATCAAGTGTTTAGTGGTAATTGGTAAGTGGTAACAGTATCACCAGTGAGAATCTAATCACAGTTAAGGAACTCATAAACAATTGACAGATTGCATCTATATAAAAAAAAAAAAAAAAAAAAAAAAAAAACTTGTTTGAAAAATACGGGTCAATTCAACCCGTCCCACGACCCGACTCAACCCGCGACCCTATTGACCCATTTAAAAATGACCCGTTTTGCCACGTCTACTAACAACAGGACATTCAAGGTTTTAACTGCCCTAACCACACCAATTGGAACTACTGGGTGGTTTTCAAAACAGGCCTTGTTTCTATGGCCCACAAAACAGCTACAATACAAGCTCATATTTGTAAGGATAGCTCCCGGTATGGGTCATCTTTTAGCATTTCAATTGGAGGCATAAACAATTGCAAAGCTAGTCTTTAACTTATCCAATTTGACACCCTACTGTGAACCAAGGAATAAAGTTTATTTACAAATTAATTTGGAGAGAAACTCTTCAAACTTTTTATTTATTTATTTTTTTTTTGTGAACTTTGAAAATCTAACTGTTGAATTTCATGTTCCTTATGTTATTATCATGCATATCAAATTTCGTTCAAATCAGATGTTATTTACTATTCGATCAATAAACTTATTTTTTATACATAATTTTGGATCATAAAAACTTGAAATTTTAACATTTGTTTGATGACATAGCAATTGATCTTTAATCTTCTTGAAATTTTACAAGCATAAAGAATATAATAAAAACATGCAATCCAACGATTAGATTTTCAAAATTCACTCTCAATATAATGATATATAAATAGTTTGTAGAGTTTCTCTCCAAACTAGTTTGGAGATAAATTTTGTTTAAACGATACCAACTTAGGCACTTCACGTGTGCACACACACAAACACAACCAGAAGTGCTTTAGTTTCTAGCTCCCTTTCGCATAGAGAGCATACATGTAAATTCCATGGAGAACTTACATGGCCACTTTCCACAACAATATTTTCTATCTTTTATGAACCTTAATTTTCCATGGACAAGCCCATACGGGTTGATTATCATCAGAAGCCAATTTGTATTGTAAAAACTTGGGAACTTGTTCAATCCATCTCCTTATAAATTTCGTGCATAACTTGCCAGCCTTCTCGTGGCTAGAATCGTTAGATACTAATCTAGTAATATATTACCTTGGGTCATGAGTCCGTCATGTTAACTAATATTCTTAGGGTAATGGTTAATAAATTATAATAGGAAAGTTTTAACATCATTTTTATGAGAAATATAAAAAATTACTAACAACATTTATTATGTAGGAAACATTTTATGCTAAACTTACATGTCAAAAGTTTTTTTTTTTTTTTGGGCATATGTTAGTGTTTATTATACACAATTGTACACACACATTTTGCACTAGATTCAGTGCAAAATGTGTGTGTTAGTGTATGCAAGAGTTATTTCCTTCTTTTTTTTTTTTTTTAAGTAGAAGTTAGAAACACAATAAAGATGTTTAAAAAAAAGCATAAATTGCAAAAATTAATGTGGGACGTGTCTTTCACACATTTTAACAGTTTGTGATTGCTTCTAAATTGATTCCCAGAATTTCTTTCTTCCTCCTTTTTTTTTTTTTTTTTGTGCAATGGACAATGACATGCCATCTTTATTGATTTAAACACTACAATCAATTGGCCTATGGCGTGAAGTCATATGGCTGAAACTTAGAGGTTGTCTATTACTCATAAATTATCATCTCATTATTATTATTATTATTATTTTGAGATAGTTGCAACTTATGACGTCTATTTTTTATAATAGTTTTTTATCATTAGACCAAGACACTAATAAGTTTTTGGTATATGTGAAAAATTTCTTATTCAACTATTGAAAATTTTACAAGTTGAGCTAATTGGAATCTACTTATTATTTCATTAATTGAAGAAAAAAAAAAGTACTGAAATCAATTGTGATCTGTGGCCATAGCAAAGTTGTCAAAACAATAACTATTTGCGGGAAAGAAGAGTAAAAGAAAGAACCTACCAAGGCCAAAAGAAACAACAAAAAAGGACAATATAAAAGGTCGCATGGCAAAATGTGAACAAGGAACCAAAGAGATACACGACACCCAATTGGAGCTTTTTGTCAACTCACAATTAACACTTTTTCGATCTAAGAAGAAAAGTCAAAGAAAACGCAAAGTTTCATCTAAAAAAATAAATGCAAAGTTCAAGTTCAACCAATGCACTGGTAAACACCAAAAGAATCACCACACACACATAAAAAATAAAAAAAACTAACGAAGTGGTATGTTGTAGATGACATATAATAAAAGCAACATTGGTAATAGACTCATATAAAAAACAATATTAAATCAATTACAACTTATTATATAACTTTAATTAATAACTTATGAAATTTTGAATTTTTTAACATAAAATTAAAAGTTAAAATTTTATATATATTTATTACGGGTAGTGTTAACGAACCGTAAGCCCGTTAAACAATTATTTTATGTCAGTATTTTACTAGTTTTATATGATGTGGAGCTAGTGAAGCTAATTTTTCAGTCCCCTCATTAATTCATACAGATTTTTTATTAGCTGGAGTCTATAATAACTCCTTCTTAATGAGTATCTTGCGGTGTCCCGCAAACATTTTCCATATACTATTAACATGTTTTGTAAAGATCAATGATTCCACACCAGTTCAACCCAAAAAAAAAAAAAAAAAATGATCCCACACCAGAACAGTATATTCCTACCATTCTTCTTCTTGTTCGTTCTCATTTTCTTTGTTTTCCATCCAAACAAACATACGTGTAAAACAAAAGTTCCAGTGTTTGGGGGCTTGCTTGTAAACCAATAATATTTTGGTGATATAACCCCATTTTGAAATTATTTAGAAAAGTAAAAATTTTCTCTTTTCATATCGTATCTTTGAAATATGATTTTGTCTTTGAACTTGAAGACAGATTTCAAGGTAAATAATTAATATCTTTGAAGACACGAGTTTGTCATGGCGCAAATTTCAACTGCTGTGAAAGAGACACAAATATTATTTTATTATTCAGTTTATTTTTTGCTATTATTTATAGGTCCTACTATACTTTTTGGTATTATTTATAGATCGCACTGTACTATTTCAACTAATTTTTACTTTTATCTACAATATTTTTAGCAAAAAATTTTCAATTTCAACAAATAAAAACTTTCGTCCAATAAAATCGCAAATTCACATAATGAATTTACTTTCATAACTTTATTTTGTTAATCGTAATATAATTATATATTGAACAAATGTTGTATAAAAAAATATACATTTGGCATTGGCTTAAAAATAGCTTTAAATTAATAAGCTGACTTATTTTCAATTATACAAGTACTTATTTTATATCTACTATTTACTAAAAACAAATATTTTAAAAAAATGTACCTCTAGATTTATTGTTAAAGTTCTTCTAAGACCACAACTATGATGTAGTAAATTATAAGTAGAGTCCTATCATTTTTATATGGATCTAGTGCTTTTTCTCCACCATATATAATCAACCATATTAGAGTTGTGACAAAAGTTGTGCTTAGGGCAATAAATGAACTAAGCCATTCATAAACATCTTGGGATATGTCTTGCTAAAAAACTCGTTCATGTTGGTTTATTTATAAACAAGTCAAGTTTAAACTTTAGTTTTATGTTTGACTTGTTTAATAAACGAGCTAAGCCCAAGCAAAATAAATTGTTCACGAACAAGCTTGTGAACAATAAAACTTGATTAAAAAAAAAAAAAAACTAAGCATATACATACTTATGGGCTTGGTAACAAGTTTGAAAAATAAACTCATATATTATTAAGCTCTTAATAATTAGGAGTTGGAATCACTCGTACAAACTAAATAGGCTCGATAACAAGTTAAATATGTGTTTGATAATATACTTGTATTGGATCTCGAGCTAATCTTGATTAATGAATCAAGTTGAGCTCAAGTTTTTGAACTTTTTAACAGGTTTCGGTTCGAACAGTGTTTGTTACAACTTAGTTCAAGCTTGATTTGAGTTTAAATATTTTACTTTTTTTTGTTAAGCTTATATCAAATATTTACTAATCGACAAAACTCAACCTTAATTAGAATTCAATTGTGGCTAATTTTGTGCCTAAAAAACTGCCATGTGTCCATGCTTAGACAATATTCAATTAGACAAAACCTTTTAAAGTCAAAACTTAGACAAAATTCAATTCGATTCCAAATTAGAATTCAATTGTGGCTAATTTTGTACCATGTGTCCACTTAAATTTTTTAATCTTTATGTTACTGCCAAATGAGTTAATGAGTGCAAAATACTAAGAATATAATATTAATGAACTATAAATTTTTTTTAAAAAAAAAAAAATCACATATACTCAATAAAAATCACCACACGTTCCATCTTATTAAAATTAGGAAAAAAATTGATCATAAGTAGTATTAAATTTAAGTAAATTTTTTAATAAGTGACTAATTACGTTTACTTTAAAAATATTTTTATGATAAAAATTGTGTTTAATTTTAAATGCATCATAGTATTTAAGAGATTTCATATGTTTGGGATTCTCATTTTTTTGGTTAAAAAATGCTCCTACACTCCTATGTTTAAGGAGAGACAAAACTAAAGGACAATCTAGTAAAAATACAATTTTTACTCCCACTAAAACATTGCCTAAAAAACAGGGTCACTCTCCTTTGATTTTCAAATTACTTTATCCACTTATAAATTCTAATCTATACTACTATTTAAGAGGCTTCCTTTGTTTGAGATTTTGTTCAAAAATGCATCTACACCCCTATGTTTAAGTAGAGATAAAGCTAAAGAACAATTTGGTAAAAATATAATTCTAACTTCCACTAAAACATTGTCTAAAAATTAGGGTTACTCTCTTGTTGATTTTCAAATTACATTTTTTTTACTAAGTGACTATCTTTTAAGATTATAAATAACTTCATATATAACTCCTATTAGAAAATTATTAAGAAAAAAAAAAAAAACATGAAAGCCTTTTCTATTATAAAAAATTAAAAAAAAAAACCTTTCAATAGTGGAGGAGAGAAATTTCAACCAATTGAGCCATTACTAAAAAAAAAAAACCATTATATTACAGCTAAAATGTTGTGTTTACATATTTTTAGTATTAGACCATCACAACTCAAAAATAAGGTTGAAATATTATTTTGCGAAAATTTTATATAACAAATTATTGTGCAATTTTGTTATGTCCATAAATTTTAACATAGCACATGCTTCCATTCTTACTAAAATTTTATTAGAATTGCACATATTACTACAACTAACCACATACAGAGGTTTTTATTTTTTTATTTTATTTTATGGTTAATAATTTACTTTCATTATAATTTAAAATTATTATAATTTTTAATCACAAAAATATCTAGGAGTGTGATGAAACACTTAGCACGTGCGTGCTTAAAGGTTAATAAATTCTAAATACGTAATATTAATAATAAATTTGTGTAAATCTTAAATTGGAATGAATGAGAAATCATAATAGTAAAAACAGTTATATTTACAAATTTTATCTTACCGTTTTAAATTATTTTTATTATGGTTTCTCAAAAAAAAAAAAAAAAATCATTTTTATTATGGATATAGCATTCCACGTCCACCGCCCAAAAAGTTGTGAACATTTTACGTGTTAATTATCTTTTTAAAAAGCCCATATCTTTTGGTCAATGACAGTGGACCCCACCTTACACACACATCACAGCACAAACCAGTTATCCTTGTCTCCACACAACGCCCTCTGCGTTCTCTCGATCTCTCTCCTCTGTCTTCAAGGCTAGCCTCCGCCATTTTCTAGGGCTTGTTTTTCAAGCCCCTCCAAAACGACACAGCAAACGAAGTAAAAAAAAAAAAATCCGAATGAAGCTCAAATTTCACGCTTAAAATTGAATAAATAAAAAAAAAAAAAAAGGAGCTGAGTTTGAATGGGTTCGAATTCGGAATTGGTACGGACTATTGAGTCCGTGCTGGGAATTTCGCTGGGCGAGTCGGTGTCGGACTCGGTCGTACTGATCGTTACGACGTCGTTTGCTGTGATAATCGGACTTTTGGTTTTTGTGTGGAAGAGATCGTCGGATCGGAGCAGTCGTAGTTCGGTGAAGCCGGTGGAAGTGCCTAAGTTCTCGTCGTCGAACAAGGACGAGGACGATGAGGTCGAGGTTGATTCGGGAAAGACTAAGGTCTCTGTTTTCTTTGGAACTCAGACTGGAACTGCTGAGGGCTTCGCTAAGGTAAATCTGTTACTGTTTTTTTGCTCGTTGTATTCAACGTTTTTTAGTTTTTGAGTGTGTGTTTCTAATGCGCAACATGTAAATTTTTTTTTCATTTGTTGCCTATGTTAACGTGTAAATGTAAATTCTTAGTATTAAAAGCTAATTTGTTGTTGTAAGAATTGCGAAAATATATGGCGCTATGAGATTTGAGTTTGTTTAGAATTTAGAATAGAGATTGAAGTGAACGTGAGCTGAGGATACTATGTTTTTAGTTAGGCTAGGCGGTTCTTGTGTTGAGGAGGGCATTTTATTTTATTTTATAGAATTTAGCGAATAATAGTGTCTTGGTGCGATAGGTCGTGAATTCAAGTCTGGGAATTAGCCTCTCCAAAAGCATTGGGGAAAGGTTGCCTACTAATTACCTCTCACAGGCCCTGTAAAAACGGGAGCTTTATGCACGGGGTACAACCTTTTCATAGTGTTTTGGTTATCTTTTTGGTGTAGGCGGGATTTGATCCCAGATTCCTTATTGGACAACAAGAGATTTTATTAGTTGAGCTAACGGGGAACCCACAAGGATATTGAAGATGTGTTAAATAAAGGAAGTGAAATTGGTGGGAAGTTTATTTGTAACTTTCATGAGGTTTTATTATTGGGTCGGCGAATGCTATATGCATATACGGCTTCTGTAATTAATGTAAACTTTATGGTTAGGGTGAAATGGATTGAGGTGTGGCTGAGATAATTTTCTGCGTTAAAATTGAAACTTGAAATAGCTTTGTTGTGCCTAGTGTTTGGGTGTGGTTGGCGGACTAGGCGCTTTCAGAGTTCACGTCATGAGCATGTGACGAGATTAATGTGCATTATATGTGGCATTTACAATGACATGTTTAGTGCACAAATGGCAATGACTTTTTAGTCATGTTTAGTCATGTCATTGTAATGACAGTTGGGATGGACCTGGCTAAGTCATTATCCTGTGTGATTAAAACTTATGTAAATACTTGTATTGAACTCCTGAAATGGTTGGTTCCTTATGAGTAGTTTATCTTTATAGTAATAATTATTATTATTATTTGTCACTGGTTTTGCAGAATTTTTTTACTTGTTTTTGGGCATTAATGTGAGCATGTTGTAATCATAGGCTTTAGCTGACGAGATCAAGGCAAGATATGAAAAAGCAGTTGTCAAAGTTATTGACCTGGTAAGTTGGATTGGAATTGTTGCGTGATGTTGCATTTTTACATGAATAATCCTCTTCAAGAGATTTATTTTTAATATTGTTATTATTTTTTACCATTCAGTATTTTTTTGATTATGTTTAAAATAGGATGATTATGCTGTGGATGATGATCAATATGAAGAAAAACTGAAGAAAGAGACTTTGGCCTTTTTCATGGTGGCCACGTAAGATAGATCTTTAACTTTACTGGCATTATGTTAAGTTTGAAATGCATATTGATTTTAGAAAGCGTGGTGTATTCAATATATTTGGGCCTGACATTGTAGTTATGGAGATGGAGAGCCAACTGATAATGCTGCAAGATTTTACAAATGGTTTACTGAGGTTAGCAGCTTTGCTACAATTCTACAATGAATACAAATTCTAAAGTCACAAGTTGTTAGAAACTTAGAACTTGTACTTTCATTTATATCTGATATATTAACACGCCTGGCTTTTATTTTCAGGGTAATGATAGGGGTGCATGGCTTCAACAACTCAGATATGGTGTTTTTGGTTTGGGTAACCGTCAATATGAACATTTCAACAAGGTAACTTAGTCTGCTGTGTATGCTCATCGTTATCGTATCATAATTGTGGCATCTAACGGCACCCTTTATAAACAGATTGGGAACGTGGTTGATGAACAACTCAGTGAACAAGGTATATGTTTCTATGAAACACCTATTCTCATGGCCTTACTCTCTGATAGGAATTCTCTTAATGTTCCTTGCTGCGCATTTGGGTTACTATTATTGACAACTTGGAAGAGAGTGCTGAAATTTTCAACATTTACATTCACTATTGTGAGAATCACTTTGTTCTATTCTTCTATCATCTCATCTTGTACCCTCTTAAAAAATGCCCCCAAACCCCAAAAGGCCCTTCTTTCGTTTTAATGCTTTCTTGTCTGCCTACTCTAGGGCACAGATTTAGTTATTTGTCTGGGAAGCATTTCGTAGTAATTTAACTTCATGAACTTGTAGTTGTAGGCTTGTAGATGATTTTTATGAAAATAAGCATTTGTATTACATGGTACTCAAGTTATGGCATTCTCTCTTAATGGTAGCCATACATAATTGATATTGACTTGTTAATGTGACTTTAAATGAACCTTCAGCTAAATGCTTAGGCGACAGTTTTAGTGGTATGTAAGGCTATGTTATTTTTAGTGATCAGTAATTTGTATGTAATCTTCAGATACTTAAGGTTAGATGGTGAATTCATTGTGTGACCTGGAGATATAGGGATTGTCTTGCTTGAGCTCATCTATTATGATTTTCTGCATTTCTACCAAATTGTCTCACATAATGTTTCAGGTTTTTTGAAACCCAATTTAACCAAATTTGTGAATTTGATGTTTGTAACTTCAGAGATTTCTTGTGATGGGGTTTTATGCAGAGCAAGCACATGCTGTTGTTTAAATATTGATTCTGGTTTCTAAGATAACTATCATTAATTTTTCTTCCATATAAGTTTTTGGCTAAGCTCTTGACCAAAGTTGATGTCTAATAATTTCTTTCAGTTGTCTTCTTATCTTCTGAGACACCGTCTTCAATTGGAATAAGTGGTGACTGCATGAGCCAATATTTTGTATGGTTTCATACTAAAACTTCTTTTAAAATGTGACTTATCTGTATGCCAAAATATACGTCTAACTGGTAACTTTTAATTATGTAAGAGCATAGTTGTTGATCAATTTTTGCTTTGCCCCCTTGATATAATCTGTTTAAATTCTATTGAACTTGTGTCTATTTTGTCGATGCAGGTGCAAAGCGTCTTATTCCAGTTGGTTTAGGTGATGACGATCAATGTATTGAGGATGATTTTTCTGCTTGGTATACTTTGTAATCTTTCAATGCAATTTATCTTATCTAATTTTTTTGCAACTTTTTTGTTTTCCTTACCTGTTTTTAAATATTAGCTTTGGGAAGACAGAGCTTTAGAATGCAATATGGCTTCAGTTTTCTGTTTTAATGATTTGGTTGTTGTTTTCTAGGAGGGAACAATTGTGGCCTGAGTTAGATCAGCTTCTCCTAGATGGGGATGATGCTAATACTGTATCTACTCCATATACAGCCGTTATTCCTGAATATAGAGTAGTGATTCATGATCCTACTGTTACATCTTATGAGGATAATTACTCAAACATGGCAAATGGGACTGCTTCATTTGATATACAGCATCCGTGCAGGTACTTGGAGTAGTGCATGTGGTTGGTTCTATTATTGCTATTATTGTTTACTAAGTGTGCGTTTGGCATTGGCTTAAAAAGCCTTTTTTTTTTTTACTATTCAGCTTATTTTTGCTACTATTCATGGGTCCCATTGCATTTTTTAGTACTATTTAAGGGTCTTACTGTACTATTTCAGCTACTTTTTAGCTTTATCTACAGTAGTTTCAGCAAAAAGTTTTCAGTTTCAGCTAAATAAGCTGTTCCTAAACAAACACTAAATTGGTTTTATTTCTTTTGCTTGAAGAGTTAATGTTGCTGTTGAAAAAGAGCTTCACACACCTGAATCGGACCGCTCCTGCATACATCTGGAGTTTGATATTTTAGGGATTGGTATTACGTAAGTTCATGAGTATGTGATACTTCTACTTACAGATTTGGATTTGTGGCGAAAGCTTTAAGTTGGTGATTTTTTTTTTTTTAAATTCATTCTGTTAACCAGGCTAGTCTGCAACTAGTATTTTTTATTCCATAGTGGGATTTTCATTAGATTTGGATCATGTTAGCGCTTGTAGTATGATAGTGTATTTATTATCAGGCCAATGATACACTTGTTGAGGAAAATAATTTATCACTTTAGCAGTCTAAATGACTGAATCACAAGTTTTTTGTGTTTATATATTTCCCTCACATTTACAATAATGATTTTTTCAATTTTCAATAGAAGCATAGAAAATTAACTAATAATTGGAATCTTACATTATAAATGATTAGAGTTGGAAGTAATATCATGGCTTTTCCCTTTCATACTGTGACTTAAAACAATAAACCTTTTTATGTTTATTGTGGGGGGAAGGTTTGACCTATGTTATAGTTGATATTTGATATACATGTTTGTATGGATTTCTTGGCCTAGGTAGAATTGGGCTTTTTTTTATTTTATTTTTTATATTTTTTTTAAAGGCTTCTGTATATATAGTCTTCCAGGATTAATATCTACTTACCTTATGTGCTCATCTCTCTCTCTCAATGTTAAATGAATAGTTGGATTGGCATAACATATTGTACTTTATACTACTGAAATTAAGTTTTTGACTGGTGATTATCATTCCCCCCTTTTTCCTTAGGTATGAAACTGGAGACCATGTGGGTGTTTATGCTGAGAATTGTGATGAAACTGTTGAAGAAGCTGGAAAATTGTTGGGTCAACCTCTAGACTTGTTATTCTCTATTCACACTGACAATGATGATGGCACACCCCTCGGAAGCTCATTGCCACCTCCTTTCCCTGGTCCTTGCACACTGCGCACTGCGTTGGCACGTTATGCTGATCTCTTAAATCCTCCTCGGAAGGTACCTTTTTGCCTTTGACAATTTATTCCCTTTTTTCTGTTCTTGATTAATTACTTCAATAATTGTTTTTAATGGTTTCTGATTGTTTGTGCTTTCAGGCTGCTCTGATTGCTTTGGCTGCTCATGCTGTTGAACCTAATGAAGCAGAGAGGCTTAAGTTTTTGTCATCACCTCAGGGGAAGGTTAGCAGATGGTGGTTCTTTTTGTTCTTGTTATCGTTTGTTTATGTGTTCTTGCTAATTCTGATTTCGATTTTCTTTGTCTAGGATGACTACTCAAAATGGGTTGTTGGAAGTCAGAGAAGTCTACTTGAGATCATGGCTGAGTTCCCATCAGCAAAGCCACCCCTTGGTGTATTTTTTGCAGCAGTAGCACCTCGCTTACCGCCCCGTTACTATTCAATCTCTTCCTCTCCTAGGTGTG
The DNA here is from genome assembly GCA_019022515.1 of Quercus aquifolioides. Taxonomy (NCBI): domain Eukaryota; kingdom Viridiplantae; phylum Streptophyta; class Magnoliopsida; order Fagales; family Fagaceae; genus Quercus; species Quercus aquifolioides. The sequence continues at coordinate 21,957,143 of CM032335.1, read as the reverse complement.
TAATTCTTCCTAATTATGGTGATTTATCTCATAATATAGAGCTTCAACTAATATTACTGCATACAGATTTGCACCCAATAGGATTCATGTAACCTGTGCTTTAGTTTATGGTCCAACTCCCACTGGCAGAATTCACAAAGGAGTGTGCTCAACCTGGATGAAGGTAATGCTCAGCCAGTGGTTATGTTTATCATTTCTCTTTTTTCTATTTTTTAGTACTGTACTATTGTACTAGGTGGTCTATCAATTCAACATGTGCATCATCTCTATGGCTTTGTTGTAATATTCAACCATATTGAATGAAAACAGAATGCAGTTCCTCTAGAGAAGAGCCGTAACTGTAGCTGGGCTCCTATTTTTATTAGGCAATCTAATTTCAAGTTACCAGCTGATCATTCAACACCTATCATCATGGTTGGACCTGGTACTGGCTTCGCACCTTTCAGAGGATTTTTGCAGGTCCGGAGTGATTTTCTAATAATGGAGTTTTATTGCTAGTGTATGTAAAGATGAAAATTAAATTTATAATTCTTTATCCAGGAAAGAATGGCACTTAAAGAGGAGGGCGTACAACTTGGCCCTGCATTACTCTTCTTTGGATGTAGAAATCGTCGGATGGTAATGATTGTTGTTTTGTGTATACCTTCAAGGACAATTAAATTTTGAAAAAAATTGAGTGCGCTGTATGATTTCCTAACTTTGATCTTTGATTATAGGATTTTATTTATGAGGATGAGCTAAACAATTTTGTGGAACAAGGTGTGCTCTCAGAGCTGATTGTTGCATTTTCACGGGAGGGTCCACAAAAGGAGTATGTTCAACATAAGATGATGGACCAAGTAAGTAGTGGTAGGAAACAAGTAAGATTGCTGTTTGTGAGGTGTAACATATTATTTCTAACCGCATCAACAATTCTTTTTCATGTACAGGCTGCACATTTTTGGAGCCTGGTTTCACAGGGGGGATATTTATATGTTTGTGGTGATGCCAAGGGTATGGCCAGAGATGTTCATCGGACTTTGCATACCATTGTCCAGGAGCAGGTACATACTCTACCCCTTGCCCTCCCAATCTCTCTCTCTCTCAAACAGAGGTTGCACCTATACCTAAGGAGAGGCAACTATCTTTCGGGGGTATAGGGAAATAATATGGTTCAGGGCTGGGTGTATTATTGCTACATATTTTACTATTATTCTTAAATCAAATTTTGTGCCTTCACATACATGTATCACCTTTCCTTTATATGTGCTTATTTATCTCATGTACACCTGATTTATTAAACTTTTGTTTCTTGACTGCTCGCATATTTTATCATTTAACATATAGTTGACTAGGCTCGGATTGGCAATGATTTTCAATAAATTTTTACGTTATCTAAAAAAAACAATATATATATATATATAGTTGACTAGCAACATTTTTTATACGTTTATTTGCTTTAGATTGAATGGTGCTATGCAACATCCAATTGGCACTTTTCCACTTCATCCATCTCGCTTATTTTTTTATTGTTTTATAAGTAATAAGAAATTTTATTAGAATAAAGGGAAGCTTTAAAAGAGAGACTAAAATTCCTAGAAATTACAATCGAAGGTTCAAAATATCCATGAAATCAACTATAGAAATACAAGAGACCTTCTCCTCGCCCCCACCTACTTCTTTTTTAAATCATCTTACACCACTGTAATAAAGAATGCACAAAAATAGACTTGAGTTCAATCTCACTTATTTTTATGAGTGCCATTAGTGTTTGGTATTCGATTGGAGGAATCATGTTTCAAAATCTTTTTATGGTATGAATTTCAGGAAAATGTGGAACCATCAAAAGCAGAGGCTATAGTAAAGAAACTCCAGATGGACGGACGATACCTTAGAGATGTCTGGTGACAATCCTTTATTGGTTGTAGCATCCACAACAAAACGCAGCAGTTGATTCATTTTTCTTGAAGCTCAAGCCTCTTTGAATGGCTAGTTCCTGCTCTCCTGGAGTCATGGCAGCAAGTTGGGACAAACATGATGAAAACTGAAACCTGGTTTCCTATAAAATTTATTTATGGTTTGCAACATGTTTGTCCCCTCTTCTTTCCCCCCCCCCCCCCCCCCCCTTTTTTTCTTCTTTTTCAAATACAAGGAAAATTTATTTTTAGGGAACAAAATAGTTGCTTAATACAAAGATGTCCATGTCCAAAACAGAATACTCACAGGTTGTTTTGGATTGTGTTGTATGAATAATTATAATAAAGTAGAATATGACTGAATTTTGCTCTTGTTTGATGGACATTTAATTCTTCAGCCAGGGGCCTAAACTGATACAGCTTCATTGTGGCAGTGCCATTGTGTATGATTTAAAAATGAACAAGTTTTGATGGTTGAATTTTCCCCTTGAATAGGGCTGTCACACTTTCTTTTAGGGCTTGGTGAGGGAAACAAACCTTGTTTTCTTAACATTGCTTTGATGGGCTTACCTAGAAAAATATAGCTGGAATATAAAAAGAACAAGGACCAAAAACGATGGGCACAGTCTAAGGGTCAAGGATACTACTTTAAATTACCCAATATATTGTCGGAATACTTCTGATAGATCAAGTCATTCAACTGTTCAGATAGTAAAAATGTGAACGAAAACCTTGGTACAAAGAGCCACTTGGTATTCACCTTGCCTTAGCTGAGTTATTGGACATTACAACAGTGGTAGCCTACTGTGTTCTTTTGTAGCTTGATGGTTCAGATTGGAAGTAATTCTGGAATGTGGGTGTGTTTTCTTTAAATGAATATAGCATGAGAATGAGTTTGAACTTTTTTTTTTAATTTTCCTAAATCAACCACTTGGAGATTTATCTTGAATTCATACCATTTGTTTTTGGTCTTCTAGAAGTTCAATTCCCAAATCAAGTTATTGGGAACATACCAGTGTTTATATTATATATGACCAATTCTTTGTTGTTTTCTCACAGACTTTACCAAAAGGTCCACCACTTACCTTTAGATTCCTTATTGTGGTATTTTGGAACAAGATAAGATTATATTTTTTTAGACCTTGACTGAAACAATGCAAGCACATGGTGACACAACAAACTTTCATTTTCACATTTTTCTTGAATTAGTAAGAGATTGACAGGTGCAATATCACTTTCTTAGATAATTAGTGATACACTATTTTAATTTTACACCAATAAACACGTGACATCTCATAATTACTAAAAAAAATATATGAAATTTCTGTATCACTAAGAATAATAAAAAGCAGAATTTACAAAAAAGAAAAAAAGAAAAAAAGAAGAAGAAGACACAAAAACAAAAAACATGACACCTCAATGACTGTTTTATCCAATGGCTCTCTAAAACACCTGCGATCTCCAATGGGATGTTTATTTCCAGGACTTTTGTTTTCTTTCTTTTATTGTTTTCTCGTTGTCAATATAAAACCACATGGTCCAAATTGCACATTTGGTTTTGTTTTCTTTCTTGGTAATCGGTATATTTATGTACTACTCAAAAAAATAGAAGAAAAAAAGACAGCTAATGCTGTATAATTGGAAGTGAGTCAGTGAGTGCTTTATCAGTTTTTTACTTTCTTGTTTCAAAGTAGGCAATTATCAATTATTGGAGTTTTTTTTTTGAGAATCAATTATTCTAAGGATAAATTATTCTGTAGTTTGGTGGACTAGTATTTTCAACCTTCTCTAGTTCTCCAACCTAACAAATTAATATACGCATTTAATATTCTATTAAAGGATACTTTCTTTAAAATATTAGTAAAAGTAAATTATACATAAATAGTTAAAGGGTCATGTTATCGAGTGCCCTTAAGGCACTCATTAATAATTCATTTTAGGAAAGTTTTGATACCACTTTTATGAGAAATGAAAAAAGTTATCAAAATATTAATTACTTTTTTTTTTCATTTTTCATAAAAATTTTCTTTAAATGAATTATTAATGAGTGCCTTTAGGGCACTCGTTAGCATTTCCCATAGTTAAATACTAAGAAAACTAAAGTTTCAAAAAAAAAAAAAAAACCCTTGGATTAATGAGCGAAGTGAAAATGAAATAAATATTTAATAAAAGGTTTTAGCTCTGATAAAAAACCTGTGATTAAAAATAAAAACTGTGATAGACATGGTACAAAGAAAAGTGGGAAATAATTTATTAAACCATGTGTTTCACTTGAGACTTGTTAAGGGAATTAATTTGGCAATTATTGAACATAAAGGATAGAGAGAGAACTCAATTTAAAAAGAACAATTTTTTTAGAAGAAAAAAAAAAGAGAACAAATTTAAGTTAGAGTGAGAAAATGATTAAAAAATAAATGGAAACTAATTGCTTATTTGTAGCATGATTTTATCACAGTTTCCTTTTTTTTTTTTTTTCTTCTTTTTTTTTTTTTTTTTTACTTCATTACTCTCTAGAATAACGAAAATAATAATAGAAATGGATTTAATAATGGTTTTATGGATAAAATATAGAGTAAATTCCATTAATATATCTTAAGATTTAGGTTAATACTAATTAGGTCAAAAACTTTTAAAAATTGATCAATTTAACCCCTAAAGCCAACTTAGACCCTAAAACACTATTAGACCAGTTAGTCATTTTTCTCAATTATCTGAGAGACTAAATTGAATTTAGGAACCAAATTTACTCAGTTTTGAAAAATTCTAGACGTAGTTAACATTATCCCAATCCTCAACGTATTTTGACAAATTTACCTTAAAATATATCTTCTAAAAAAAATAAAAAATAAAAAGACCAGGGGCACTACAGTCATTAGTCCTGTCTCCCTATAACGGCTCCACTATTTCCCGTACCACCGAAGAAGAATCAAATTTTCTCTGGCAACCATAAAATCACCCTCACGAGGGCGCGCGCGTGTCTTCCACGCTCTCTACAACGGTCTCTCCCTTCTCTTCCATAACTCTCTTCCGACCAACACACTCTCTTTCTCTCAATTCCATTTCTAGGGTTTCTCGCTCTTCAAAAAAACCATGCCCTTATTATTATCACCATAGCTCAAAACAGCAACAACAACAACAACAACAATGGTTGAGAAAACCAAAAAGCAAAAGAAAAGTTTCATCAGCGAAGACGATATCTCCTCTCTCCTCCATAGGTTCCGCCATTTCTCTCTCTCTTTCAATTTCAGTTTTTGTTGATTGGATTGTGAAATATATAATATGTGTCTGGGTTTGGGCAGGTACTCGGCGACGACGGTGCTGGCTTTGCTTCAAGAAGTGACGCACAGTGCGGAGGTGAATATGGATTGGAATGCGTTGGTGAAGAATACTTCGACTGGGATTTCTGATGCTAGAGAGTACCAGATGCTATGGCGCTATTTAGCTTACCACCATACTTTGCTTCATAAATTCGATCATGGAGCTCAGCTTCTGGTCAGTCACTCTGCCACTTTTATTACTACTACTTTTTTTTTTTTTTATCCAACTGTATTGGAATCCAGAATGTCCATGTACACACAAAATTTGACCAAAAAAAAAGCTTCACACCCTGGCAGATTATTAGTGGCAGGTGAAAAAAGAGTAGTTCTAAGTTTACGTGTCACAACTTTTTCCATAATTATCTTACACTTTTTCTCCGCCACTCATAGTCTGTCACATGTGGCACAAGTCGTGCCATTTTATGCGGTCTTAGAATTTTTTGTGAAAAAAATGATGCCGATGGTGGCTCTAGATTAGTAAAAGTTTGTCAGCTCAATTGTAGTGAAAAAAGTTGTTAATTTTTTTTTTTTGTTGTGTTTGTAGCATTTTCACATCAATCATATTCTTGTCACATCAATAGTAAATTTGTAATGGTTCTAGCATTTTCTTGAGTTTTTAGGAGATACACTATAGAGTTACTAAAATCCTTTTCATCCATTTTGAATATTTAAAAAGAAAAATGTTAAGAGTGATGCCAGGGTTACTAGTATATTACAAATTTTACTACATAAGTTTATAACAAAGTGATGTATCATCAATCGCAAAAAGTAATCTAGAAATTCATTTGAATGTTTAAGCTGCTACAAATTTCACTTCAAAATGTGTGTGAATTGATTTGTTAATTAATGTCATTGGTGCCACTTTTAACAACATAATAAATAAAATTTTGAATTAGTTTTTATGATTGATAACACATTAGTTTGTAAGCCTTATGTAGTAAAATTTATAATATCCTTAACATCATTCTTTTTTAAATGAGTAGATTAGATTTTACCATGGAATAAACATTAACTAATATTGTTTTGGTGTTTATTAAATTTTTGATGATGTAACAAAATCCGATCCACCTTATTTCAAAATGAATGGATAATATGAAACTATAGTTGAATGCTGAAGTATGTTAAAAAAAGAAAAGGTCTTACCTAATGCAAATGATGGGGTTTGTGAGAAGGTTAATATGATGGCTAGTATTGAAGTTTTGGTATTCGATGGTTTGACAGTAAATAGTTGAATTTGAAGCACATTTAGGCACATGGGAGAGGTGCTAAATATGTAATGTGTTATAAGGATTGGGGAAATTATCTGGGTTCTACAGGGTGGTATTTTAGAAAATGTTGAATGACCCTAGTTTGTGTCTTTTTTGGCTAGCAAGTAAAAGATTGCCAACTAAGATTTTGGCTTGGCAATGAATATTTGACAGCCTAAATGTTTTGGCAACACAGTGTGGAGTCTTGTAATTATAAGACTAAGCGTAACATTGAAAATGTGTTTGTCTTGGTCATTTTTTCTCCCAGTCTTTGGATGGAAGCAACTGAACTCTTTATGTGATGATAGTGATTCAATCCTATTGGAACAGGTTTTGGCATTCCATAGAACATTCTTTTAAGTTTAATTATGAATACATTAAAAATATAGCCAAGTTATCTTGCGAGCTTGAAGTAAAAATTTATTAGCTTCTTGCACACCCACTTCTTTAGTGAAATGGTACTTATTTCTGGTCCTATCATAATTGAATGAAATACTTGTACTGTGCATAAATACGTTATCATCTTAAAACTTTCTCAGATTTATATAAATTAAAATGTCCACCTCTTGTGAGACAGAACTTTAGCCCCACCAAATTGCAAGCTATACTTTGTCTTTTGTCTAAAATAAACTTTTCCTCACATGCCCAGAGTTATACTTAAGATAGATGTATTTTTCATATAACACCGATGTTAACATTGGCTTGCAGGATGATGATAGTGATTTGGAATCTGAAGTGGAAGCATTTCCCCCTGTTAGCTGTGAATCTTCAACAGAGGCTGCAGCATGTGTGAAGGTAAGTGAATAAATTGCATGCTAAATGACTCATGTGTTTACATTATTTTGATTTTCTTGGTAAATACTTTTAATGAAATAGGTTTTGCTTGATGAATTGACTATTTCTATTTTTTACTTTACTGGATGGCCAAATAGCCCTGCCAGTTTGCTTAGAATTATGCTTTTATTTTTTGATAAGTAAGAAGAAAATTTATTTTAAAAACTACTTCATGAGTAGTCAAATGGAAGGGAATCACTAGATGTGAGCCCCCAAGCCTGAGATCAATCAAACATAGAACCAATAAATGAAGCAAGCAGCTGGTCTCCCAAGCTTTCCACATCCTCAGACATGCATTTATTGTGCTTCCAAGCTTCCCCAACCAATTCATCCAACCAAAAAGGAGATCTGGTTCCGTTCTTAGTAAGATCCAAGAGATCCCAAAAGATCTAAAGACAAAATGCCACAAGTGATTAGCCTTCTCACAATGAATCAATAAATGATCCACTAATATGATGAAGACAAGGAAGAGCTCAAGGAAAAAGAAGATCAAACATACAAAGATTCAAGAATTGTGGTCTAGTTTTGATGTCGGACCTTCTTAGCACCTTTGATAGGTCATTTTAGTTATTAGTATTAAGTCTTTTAGGTTGAGAAGCTGCTGGATCAGTTTTAACTAAGTTCTATTAGAATAAGGGCAATTTGGTAATTTTTAGAAATCTGGTATGGGCTGTCCTTGGCCGTACCAAAGGCAAGGCCCATGAGTCTTGTTTAATGTTTGCGTATTATTAAGTCTTTTATTTAATTATTGTTAGTATTCCCATTCATTCTAGGAATAGGTTATTTATAGTCCAAGTCCTACTAGGAAAATGATAACTATAGCCTCTATATAAAAGCTTTTTTATGGTCATGTTATGGAGAATATTGTGATTGATTAATAAAATTCAGCAGCTTATTTTTAAGCTTTGTTTGTGTGATGCAAACTTCTCTAAGGTGTGATGCTTAGGAAGACCTAGGTGTGATTGCCTAGTGTTTTATTTATGTTATTTTCTGTTTATCCCCTGTTTCAGCCTCAAAACAGCCATCAACACTCATTCTTTCCTAACATAAATTCTTAAACATCAACCCTTATTCAAGAATTCATCAAGAAACCTAGTATAGTGCTGAACTTCTTAACGGACCTGTATCAGATAATGATGGAGGACTATGGCAGCAACCATTGAAGACATATAAAATGAGTCCTAAGACTTTTAATTAGTTTTAAGTGTTAGGGGTATTTTAGTAATTTTATGTTTTCTGGAATGGGCTGTGTTATTAGTCCATTGGGTTTTATTTAAGTTTAGTTATTTAATTTGGGTTTAGTATTAGATCCCAAGGAGTCCAAGTCCAAGTTTTATTAGGTTTTAAAGAAATCTTAGTTCTACTAGGATTAGGTTTAGTCTTCTATTTAAAGAGTTGTGGTGTTTTCTATTGAGGGGGAGATTAATAATATTTTCAGACTTTAGAGCTATTAGTGTGTTACGGTTTGTGTCAAGGAATCCTAGGAGTGATTCTTAGGAATTTATCTTTTATTTACTGTTCATGGTTACTATTCACAGCAATGTTCACTGCAACCAAAATCTTGATTTTCACCTTTGTTTCGTTCCTAAAGCCCTATTAGACCCTGTTCCCCTTGTCCTACGTCAGATAAGCTTACAATTATGCTTTGCTGACAAAAAGATCTAGAATCCAATCTAGACGTGTAAGTATATACAAGTAATTAGAAAGCTTTGACTTCATGAATTTATTACTGTTTAGAATCACTTAGAAGATTGATGATTGAAATACAAAGAGGCTGTCCCATGATATATGTTCTGGCTCAAGTAGGATTCCATAAACTGCCAGCAACTTGCTGATTCTGAACTGTACATATTCCACAGCAGAAGTTTTAAAATTGGTTTTTAGCATAGAGAATAAAAATTGTAGCTAAAGACTTGGGTATGTGACATCAATCAGGGCGAACAAGCATGTGCCGTCCCTCCCCCTGACCAATCCACTCCGAAATTCCACTGTGTACAATTTACCATTTGTAGATAGTAATACATCTTGATCGTGTTCTTCTATAAATGGGTGGGACAGCTGAGGTTTTGCATCAAAATGGTTTGATTAGATATTCATGACATTTTGACATTTTTTTTCTCAAAAAAATGACATTTTGATTGTTTGCATTTTATTGATTCTGGTTTTATCCCAGTTGTATATGCGTTCAGCTTTTATCCATTATGATTAACTTCTGGAGTATTCATGCCATCAAATATCTGTTCAGTCGTTTAGATTCTTATTTTTGCTGGCAGGTCATGTTTTCACATCCAATTGGGGTTTGGGGGCGGAACCAGGAATTTTTGTTTGGGAGAGCCAAGTTGCAACTCTAATATATTTATCAAGACAACCCCCACATACACATATACACACACTTTTTTATTCGATAAGTTATATATATACACACACCAAACAACAACAAAAAGAGCTTAGTAATTTCAATCAAAATTATGTTTGGTGGCGATCTTTCATAAAATAAAATTCATTTTTACTATTTTTATAGTGAAATTCTTAAAAAATTTCATTTTCGATACAAATTATCAAATTTTATACTAAAGTAAGTAAAAAAATCTTTCAATTGAACTAATGAAATTTTCAAAAACATGAATGATTCAAAACTTGGAGGAATAAGTTAGGCTTTAAACATATTTGAAGCTATCTTGCTCTAAAGAGACATTTCATGTGTAGTTTTAGTGACATTTTTTTTTTAGTGAGTCAATGACTTGTTAATTGCCATATAACCAAACTTTATCAAATATTTAACCAATATAAAAGCATATTTTACAATAAAAAATAGAATTGTGAAAAATAATGTTATGTTTCTATAATTATTAGACCATTTTTTTTTAAGAGCATCATTGGACTAAATCAAATATTTGGGGGGGCCAACTCTTATTTTTGTAGACTAAATTTTGAAAACATTAAAATAATTATATATATTTAAAAAAATTTCAAAATTTTGGCCCCCCCACCCATACACATAGCTACGCCCCTGGGGTTTGATATGTCTGAACAATGATGGTGCTTGAATTATTTGTTGATTTAACTGATTTATAGATCTTCATTTTCTCCTGCTTATTTTATGGGAATGGTTGCTTTGTTCAGGTACTAATTGCTTCTGGATTACCAAGTGACACTAGTATCCCAACCAGCTCAATAGTTGAGGCTCCATTAATCATAAATATACCTAGTGGCTCTTCATCAAGAGCTTCTCCTTCTGAAAATTCAGAAGCCACTTGTTCAATGCAAGGGATGAACATTACTGTTCCTGTGTCTGTTCAGAAACAGCCCCTTCCTTCAGCTGCTGCACCTCATGAATTATTGGATGCAAATGGATCAGCAAATGGCAGCATGCCTCTTCGAAGGAAAAGAAAACCATGGTCAGAGGATGAGGATCTGGAACTGATTGCTGCTGTGCAGAAATGTGGTGAAGGAAATTGGGCAAATATTTTAAGGGGAGACTTCAAGGGTGATAGGACTGCTACACAGCTATCTCAGGTTATTTTCCTTCTGTCAACCAACATATTAAACTTTACTTGGTTGTTTCATTAGTAAGCATTTGATTAATAGTTAATAGAAACTTTCTAAGTTAAAGCCGTTTCCTTATGGATAATTATAATTAAAAAAAAAAAAAAGTGTTTAGAGTCACTGGATCCCATCTGTGATTGATCAAGAAATTCAGCTTCATAGTCTAGCTGAACCACTTAGGCTGTGGGATGGATGATAGCTGACTCATCTCTAAGAAATCACTCAGATGTACCATCTATTAGACAGACTAATTAAGCATTCTACTGCAGTGAGATGCATTTACAGTGGTTCTTGCTTTCTGTAAATATCATTTTCTAGTAAACTACATGAACTGCGAATCACTTGATTTTACAATTTAGGGCCATAAACCTTTTTAACGTCTTGAAAAGTCTTGTTTTAGTTCACATGGTGCTGTTTAGTTTTTGCCTTATTAAAGTAACATACTTCCTCTATATGAATTATGGTCTCCTATTCTGCATCTCACTTCATATATGTTCCATAAAGGAAATAAAAGAAGTAAACTGAGACAGTATTTTGTATGCAGAATGAACTAAAATAAATCATTTTGAAATTAAGGGCGTATTTTGGATGACTTACAAATTTTTTTTTTTTCTGAACATGTGATACAATGTAGGTCATGCCGGTGAAAAACTGAAAATTTAACCTCAATCAATTCTTAGAGCTGTTTTGCCCTTCCTTTTCTTTTTGCATGGTTTTTCTTTTCTTCCTAATATTTTTTTTGATAAGTAAGAATGTTATATATACGAATGGCTACTCTATGCATGAAAAACATAGACCAAACCCAGAAAATACAAAAAGAAGAAAACAGAAAAAACAAAAAAGAAAACCAAACAAAAGATTAATTACAAAAGAGAAAGAGAGCTAAGAAAAGAGGGGAGAGAATCACTAGTCGTGATTCCCCATGCCCGAGACCAATCAAAAAGAGTCCCACTAAAAGAGGCAATCATCTGAACACCTGAACTATCCAAATTCTCAAAAGTCCTCCGATTCCGTTCCTTCCAAATACACCATAGGATGCACAACGGAACTAAGTTCCAAATCTGAGACGAATGCTTCCCCAACCAATTCCACTAGCCAAAAAGCAAATCTGGGATCGATCTAGGCATAGCCCAAGACAAACCAAAAGTTATTAAGACAAAGCTCCACAACCGATAAGCCATCTCACAATGAAGAAGTAAGTGGTCTACCGTTTCTCCACAATGCCGGCACATAATACACCAGTCTACAAAATCCAATCCCCTCAATCTTCTCAAGTTATCACCCGTTAGGATCTTATTCCAAGCTACACACCAAACAAAGAAAGAAACTCGCCTAGGAGCCTTTACTCTCCATATTCCTTTCCAAGGAAAGACAATTGAGGGAGAATCCTGCAATTTGTTATAATACGACCGGATGTCAAACTCCCCGTTAGGCTTCAACTTCCATTTCATCCGGTCTCTAACATCCATTGGAGGAGTATTAGCTCTCAATATACGAAGAAAATGCAGCCCTTCATCCATCTCCCAATCATTAAATTCTCGAATAAAACGAACATCCCAAATTCTTCTATCCTCTGCCCCCTGCCTTGACAAAGAAGCATCTACAGATGCCTCCTTATCAATGGCAATTCCATATAGCCTTGGGAAAGCCACTTGGAAAGGTTGATCCCCATACCACCCATCCTGCCAAAATCTCACTTTGTTCCCCAACCCAACAACAAACTGACAATTCTTGCTAAAATCCTCCCATCCCATGCGAATACCTCTCCACAAACCACACCCATGAACTCCCCTACCTAGCTTTGAGGTCCATCCCCCCATTCTTCCCCATATTTTGATGCTACCACCCTCCTCCATAACCGCCCCTCTTCCTTCCCAAACCGCCACAACCATTTCCCCAATAAAGCCTTATTGAAAGTAGTAATTTTCCTTATCCCCAAACCACCGTTAGCTATAGGCGCACAAACTTTATCCCATCCTACCAGATGATTCTTGCTATCACCCTAAAGAAAATTCCTTTGCAGCTTTTCAATCTTATTAGCCACATAAGTAGGAATGGTGAATAGAGATAGAAAATAGGTAGGAAGACTAGATAACGTACTCTTGAGTAACATCAATCGACCCCCCTTAGACAAATACAACTTCTTCCACCCGGCCAATTTCCGCTCAATTTTTTCCAAAATAGGATTCCAAATTGAAGGGAAGTTATGTGAAGCCCCCAACGGCATGCCAAGATAAGACATAGGCAAAGTTCCAACTCTACAGCCCAAAATTTCCGCCAGGGCATGCACATCATCAACCTCCCCTATTGGAACCATTTCACTCTTGTGCACATTGACCTTTAAACCTGTTACCGCCTGAAAACGGAGTAACAACAACCAAAAATGAAGAATTTGCTCCACATCTGCATCACAAAATAGGATAGTATCATCTGCAAACAATAGATGTGAAACGCATTCCCCACCACCCCTCCTACCCTCAACTTTAAAGCCACGAATCAAGCCAGCTCCCTCCACTAAATGCAAAAAATGCTGAAGGTAAAACCTTATCCAAGCCACCCCTTCTAGGACCTCACTTAGTTGGGAACAGCACCTGACAAATCCTCTATCTTTTAGCTTCTGATGAAATTTTTTGTTGTTGATGTATTTGTGGTGAATTTTTTGGGCTAGTGATGATGAAATTCTAATATTCTGCTTCCAATGCTGATTTTTTTTGATTAAAAAATTCTGAAAAATTGTAATTTATTATTAGGGATGCAACTTTGGCATATAAAGCTGAAGCTTTAGAGTTGCAGAAACAACTCAGGCATATTCAGTCTCAATTTGATATGCACACTGGCCAGGCTTTGTCTCAAATTAGCCAGATTTTTGCGGTTTTCTTCTTCCTAATATTGATTGTTATGGGCTTTTCTTACATATGCAGAGGTGGGCCATTATTAGGAAGCGACGTGGCAACTTGAATGTGGGAACCAATCCCTCTGGCTCTCAACTTTCTGAGGAACGGCGGGCAGCTCATCATGCAATCTCCCTAGCCCTCATGCCTGTTAAAAGCCTAACAGCAGCTCGCCCTGGTAATCTCTTCTCCATTTTGATCTATTTGACTTTATTGAAATACCTGGCAAACAATTTATCAAATTCTGTTACTGCTTGATTAATCAGTCTGTACCACTCTTATTGGATGTATTTGCAAGATGAAGAGATGTTACATTCACGGTTTATTATGAATCTCAACTACTTGGTGGGTGAATCACCTCTTTCATGGGGGACATGCTTGTTTGATAACCTCCATAAGCTGTTTATTTGTTTATCCCTGAAGTTGTGGTGGAAGGTCAACCAAAGCTGATGCTATTTTCTCATCATAGCGTTCTATGTGTAGCTCAGGCCAATTTTTTGAATCTTCTTTGTTGCTAGCCAGCTGGGTCAAATGCTTAGTAGTGTTTGATCATGTGGAGATCTTATATTATATATATATATATATATATATATGGAGAAAATTGAATCGTATGAAATTTTTAGCAATCAATTTCTTGATTTATTCCAATCCCATGATTTTCTCCAATAATCCAATGCTTTGTTTGGTCTTTACTAATACGGGAAGTATATAATTTCCTACAGAATTATTAAATTTTCCTGTAAGACAGATCGGATATAATTTTGACAAGGCAAAATGAATTTCCCTGAGAAGATAAGATAAATGATGTGTGTTTCTTAAAGATTTAAACTTCTATACTTTAGCTGAAAGCAATTTACGTCTTAAATTTGTATGAATGGTTATCTTCCGTTACATGATTGATTGCGTACTATTTTTTGGTTTATGATGTTTCTAATACAATTAGTTTTTGGTACTTGCCTTTTCTAAATATGGACGATCCTTTGAATTTGGATCAGCTGGCACAAATACAACCAGCAACTCTGTTCTTCCAACTACAACTTCTGAAGCTGTTAAGATTGGCAGCAGCTCACTACAAGCCAAAGGCCAGTCTCAACAGGGCCCTGTCCCTAAAAAATCATCTTCCGTGGGATCATTGGGTTCCACAGAAAAATCTCAAGTATCTGCAAAAAAGCCTTTAACAAAGCCTGGTATTTGTTCAGATTCTGCGTTAAGAGAAACTGCAGTTGCTGCTGGTGCACGAATTGCTTCTCCATCAGATGTTGCATCATTTATCAAGGCTACACAGGCAAAGAATGCTGTCCATATCAAACCCACAGGTGTTTCTTCAACAAAATTGCCCATGCCTCGTGGTGTGTCAACTCAAATAGAAACTCAAACCAATGTACGTTATGTTGGCACTGGCCTTGAAGCTGCATCATCTTCCTCCCATCCTGCTGTCACAGTCATACCTACTGCTTCGCATTCTGGTTCTGTAAAGGCTGTCTCACCAACCATTCAGCATAGTCCATCCACCTTTGCCACATCATTGAAGAAGTCATCTGAACAGACTAACATTGTTAGCTCTACTCTGCCCTCTGAAGTTCTGCCAAAACAGGAGGTTAAGACTGCAGAAGAGATCAAAGCTTCTGCATCAGGCAATGCACCCAAAGAGCAAGTCCAAGAAGATAAAGCACCGTCATCAGACACTGAAACAGTGTCTAAAATACAAATGACTGATGTTAAGAATCCTAATAGTTCTTTGAACATGAAGACAGATGATAGTTCTGAAGGAACTGTTGTTGATGACCAGGCTGAAACTAGACAAAATGCAAATGAAAACGAGATGATTAGTTCACCAGTTAGAGGTGACAGTCAATCTGCCCCTGAGGTGTACTCTGAGAATCAAAGTGCAAATGAGAAACGGGCAAATTTGCCAAGCATGATAGAAGATGAATGTGGTGAAAAGCAGGAGGTTCTAATTAAAATTGAGGCTGGCAATGAGATTGAAGGGGAGAAGGTTAAGTAACTTGTGCAAATTTGAAATTACTCACAGGATTTTGTTGGGTTCTATTTTGAATTGTTTTGGGAAAATCGTGCTAGTGTAAATCTAAATGTTAAAGAATATGGAAATTAAATGATAAGATGAGCATCTTTGTAATATTATGCTAAAATGTGTTATTATGATAGTTTCCCTATATATATATATATATATAGAGAGAGAGAGAGAGAGTGAGAGCAAAGAGAGCAGGGTGTTATTAATGTCTTGAAGAAAAGAAAAGAAAAAGAAAAAGACCAGAAATTGTCCACATATGGTATGCACGGATGAGACTGAGCAGAAGGAAGCTAGTAATGAAAGTAGCTAATTAAAATGTATTTCAAATCAATGGATTTCAAATCCAAATCCAAATGTTGTCATCCAAACACAACCTTAGATAAAACCTGAAATTTAGACCGTTAAAACAACCTTCATCCTGGACAAATGAGAGCAGGGTGCCATCAAGCCAGAAGGCAGTTGACCATCTGTTTCTTCTTTGCTACATTGCTAGGGAACTATGGTGTCTCTTTCCTCTTTGTTAGGCGTCAAGTGGGTTGCACTTCAAGGTTGTGAAGGTGTTAATATCCAAGGACAGCTATTTTATAGGCACTAGAGCAATGCAATTTTTTTATTTTTTATTTTTTAATGCCTGAATGCGGTGTATGCAGAAATAAAGAAAGATATACTTAACCTATGATTATATTGAATTCTGATTCTTTGGTGCCATAAATATTATACATTCCCTGAGTGGGATTAAACTTGCCATCTCATCTTTAAAATATCTATTTTTGTGAATTGAGACTTATGATGGTTTGCCTTTTCTTTTTGGGATTTTTTAGATATGTGAATATTTTTTGTCTTCATCTTTAAATGATTTACATGCTGCTAGAGTATCTCAAAGAAAAAAAAAATCTACTATAGTGACACATTTTCTAACCTTTACTTAATAACCAAAAATAAAATTATATAAAAGAAAAATAAAACTCTGGTGCCATACATTTATGCACAGTAGTAAAGTCCACTGCATGGATGGTTCAAATACGTGCAATTGATTCTCACCTTAAAGATTCTATGTTTATGAAGACCCCCTTTAGTAGATAGATTAGGATTACAATGAAGTTAACCTGTTATTTGGCATTTACTGTTAGAACACCTGTGTAAGTAGATAGATAGATTAGGGCATGTTTGAACACCTGTGTATATTCATTTATGTCAATTATATGACCCTCCAATTGAGTCCAGCTCTCTTTTGCATAATTCTTGAAACTGAGGCACTTTAGTTGGATGTTCAGGATTTTTATTCTGAGATTTCAAGTAATTAAGAAATATAATTGCAGAAGATCCCAGCTTTGATTTATCCTCTTTGGATGACCATGTACTTGATCTTGGTTCCTATTAACAACTCTTGGCCACAGTATTACCATACTTTTGCGTGTGTGTGCGTGTGTACATACAATGAGTTGTGGAGAAGGTTTTGAATCCAATTTCTTCCCGTAGAAAGATCAAGTAATGCCATTAATATAAAGGGTTTTGGCCAGTATTAGCAGACTTGAATTTGCCAAATGCATATTTACGGCTTTCTTGTACGAATATATATGTGTGTGGAAATCCGTGGGAAGATAAATGCATTGCCATACAGAAATAGAGACATGAAAAGTTTTTTGTTTCACTGAAATGAAATACGAGAAATGAAGATTGAAATAAAGGGGGATGATCCCTATTAAATCATATATTTATACAACAAACACAATGTAAGGCAACAATAACCTCTCTTCAATTTCTAACTGCAAAGGCTATCTAAGACAATCAGAATGAAGAGAAAAGATTCCAGACAATGATTCTTTTTTTTCTTTTTTTTGAGAAAGTTCCAGACAATGATTCTTGATACACTAAAAAGTGAATAAAACAAAGCAAAGTAGAGAAAGGCTAATCTACTTTGTAATTAAGAAATATACTTGCAGAAGATCCCAGCTTTGATTTATCCTCTTTGGATGACCATGTACTTGATCTTGGTTCCTATTAACAACTCTTGGCCACAGTATTACCATACTTTTGTGTGTGCGTGCATGTGTACATACAATTAGTTGTGGAGAAGGTTTTGAATCCAATTTCTTCCCATAGAAAGAACCAAGTAATGCCATTAATTTAGAAGGGTTTTGGCCAGTATTAGCAGACTTGAATTTGCCAAATGCATATTTACGGCTTTCTTGTACGAATATATATGTGTGTGGAAATCCATGGGAAGATAAATGCATTACCATACAGAAATAAAGACATGAAAAGTTTTTTGTTTCCAGAAATGAAGATTGAAATAAAGCGGGATGATCCCTATTAAATCATCTATTATACAACAAACACAATGTAAGGCAACAATAACCTCTCTTCAATTTCTATCTGCAAAGGTTATCTAAGACAATCAGAATGAAGAGAAAAGATTCCAGACAATGATTCTTGATACACTAAAAAGTGAATAAAACAAAGAAAAGTAGAGAAAGGCTAATCTACTTTGTAAGTCCAGCTGCCATATCACTGTATTGTTTCTGTAATGCTGGAGTCACACATGAGAAGATTGATGGCTTTTGCTTCTTCGACTTAACCCCAAATAAGAAAGACCTTAAGGGAATTCGAGCCCGATTTGTTAAGTACTTCTTTAACCCAAGTTCCTCATCCAGTTGTGTCAGCATCTTCTCAACATCAACCTTCAGTGATTTCACACGATTGAGCCCTGCATGAAGTTCCTCAAAAATCTTATTGTTCTCCTGTTTCATGTTGAGGATCTCACCTTGAAACTTTGCAGCCTGATATTTACTAAGATCTGTCTTATCTGCTTTGGAATCTGTATTGGATATTGTTGATATCTCAGCTTGAATGATGCATAAGGATGAGAATCTATTCTGTAGGTCATCTTTCAGTACTGCATTATGTTCCAACCATAATGATAGTTCAGTTTGTATCTCTCTCAGGTGTCTGTATATTGGTCTGGCATCTGATTGTAAAGAATGTTTTTTACCACTTCCTTCATGCTGTTTATTTTTTAGTTTCTGGTACTCTTCACGCAAATCTTGGATTGAAGATTGGAACTTTTGTAACTGCTGAACTGAAGAGCTAATCCTCAACCAGAATTCCAGGTTTTCCTCCAACAGATCATCAATGTCTGAACGAATTTTTTCTTGAATAGCTAAAGTAGCATTTTGTTTCGTTATATGATTTAGCCTCCTCATCTTATTTTTGTCATTCTCTAGTAATAATTTCAAGTTTCCATGTGATTTTTCATTTGTTTCTGTGGAATTAGGATATAGTTCACCAAAGAAATCAGCAAGTAAATGTTGGTTCGAACGGGGGCCCAGAGATGTTTGAGGCATGTCCTGTTGTACGTATTTATTCTCTGGTGTAGTGTAAGGTCCTACTGTTGGGCGGCCTAATTTCTGTTGTAAAGATTGGATCACCTCATCTTTTGAGGTAATAGCACTCTTCATTTCTCTTACCTGCATTGCCAGTTCAAAGATGCTATCCCGGTTTTTCTGCTCCACTTCATTGAGCGTGTTCCTTACTGACTTATAATTAGTAAGAACTGTAGTTAACTCCTCTAGCAGAATCTTTTCTCTGTCCTCTAACCCCTTTACAAAAAGTGAATTCCAGATTGGTTGATCTTCTTCCTCCTTGGCCTCTGAATCATGTGGCTTAACGTCAAGATTCCCATCTACCGTCTCAGGTAAATCTTGCTTCTCATCTCTTTCCTGCTGTATTGGTTCCTGAGTTTTTCCTTTTTCAGGCATCAAACTGAGGTCATTGCTTGAGTTAGGCTGGTTTTCTCTTTCAACTTCAATGGAATTATTGAGTGCTAGAGTGTCATCATCATTCTTCTCTGCCTTTTCTGCCATCACATCCTTTGAGATTATTGATTCATAAGGAGCCATCATATCACTTTCTTGAGTTTTTTCTTTTTCAGGCTTCAAACTGAGGTCATTGCTTGAGTTAGGCTGGTTTTCTCCTTCAGCTTCACCGGAATTATTGAGTGCTAGAGTGTCATCATCATTCTTCTCTACCTTTTCTGCCATCACATCCTTTGAGATAATTGATTCATAAGGAGCCATCTTATCACTTTCTTGAGTTTTTTCTTTTTCAGGCATCAAACTGAGGTCATTGCTTGAGTTTGGCTGGTTTTCTCCTTCAACTCCAATGGAATTATTGAGTGCTAGAGTGTCATCATCATTCTTCTCTACCTTTTCTGCCATCACATCCTTTGAGATAATTGATTCATAAGGAGCCATCTTATCACTTTCTTGAGTTTTTTCTTTTTCAGGCATCAAACTGAGGTCATTGCTTGAGTTAGGCTGGTTTTCTCCTTCAGCTTCACCGGAATTATTGAGTGCTAGAGTGTCACCATCATTCTTCTCTGCCTTTTCTGCCATCACATCCTTTGAGATAGTTGATCCATAAGGAGCCATCTTATCACTTTCTTCATCCAAGTTCTCTTCTGCTTTGGCATCAGGAACAGCTCTCACTTCCTCAACCTCCTCATCCTGCTTCACACTTGGAAAGTTCCCAGAAAGATGATCAAGGTCACAACTTGCTTCTGTGGAATGTGTTTGGAGGTTATTATTTTGGTCTGTCAAACATTGGATCTGATTTTTCATTCTCAGCACCTCCTCCTCTAACTCTTTTATCCTGTTACTCATTATGTCCGAACTTTGCATCAGAGTCTTCTTGGCCTCTTCCAAGCTTCTAATGTGTGCATGAAGTTCATCTGTTTCTGACCTTAGTCTATTCACCAAAACAACCTGAGAAGAGACAGAAGTTTCAAGAGCAACAACATGAGTTACAAGTTGATCAATATTCTCTGCCAGTTCCATCACAGTGAGAGAGGTTTTTGAATTCACATCAGCTAGTTTCACAATCTTATCATGTTTCTCTTGTTCTAAGTCCTTCAATTCCGGTCTCATGCTCTCCTGCCAATTTGTTTGTTTTGAAAGAATAGCATGTCTCTCTTTTTCCTCATCAATTATCTCTTGGTCTAAGTCCTTCAATTCAGGTCTCATGCTCTCCTGCCAATTCATTTGTTTCGAAAGAATTTCACCTTTAAGGGTCCCAAACTTCTCATGGGCTTTCTTAATCCTTTGGTGCTCTGCGTTTGCATCCTCCACTGATCTCTCATGTTTCTCTTGCAACATAACTAAAGTCTGTTGGCATGATTTTAGAGCACTGGTAGCCATCAAACTTCGCGCTTCATCATCTTCAATAACATTGTTTATGCCAAACTCATCTTGTAAGCTGCAAACTCTTTTATGTGTTTCAGTGATTTGGTTTTCAATTTCCCAGTACTTTTCATATCCACGTTCATACAACCTTTGTGCAAATTCCATTTCAGTTTGTAGTGCCAAAATTTCTTTCTGAAGCTTATCAATCTCTTTTAATGCCTCAGCTTTGCTCAGTCCTGAAGTTTGAATAACAGCAGCTTTAGCAGAACTAGAGGTCCTCTTGGGTGGACCTTTCCTTGAGGTCGACATAGATAGGCTCCTGAAATCTTTAGATGGAAGCTTGGGGACTTTTGGGATACTTGAATTAGGGACAGCCTCATCAACCATGTCCAAATTGTTTGGATCATTAAAAGAAGCGGATGTTCCAGGGAGATTTTCTTCTTCTTCTTCTTCTTCTTCTTCTTCTTCATCATCACCTATTGCATACTCAGCCCGCTCAGGAAAAACTGTGGCAATGGTGTGGTTGGCACTTTGTAGCTCTGTTGATAGGCGATCATATCTCTCTGCCAAAGCCCGGTATGCCCGAAATGATTCTTCCACGAAGTTTACAAGTTCCGGCCTCTTCCTGTAGTACATTTCTGCCCTCTGTGCAAAGGAGTCCCCTTCCTGGTCAATGATTTTGAGAGTGTTTTTCACCCTCTCCTCCATATCTGTTAATTTGAAAATGCATGTCAATAGCTAGTGGTTACAATAGTCTCTCAAAATATAAATGTGTAACCGTTCTTATTAAAGTAAAATCTACATTACCCAACTTGGAAATTCAAAGACAAATTTGAAAGCAATGAAACCATTCAACAATCTTTCTTACAAAAGCAAAAATAAGTTTAGAAGAAATGTTTATGTCCCTTTGAATGATAATGGTACCACCGTACGTACCTGAAGGTATTGCAGATTGCAGTTGACATAATAGACAACTATATTATTATATTTTTCATGCCAATTTCAAGTTATATTTGATCTTAAATTATTATGTCATGGTGATCCTTTGAGTTACAATGTTCTAGGTGTAGGCTTTCAGAAAATGGATCAATGAAATCTATATAAATGGATACCAGTGAAGAACAAATGAACGTAATTCCATGCAAGGGAATAGATGAAAGTTTATGTAAAATTATTCAATGCACGCAAGTGTACAACACGTTTCTCTTACGTTAAGATGAACTCTACATTTATGTGAGAGGAAGGTATAATTTACGCATGTAGTCAACCATTTTCTAACACGGTTAAAAAGATAAGTTGAGAAAATTAAAATAGACTCGAAGTGCAAAGGCAGAACCAAATAAGAGTCAAACCAAACCAACGTAAAAGTGCAATGTTCTACATTGAAATAATGTGTTAATATAAGAACTAAGAAATACCCCCCCATCAAAAAAAGAGCTGAGAAACCCCCAGATTGGTATTAATTAATAAAAACCAAACATGCATTGTATATATACCTCGGAGGTTTTGGTCCAGCCATTTTGACTGCTTTGTCCTGATGTGGCTAGCCCACCACCATGAATATGCATTGCTTGCTGCTCTCTGCAACATTCTCTCTTCTTCTTTTTTTTCAGAGAAAATCCAAAGACAAGCAACCCATCAAGGAAAAAACTTTGATGGTGAAGGTGAAGGTGAAGGTGAAAGGAAGGAAGAGATGGCAAAAGAGAAAAGCAGCTAGGTGCAATGCCTGATTATGGAACCAGGCATGGAGAGGAGGATACTTCGCCACAGGTATAGGTGATAGATCATATGAAATTGAAAGCTAATTTTGGAGGCCTTTAAAGTTCAATGCATAAAAGTTCATTAATCGGCTAAGTCCACAATATTTTTGCAACAAATCTTAGGTGGCGGTTGTTATTAGTTCTAATCTGAATCTACATTTGAAAATAACAACTTGGCACATAGTAGTTTTAGTTATTTACTTATTTTTATTTTTTTGATTGAATGGCACATAGTATTTGTTGTGTTAGTATTGTGAAAATGTTGTGGACATAACAATCAACATAATAATTATTTTTTGTTTAAATATGTTATTTGATAATTATAGTGATTATTAATAGGCATTTGTTAGGGGAGTACTCCTTTTGATAAGGATGAATGATTTTTTTTCTTTTATTTAAAGAAAACATGATGTGCCAAAATGATAATTGAGAGTTTAAATATAGGATGGAACTTAAATTTAATTAAAATAATTATTAAAATAATAATTTGTAAAATTGTGAGATTTTAAAAACTTTTATTATAGGTCAACTAAAAATAAAATTGCTTCAATTTTATATATATTATAGATTATAGATGTCTCTGTTTGGTTTTTTTTTTTTGGGGATCGATTACAACTTTTTTGACCATCTATTAAGTTGTAACACATCATTTTTAACATAGTCCTGATATTGTTTTCAACCCCCATGAACTGGAATTGTTGCTAGCAAAGAATGAAATATTGCTGCTATGGTTAGAAATACTCCGAGTGTATTACAACTGGAATATCTTGTCTATAACATGTGCCTTGGATTGGAATGTGTGACCTGGTGGATTGTGCCAATATTGTAAGAGTCTACATTGTTGTGAGTTGTGTTTCCTTCTAAATTTAGTGTGCTGTATTAGTTTTCTTCTGTTGGAAGATTATTTGCTGAAAATTAATAAAAATAAATTCTATCTTAAAATTTGCATTTTAAAAATATTGTAAAAAGTTAATTCAAACTTACCTATAAAAGCCCACCTTAGAATCACCAAGTAGCCTTGTTAAAATGAGAGCCCAACAACCACTTGCCTATCACTTTGGGCCCGCAGAGATGGCCTAGTCTTAACAAAAGGTATTAACTTTTGAGTCCAGAAAAATGGACCCAAAACAACCTTGTTAATGATTCATCAAAAAAAAAAAAAAAAAACAACCTTGTTAATGTAGGTATCGTATTTGACCTTTGTTAAAAACTAGAATATACATGTGCACGAGATTTGTTAAATGTTATTAATATTATTTTTTAAAATTGAAAAAAAAAATGAAGTACGGTTGAATTGAAGTAGTTTAATCAATGTCTTCTTTTGGTAAAAAGATTTGATTCATGTTTTGAGTTTTTGGGGACTATTTCTTATTCTATTAGCAATTGTAACATGTTATGATTTAAAATGGAATAGAATTTAGTATTTTATTAGAGACTTTTGTCACTTGAAAGAGGTAAGAGGTGGAGAAATATTAGGTGTTTGTGTTTGATGGGAAGATGGACAACCTTTGTAGATAAGCAGAGAGGAAGGTAAAAAAAAAATCTCTTTAGAGACCAACAGTATGAGACACACAGAATTTGAAAGTTTTTAGGAATTGTGGATTAAAACTATGGATAATCTCTTAGCATTTTGAACCCAATAACTTACATGACTCTAAAAATAAAAAATTAGATGGATACATGATGCAAAATTGAGAATCTAATTAGATTTCTTCCAATTTTGGCTTATATATATATATATATATATATATATATAATACAGACAGTGTTACCACTGCCCAAATGAAAATTCTTGTGGAGTGGGGTCAAGGGCTGCGGATTTGTATTCTTCTTGCAGACCCTTATTAAACCGCGATGTTCATACTATTGCATTATAATTGGAAAGAAGAACCAACGATCAAGTGGCTGATTAATTTAACCGAGGAAGCTAGTAGGAAAAACATGTATTTGCCAGCTTTAATTCACACCCTTTTATGTATTTGTTTTATTACTAAGCTTAGACTACCTTTTGCTCAGTCTCTATGGACATTGACTTCTTGTGTTTCCATTCATTGCATTCACTTTCACCCAGAAACAAAATTGAAATGAACATTTTGTTTTGTGATGTAACCCCATTACGCCCGACTTAATTGACTGAATCAAGATCGTGCACCTTCATTTTTCACCATCAAAGAATTTTGAACACCTGGACCAAGTATCTCAAGCCAAAAACATTTATTATGCTAAGCTTGAAGATTGGTGTGAAAAAGCGACTTCAACAGCTTATTATTGCTGACTGATTCACGGGTTGCTTGAGAATATTATGTTGGAAGACTTTCACCGAAATGGTGTATTCTTTGGATAGTGATGAGTACCAATGAGGTGAGCTTGCAAGCACCTGTGTTGTGGTGTTGGCCGTTGGGTCTTAACCCGGGAGCAGAAAGAGTGCTATTATGATCACGATTAGGTAGAGAAACCACACCGGTCGCTCCTCTCTAACCATTTTTTTTTACCAAAAAAAAAAAAAAATCCCAATGAGGTGAGCTTTTGAGCTGAGTATGTGATTTTTTGTTTTTGTTTTTGTATTTTTTGTTTTTAATATATATAAGTAAAGAGCGTGGATTTTTCACAGAATGCATAACTCTATTGTGTATGGATTCCATTTGTAAAAAAGTAATAGAAGATCTATTGTGTCTTTTTCACCTAGCACAATCATATGAAATTTATACTCAATATTGTTACTTTAGTATTTTTTTTTTCGCCCAAGGCCATGATAAAATATGATCTGGCGGAGCACGTTTAGGGAAGCTGTTGAGTCTAAATGATTTGACATGAGTGATTAAGAAAGATTGCTTTGATACACATCTCTGTTTTGTGACTCATAAAACGGAAGGTTCTTGTCAATTATATGTATATGTATTAGTCAGATAGATATTGGCTGGAACTCACTAGTGCACAAATGTGTCCGGTATTGATAATGAAAATTTGGAATTTATTAGTAACTTCCCTGTTTCATTCTTCTGGTATACAAGGCCTTCAACTGTTCCCAAATTGCATTCTCTTCGGCACCACTTTCATTTTTCAATTGAGGAATTAACAGAATTTTGATGATAGTGGCAGAGGTTAAAATCCTTCCATCCCATATATTTAAATTATGCATACCTTCTGCTTATGTCTAGTAATATTTAATTTGATATGCATATCCACACAATACACAAGAAAGTATCTCTTGTGATGGGTATGCCAAATCACCCATGTAACAATCCAATGAGAGAATTCCATGTGATTTAGCATGCACGGGCGTGCACACTCTTACACAGGTATACCAAATCATCTAATGTAACAATCCAATGAGTGAATTCTATGTGATTCAGCCTGCATGCGTGCACGAGAGAGAGAGAGAGAGAGAGAGAGAGGTTATCTTAGTATTTCACATAATATTTACAATTCTCATTATTTACATTAGAATCAAACATAATACTGTTTCCCATACGTACAGACATTTATACATCAAAGAATTGCAGCACACACTCATACACCTCTTTCACTTTAGCCCAATTTTTGGCTTCACATTCTTAAAAATTTTCTAGTTAACTCACCTTGTTTTTTTTCCTTTTCTCATTTTCTACTTTTTATGGCTAAACACTCGTTACAATTATATTACAGAGATTATATATACACACTCAAATCTTAATAGCAGCAGGTCATTCCTTCCCAGTCAACCCAGATAGAAATAGTGAGAAAGTAAGTCCCCTCCCAACACTGGGAAAACCATCCATCCCTCATCCTTCACCATTGCTATTCGTCCGAGTCAATCCTTTCTAGTAGAAACTTCAAACTAAATATTCTCTTTTTCCTTTTTTTTTTTTTCTAACTTTTTTTTCTTTTTAATTTTTGTTTCTTCTACTATATATAAAATGTAGAATTGTTTACAAAAGCAGAATGAGAAGTACCAAATGTAATCACCAGCAAGTCCTGGATGTCAGCTGCTTCGAAGAGAAGAGAGCCACTGTTCCATGTATTTCTCACTTTCTGCACAGTGAAGCAAAATACAGAGGAGATGAGTAAGACAATCAACTCATGGAAATAATGCAGTTAAACAATAATCAATTGGATGCATGAAAATTCCAAATGCACAGGCTGAATGCCATGGAAGGTAAAGGGAAAGGGGACTTGGGATTCACAAAGTTGAAGAACATTCGATCAATGGAATGCCCCTTCCCTAACTATGTCGGCCTTGAAATCTTGTACTAGACATAATCTAATTGTTGATTACCCCATCAATTATATCATGCTAAAATTGACACAATCCTCTTTGTGCAGGTCCTGGCAGCCCCAGGTCCCACCTCACTTCTCTCATGCTTCAAATTGATAACTATATCCTCTACTGGCAGACTTAACCAATACAGTAAATGTATCAGCAGATATCAGTCATATTAGTTTGACAGCTTGGTTGGTAGCCTGTATCTTTATATGTTGAGCAACGTAATGCTAAAAGTGATAATTTTTGAAGGTCTTTCTTTTCTAACCTCACCCTCACCCTCACCCTCACCCTGCACCCTGTTCTTAATGAAAGAGGAAGTACCATTAAGCTAGAGCTCATTAGCAAATGTTTGATGCAATTTACAAACCCAATATCAGAACTTAGTTATATGCAACAACTCTATGGCCTACAATGTCCACACATCTCATCAAGTCCATGTTTCTACACGTTTTAGCTAACTCAAGGTTATTGCATCAGGGCTTTGACAGATGTTGCTTCATATATGACCTTCTCCCACTTTCAATTTGTTAAGACCCAGAAATTGCAAGTTTTTATTTATTTATATTGAATGTCAGAAAAATTAACAGGCTCAATTGAGCCATCTAATTCTCTGTATGACTACCAAATAATACAAAATTAAGATTTTTCCTTTGCATCACATGAACGTACAAACCCAAATAACCATGGCTGCTGCATTTAACCAACAAATTATTTCTGTAGATGAAACATTACCCTTTTCTGATTCTGATATGATCCTAAACTATTAGCAATACTAAAGGACGTGACCCTACATGATTGCCAGATTGATAGCATAAAAGTTATGATTTGTATTCAACACGAAAGCAAAATCCCTTAATATAATGATCAAAAGGTAATTTAGTCAATTATATTTCATGTATCAAAAACACTAAAAACTGGCTGGGCCCCAGGAATAGAACTCATGTAAAGAGGGAGTGGGGAAGGGGAAGGAGGGAACATGAAGAAGAAGAAGAAGAAGAAGAAGCTCTCACCATCTATGTAACTATCTGGGATGTTGCCAACAGTGCTCAAGATATTGTTCTTCGAGTTCTCCACCATATCATGATAGCCATGACCATAGCATGGAACCAGCACGGCAAAACTGTCATCAGCATCATCATCATCACTCTGAAACCCGGGTCCATGAGGCTCTAACCATCCAATTGACCAATCTGAATCATCAGACTCTGAACCCGAAATACATTCCCCATCAGATGGTACAATAACAACATCATATTCCCTATCAATTTTCCGCTCTTCCCGACTATGCCATTTGCGCTTCACCCTTCTTGATGAGAAGGACATTTTAGTCCCTTTAACCAAAGGGAATTTCAGAGCATCAGATTCCCACATACTTGAATCAGATGAAGGATTCATCGAAGACCCATTGGAGATTCTAGGCTCTTTTTGTTTCCCACTCCACAACCACCACGAGAGATTGGTAAAAGCCACAGCCATAGAATTCACTTAAAAATTCCTAAGCACTTGGCACCAACTATTCGGTGTAAAATCCAACCTGGTAATAGTATCTGCCTTGAAGCAATAATCTACATTGAGAACAATTTATCAATGACAATGAACATACTTGAACAACAAAAGGAAGTCATGTATTCAAGCTCAATTCAAGCATTACTGATAAGAAATACATATATAAACCGAAAAATAAAATAAAAAACAAAAAAACACTCACTTTCATGAACCATAAGCAGCAAAAGCTATAGCTTTAAATGAAAATTATATAAGTTTGGTTAGTTTGCTTGCAGAGAAATCTTAGGAAGTGCCTTTTTTATCAATTAACAACCAAAAATGTTCAAAAGCTCCATTATTCCCCTTTCCCTTTTCTTTCCTTCTCATTTTTTTTGGCAACCAAATATGCAGGGTGTTTAAAGAAGAAAGAAAAAACACAACACAGAGTTACATAACCTCCACTGTAACATACATTGGATAGAGACACACACACACACAGATTCCTGAATTAGACAGTCAAAAACCCATCTTTCCTAAAGAAGAAAACACGTATTTACCAAATTTAGCGCTCTAAAATAATGCAATAAACGAGACATTTAACAATGACAAAAAATAAAAACCTCAGAGCAGACCTTAATTAGAGGACTCATTCACACAGCCAAATCTTAACAACTTTTTTTTTAAATACAAACTTTCCCGTTTGCTAAATCATCAAAACAATCAAAACCCATGTTTTAGTTTTGGACTTTCTGATCAAACAAGCACAGAAATGAACGCAAAAATATGATATCGAACAAAACAAACTAAAAATAGAAGTACTTGAATAAAACTAAGAAGAAAAAAAAACAATCCAGCTTCTATACAAATTCTTGGATTCTTCAAATCCTATGAAATGAGAAAAACAGCCAAAACTACCTTCTAAAAACCAACAATCCCAACAAACAAAAGAAGAAAAAAAAAAAAGCACTAAAATTCTTTCCGTGTCCCTCAGACTTCGAATATTTGAAGAAGATTCAATGTACCCAGATAAAGAAATAAACAGATAGTTTTTAATCCACGTACCTTGAAGCCAGATTTACATTAAAGCAACGGAATCTTGGGCTGTTAAGTTTTACCTCTCTCGGAAGAAAGAATCACTCAGAGAAACAAAGAGAGAAAGAGAGTTGGAGTTCTATTCTTCTATAATGTTTTATAGCGTGTCGGACACCCTGGGATTGCTCTAATAGTTTGACAGCTAAAAAAAAATCAAAGACAAAACAAAAGTTTATCTTCAAAGTCCAAACCAGATTTTTAATGGAAAATTGTTCAAAACAGTTTTATTAATAAAACCTAAAACTAAGACAAAAGTTTATCTCCAAAGTCCAAACCAGATTATTAATGGAATATTATTCAAATTCACAATTTAATCAGGTGCATTTTTAATCATATGACCTATTTAAAGAATAAGTATAGATGATTTTATAAATCACTACATAATAAATTGGAGGTTTCTCTAAATTAGTCTAAAGGTGATTTTATCATTTTAAAAAATTTAATCTTTTGCAACAATATGTATGTAATGGAGGCACTAGTTGCTTACACATGTATACATCTAAAGATAAGGGTACGTGAGTTCCACAATTAAAAAAGTGTATCTTATATAGTCTTATAAATAGCCACTTTCACGCTAGGAGATTTATCACAAGCAATCCATAAAAGGATGCTATGAGATACTTTTTCCACAAGTAGAAGGAGCATGTAGCTTTGTATACGGGGTCAATGATATAACATTTTTTACAATTTATTGAAATGTCGATTTGTAATTTGATATAATGTTACTTTTATCAATTAAAACTAAACATAACATTACTTTTATACAATCATGTTAATGACATGATTTTTATTTTTTACTATATATTAATTACAACATGATTTTTTTTTTTTTTAATGAAAACAACATGATGTGTGATTACAAGAATTGGGACTAAATGATTGTTTTTTCTTTTCTTTTGGGTCATAGAATTATTGTTTGGATGCCTATAAAGTCTTTTTTTTTTTTTTCTTCACAACTTGCTAAAACAATCATATCACTTTATATGAATCATATTAGTTTAAGGATGATAAGTTGTGATGGATTGCTATGAGATCACTTCAGATGAATCCTAATAGTCAAGATTTTAAGATGATATAAGTTGCAATTGCTATAATATTACTTTAGAATATACGAATCCTAAAATAGTGAAAAACAAAATTATGAAAATTTTAAGGTCACTGTAGATGAGACTTGAGAGTAGTGTGGAATTGAATTATTACAAAGTTGAGAGTTAATGTGCTGGGTGGATACTTGGAAATTAGCCAGAAGGGGGCTCGTAAAAATTGTCAAGTTTTGTCATCATGATAATGGCGACGTGGTGGCTTGAATGACCACGCACTTGCGTTGCGTGCATGAATTGCCCAAGCAACTTTAACCCAATAGTATACCAATAGTTTTAGTGTGTTCCGCCTTTAGTTTTTGGGGGTTTTTTTTTTTTACTCCACAGATGACGCACGAGCGGCACGTGCTCCAATTTAAACAATTTTCTTTACAATTAAAAACATAAATACTAACATAGATTTGACTAAAATTCTTTGAATCTAATCTAAACTTTTGTTTTTCCCAATTTTCATGTTAGTCGGCAAGGGAATGGAGTTACCACCTTACTAGGCGTGCAAATTTATCTCTCAATTTATTGGTTTGAATGGAAGATGTATTACTAGAAGGTGAAAATATACTTATAACCAATTTGGCTTTACTTTCATAATGAAGTTTATGTTTTTTTATTTTTATAGAAAATAATATATTATGTGATAGAAGTTTAAGTGATAACTAAATGGTAATGATATTTGTGGGAAGAATATATTAATAGAGAAAAATTATAGTCTTAGGGCCTTAATTTTAAGTTAGTCTTTTATACTTGTAACTGTGTAAATGTGGGTTGTATCAAGTGTTTTACAGGTAGTAGAGTTAGTTAGTGGTTAGAATCAGTTGGGATAACTTAACTAACTGTATATCTGTGTTCTGTGTACATGTGGCTTGTATCAAGAGTGTTGTACAGGTAGTAGAGTGAGTTTATTATGGCTAGAATTAGTTGGGATAACTAACTAACTGTATAGGCCAACTGTGGTATAACTGATCGTGCCAACTATGTTTAGAAGAGTATTCCTTCTCTCACTCTCATTTCTTTCTATCTTAGGAGGTCAGATTCCCTTGAAGTAATCACTGCCATACTCCTTATAAAATTCCACCATTTCCATACTTAGGATATATAGCTTAGAAATTTAACATATAGGCTGATTCCTAGTTTCCTTCAACTCTTATTAGGCCAAGTACTTGATGTCGATGAATTACACGAGGAAAAGAGAAAGAGAGAAATGCCTATACCAAATACATAGAATTGGCCTAAGAAGAGTCGAAGAAAACCAAGAATTAACTCTCTGATTGTCATTGCATCATTTTGTGATATCACGTGTCTGAGATTTAGACACCACTTTCCACCCTCACTATCTACCTATTTCAAATATATATTATGTTGTGGTCCAAATAACAATTCATCTTAATCTCCATGTAATAGGTTTTGAGGTGATTTTTTTTTGAATAATTTAATAGTTACAACAATGGGGAGGTTCCAACCTCAATTCTTCTTATAAAGGAGATAATACAATGTCATTAAACTAAAAGGTTTTTGGACGATTATTTCAAACCAAATTATTGGACATCTCTATCCATCATGTGCTAAGATGGAAAAAGTTTTCATCTAAATTAATTTGGAAAAAAATTCATCTAACCCACCACTTGACAATTGATAAAACCATTTACTATTTTATGTGTATATTTAGTCACATTATCTATTTAATGGGTAATGTGAATAGTTTTTCGAGCAGTGGCCCATATAATAGACTAAAAGAGATTCCTCTAAGCGAAGAAAATTGTGCTCAAATAAAATTATTCACTCCAATTGAAGTTAAACCTTCGCCTTATATTATTATATTTTGGACATTCTACATTTATTTATAAATTATACCATTCAATGAAAAATAAACTTCTACTCAAAAAAATAAATAAATAAATAAATAAACAAAAAAAAAAAAAAACTTATAAAAAGAGGGTGTCACTGTTATCTGTCAACTATTTGATGGCGTTGTCATATTTTTATTAACTATTCAGAAAAATTTTAGATAAGTATAATAATCCAGTTGAGAGATATTAGTAAATATATATCTCAGTATATTTTACGAAAAATAGACTTGAATTTTCTAAATTTATAGGTAGATTACCCCTATGTATAATTTATCTTTTGATATTTATTTATTTATTGCTGACTATATATGTGTGAGTATTTAGTTTTGTCGTTTCCACTCCGCATTTTCATCATTAATATTGAGAAGTATGTTCATGTCGTTGCATTACAGAAACTTCAACCATTTCACGGTCAACAATATGCGCCTCTCTCGCTCTCTCTCTCTCTCTCTCACTCACATGTCGGCTGTTGAATTTATTTGTAAACCTGATTTTGAATAGACCATTTAGTGGATGTGAAAATAACTCTTCCTATGAATGTCATTAATATCACCTTATTCAATTAATGATAATCAAATCACAAGAGGAGAAGGAGAATATGACCACGTATTTTATGGTCCTACAAGTTTTTCCAGGAACTGGGGCATATGATTAATTATTAAACAGTCTTTTTTTATTTTTACTTTTTAAAATACATTCACTGACAACTAGAAAGTCTACCATATTAACACGTTTCTTGGTATATGGCACTCATGCTAGCAATAGGGTTATATACATATTATTGGTAACTAACATCACATTGCTTTATAATTCTAGGGTCATGTTAAAGAGTGTCCTTAGAACACTCGTTAATAATCTATTTTAGGAAAATTTTTATATTATTTTTATGGAAAATGAAAAAAGCTGTCAAAATATTAATTATTTTTTTTCATTTCCCATAAAAACTTTATTTAAATGAATTATTAACCAGTGTCCTAAGGGCACTCGTTAGCATTTCCCATAATTCTATATATATATATATATATATATAATTGCGATAAGACTAAATAATATAATATATAAAAATAAATTGGATGATAAGTTCTACCATGTCATATGAATATGATAACTTTTTTTTTTACTTTTTTTTTTTAATCTTAATAGTCAATAATAAGGTCATATATAACAATAAATTTATCATATTTGTTAGTAACTTATACGATTATATCACATAAAACTATAATTCAGTAATTCTATTATTAGTAAATTACAGTTAGCTTATCTGGTATAGTTTTTGATAATTGAATTCTCAATTTGTAGCTCAATATTGATTAGTGTGAGCATATTCATTATAAACTAACACTATAAATTAAAACTCTATAAATAAATAAACAAAAAGTAATTCTATTGACATTATATTCTCAAAATATTAGAGATTGAATAATCCATTAACATATGCGATTCCACCTTAAAAAACAACAAGGCTCATATGGCCAATTCCATGCATATCCTACCAATAAAAAGTTGAGGCTAATCTTGGTTAGTTCATCCACATCCAAGGCCTAAGATGAGGACAAAAGTAGACATATTGGTACTACCCTGCCAATCCTCCACCTAAAAAAGGCAGGTCCACAAAGCTCTGATTTACACAACCCAATCCCACTACTGTGATTTAACAAGTTGTCCATGAATGATTCCATCAGCTTATTTATTCAATCATTCATGGCTGACAATGACAATTATTGCTTTCATCGACCAGACAATCTTGCGCATGCCACATGTCACTGCCACCATGGTCCTCTGACACATTAAGGCCATGAAAATTTCACATTGGTGATATTTTTCAACTTTATACAAATATGATATATGATGCACAAACTATCCTGAACGAGTGTTTGAGGCATGCAACCTATTGATTGTGATTAGTATAACATTAACATTAATTTTATATGACAATTAAAAAAATATAGTTTTCGATGTAAATTCATTGAATTTATATGATGTGATAGTAAGAATAATATGATGTGTAATAATATTATTTTTATATGATTCTATTACAAATACAATTTTTATTCTATCAACTTAAAAACTAAGGATGATTTTTTTTTTTTTTTTTGATCGTGAATTTTATATATAGCTCTTTGGCTCTAAGAAGAATGATGGTAAGACACATCACACACCAACTACTGAACCCAGTATATTTTAACATCAATTATAAAACTTAAAAGATTTTTTGGCCGGTTACACGTTAGTGTTGATCCTCCAGGCAGGAATTGGGGATCTGAGAGGCTGGGATTAACACTTATCAGCTTACCAAACAGTGAATAAAAAATAGTACCTAAAACTTAATACAATGTCAAGGAAAGTTAAAGGTCGTCATATTATAAGAAGTCCATGTCTAAGAAAAAGGTATTTTTAAGAAATCCCGTATTTCCAAAACCATGTTTGGAGAGAGGAGGAAGAAAAAGTTTTTCAATCAATATATATGTGTGTGGTTGGGTTCAAGTTACATCTAAGAACTTGTGATTGAATTAATATTTTGAAAATCCAACCGTTGAATTATATGTTTTATATATTCTTAATATGCATGCCAATTTTCATATCAATCAGATATTATTTACCATTTGATCCATAAACTCATTTTTTATATATTATTTTAAACTACAAAAATTTGAATTTTAACAATTGATTGATGACATGACTATTAATCTTTGATCACCTTGAAATTTTGCAAGTATGAAGAGTATACGAAGATAATGTAATGTAACAGTGGATTTGTCAAATATTCGCATCTAATTAAAAAACATTAAGCCTCCGTTTGGGTTGCACTTCTTGCGTCTGCGTCTGCGTTTTCACCTTTTTTTTTTTTTTTTTTCACGCATTCCAGCCATATTTTTACTGTACACGTACTGTAGCGGCTACTGTTCATTGAACAGTAGCCGCAAAGATTGACTTTTCAACCCAAAATTACTGTTCACGGACCCACAATTTTCACTTTTCAGCAATTTTTTTTATTAAAAATGGGTCCCACGGTACTATTTACACATTTAAAAATTATTTTGCTACAGTGTTTCAGTTTTCAGTTTTCAGTTTTCAGCTCTATCCAAACGGACCAGTGTTGTAACATTACTTAATATATATATATATACCACAATTTTTTTTCAAATAATAGCACAAAGTTTATTTAAAAAGATGGGAATTATAAATGAGACATGTACTTTGATGAATTATATACGTTGGACGTTTGGAGGGATACTAATTGAAAAAGGAAGGATAATGCGCAAGCAAATGCCTAACCATTGTTTAAAGATGAATATTTATATATAGCTTCTAGTTTCCACTTTCTTCTTATTATTTTCTTCTTAAAAAAAAAAAAATATATATATATATATATATACTCATTATCTCTTTCAAAATTCCTCCACTTCTATCCATATATGATATATATTTCTTTTCAATTTTTTTTAATGATTTTAGAAGTCGCATATCCTTCTTTTCTTTTTTTTCTTTTTTTGTATTTTGTATTTTGAATAATTGTATTGCATTAAAATTCATTTTAACTTTTCTAAAATTTTATAAAAATAAAAAGCTCATTTTAAGTGTCTTGAATTTCTATTTCTTCTTTAGTTAAGAGTCTTCGACGTTAGAGGTCACTAAAAGTATAATATCTTTGTAAGGCTTAGGATAGGAATAACATGTATGACTAAGTAATGAAACCGATATTTTCTTGAAAATAAGGAAATCATTCGTTGAAAAGTTATCCTTAACGTGGAACAAACACCAACCTGAGTCAACACGGTGCTTTTCCTTTTCTTGAAAAATTATCATTTGCATCTGTTTTTGTACCTTTTTCATAATTCTTTTATAATCATTTTCATCAATTTTTTTTCCTAATTAAAAAAGAATAAGTAGGATCATGGAGCTAGTCATTTGACTCATTTCCTACGTACCCCACGGAATAATCCCTCTACGGCTCTACATATATGACCCGAGAACCTAATTAAATATTAATAATGACTCAAATCCAAGCACTTATGACGAGAATGAAAGCATACTGTCTATTTTATAGTGAAAAATTAATTTTTATGCATTTAATGTATTTGACAAGTGAAACAAATCAGCCTTATATATCTTATTCACACTATAAAAATGCAAATAGTTGTACTCTAAACTATTATGTTTTGTTCTTCTAAAAAAAAAACCTACCTATTATGTTTTGAGGTTCAAATGATACTTTAGTGATAATGACATTCTTTCTTGCTAATTTAAATATGTGGTTGGAACTTCACCTCTCTACTCCTCCATTATCTACTTATCTAAAAAGAACTATTAAGTTTCTATTTTGTTATTATTATTTTTTTGAATAGCTAAAATGTACTTCTCATCTCTAAAATTAAGTGCAAATATGATTTTTATCCATAAAAATTAATAAGTAACAATTTTGCACTTAAAATATCTAAAATGTACTCACCATTTCATTTATTTTCCATTAAATTTATTCTAAGTTACAATATCTTTTTAATGTATCATAACATTATGTTTGTAGATTCCAATTAACTCAACTGGTAAAATCTCTGGTCGTGAAATAAAAAATTTAAGATTCAAACTCTGCCTATATCAAAACTTAATTGGTGTCTTGATCTAGTAATAATAATAAACAATTATCATGAAGCGGACATCATAGGTTGAAATTCTATCTTATTTATAAAAAAAATTATAACAACGCTTTGTTTGCTACAGATGTAATCTATATAACAACAAACCAAAAAGATGAAATTCATATCTTATAAAAACTTCAAATAATTTAAATTTTTAAAATTTCAAATAACAAAATTTTAAGAACGAAAACGTATATTTCATTTTCACCTCTTTTTTGTTTGCCCCGAACATGGCTTAGCACACATTCTCATAGACCAATCGATAACAGGCTGATTTCCCCAGGCCTAATATCCCCATAATAAATTGGACTCATCAAACCCAATTCCGTTCTTTACAAAGCCCAATTGTCCAAAGTTCAAAACAAATACCAGGTCACACCTATGACTATGACCCATTTACCCGAAGAAAAAGCCTACTCAACTCTCTCTTGCCATGGATTATTTTTACTAACTTATTTTATTATTTAACTTATTTTACCTACTATTTATAAGTCCTACTGCATTTTTTTGTATTATTCATGAGTCCCACTATACTATTTTAACTAAATTTTACCTTTATTTACAGGACTTTCAACAAAAGAAATTTCAATTTCAGCAAAATAAGCGAATCTCATACAAACTTTACATATGATAAGCAAAAACGAAGTACATGCATTTATTGTATTTGACAAGTGAGAATAATCAGCCTTATATATCTTATTCACACTATAAAGATGCAAATAGTTGTACTCTAAACTATTATGTTTTGTTATTCTAAAAAAAAAAAAAAACTATTATATTTTAAGGTTTAAATGATACTCTAATGGTAATAATATTATTTTTTCTTAATCTAAATATTTGGTCGGAACTTCACCTCTCTACTCCCCCATTATCTACTTATCTAAAAAGAACTATTAAGGTTTTTTTTTTTTTTTTTTGTTTCAATATCTAAAATGTACTTCTCATCTCTAAAATTAAGTGCGAATTTGATTTTATCCATAAAAATTAATACGTAACAATTTTGCACTTAAAATATCTAAATTGTACTCACCATTCCATTTATTTTCCATTAAATTTATTATAAGTTACGATATCTTTTTAATGTATCATAACACTACGTTTGTATATTCTAGTTAACTAAACTGATAAAATTTATGGTCGTGAAATACTACCTCCGTCCCAATTTGTTTGTCCTGTTTGAAAAGTCAAACTTTTTAAAAGAACATCATTTATTGTCTTGTCTACTTTATAAAAATGTATAAGTTTACAAAACTACCCTTAAATAAATTTATTAACTTTTTTTTTAAAAAAAGTTATTCTTAATGAGGCAACTAAAAAGATGCCCCAATTAGATTGATTTTTTTTAAATACTTGTTAGTTTTATTTTCAAATATTTTTGAAAATAAAGTAGGGGTATAATAAGACCATTAGTAAATGATAAGGGTAACTTTGTAATTCATCCATGATGAGCTAAAAAGTGACGGTCCCAATAAACCTGTCAACTCTGCTTATAAGAGACGACGACGACATAAAGCCTACTGTTCCACCTCGAAGCTAACGGCAGCACCTTGAACGACGAAACAACAAGCTGACGGGGTGAAGCTGAAGGGGGTATATAAACCTTTGGTGGGTCTGACGTGGCCTTACTTAGTCTCCACGCATGCAACATCTTGTGCTCCACGCTTAACCCTAATCAAGAAGACTCCTACAAGGAAAGGATTCTGCAAGACACGCGAATTGAAGAGGTTCTCTCCTATAAGGAAAGGTCTTGAGCAAACCGAGAGGTAGATGTTAACCCTACGCTACTATAAAAACCCCAAAACTCTCACAAACAAAGATACGCATAGTTTACCCCAGTTCTGACACTCTAAAGTTGTGAAAAAGTTTTGACTTAACTTTCAGAGGGTCTTTGGCCGGTACCACACTGGTACTCTCCTAGGGCTTTCTTTGTTGTTGTTTCGCAGGCCTTGTTTCGAGCACGTGAGTGTTGTGCAGCTTACTGACGATTTTCGGCATCATCAGTTGGTGCCGTCTGTGGGAACTAGCGATTTGTAAGCCATACTATCGCCTCTTGGACAAAGAGCTGCATGGTGCTCACTCGCTCGATGGCAACCACCAACAACGTTCAAGGAGACGAACCACGCATGACTGCCCTTAAGAGATAGGTTCAAACTCTCGCCGCTGCCGTGGAGCGCCTCACCAAACAAAACCACGACCAAGAAGAACAGTTGCGTTAAAAGAATGTAGACCTTAATACTCAGGAGGAAGACCAAGAAGGCACTAACGCTGAAAGAAGGAACCAAGAAGGGCCAGAAGGAAGCAACGCCCCAAGTAGGCCAAAACGATAGGACACGAGCCGACCATCCGTCACTGATACGGTTCCACCTCACATAGTCGCTGAGATGCAGATGATGAAGGGACGAATGGACTTTATGATAAACGCCCTTAGAGGACGAATGTCTAGTGACCTTGATGACTTGTTCCATCGAACTGATTCGCAATTCACAGCGTTTGTCACTTCATTCCCCCTTCCACCGAAGTTTCGTATGTCGCAGGTAGAAAATTACAATGGATCCAAGGACCCCTTAGATCACCTGGAGTCTTTCAAGACCCTGATGCACCTACAAGAGGTACCAAAGTAGATCATGTGCAGAGCCTTTCCCACCACGCTGAAGGGATCTGCAAGGATCTAGTTCAGCAGACTGACGCTCAACTCCATTGGTACCTTCAAAGAGTTAAACGCCCAGTTTGCCTCACACTTTATCGGGGGACACAGGTATAAGAAGTCCACTGTATGCCTAATGAACATTAAGTAGCGGGAGGACGAGACGCTGAGATCCTACATCACCCGCTTTAACAAAGAGGCTCTCTCAATCGATGAAGCTGACAACAAGATACTCGTGGCTACCTTCACGAACGGACTACGGAAGGGTAAGTTCCTGTTTTCCCTATACAAAAACGACCTGAAAATTGTGTCAAATGTGTTGTACAGGGCAACAAAGTACATGAACTTAGAAGATGCGTTGTTGGCCTAAGAAGAGAGGCCTAAGGAGAGGGAAAGACAGGAAAATGTACTCCAGGATAGGGGTGAAAGATAGCTAGGACCGGAGAACGACGGGAGGACAGGCACTCCAAACCCCCCGTGGGAAAATTCACGAGTTTCACTCCGCTGACTGCCCCAATCGACCACGTCTTAATGCAAATCAAAGACGAAGAGGCTCTGACATTTCCCGGCAAGCTGAAGGGAGATCCTAATAAGAGATCTAGAGACAAGTACTGCCGCTTCCACCGTGATCATGGCCATGACATAACTAATTGTTATGACTTTAAGCAACAAATTGAAGCCCTTATCAGGCAAGGAAGCTGTAGAGGTTCGTCAGCAAAGAGAGGGCGGACCCACCTCAAGAGCAGGCTCCCCGATGGGAGAATGAGCATCCTAGGCCACTCATAGGAGATATAAGAATGATTGTAGAGGGCACGACGGCTACTGGGTCGTCCAAAAAGGCCCGCAAGACTTACCTTAGGATGGTTCAGAACGTCCAGCTGACGGGTTTCGTACCAAAGATGGCATGGATAGATAACCTCATCATCGAATTCTCAGAAGAAGATGCCCGACGTCTTCACCATCCACATGACGATGCACCTGTCGTCAGCATACAAGTAGGGGAGTATAACACACACCAAGTTCTAGTCGACAATGATAGCTCGGTTGATATCCTTTACTATCCAACATTCCAACATATGAGGATTGATAGAGAGCGACTGATTCTGACAAACGCTCTGATCGTTGGTTTTGGAGGAACTAGGGTGTTCCTTCTTGGTGCAGTCACCTTAACCGTGACAGTGGGCGACTACCTCCAGCATATCACTAAGGATGTAACATTCCTTGTGGTCAACTGCTCGTCCACTTACAATGCCATCTTAGGACGACCTACCCTTAATTTATGAAAAGCTGTAACCTCGACCTATCACTTAATGATCAAGTTCCCTACAGATTATGGAGTAGGGGAGCTACGTGAAAATTAGGTGGCTGCACTGGATGATGACAGAGCCCGTTGAAAGGCTCGAAGAGATACTTCTCGATGACTCCAAGAATGACTGAACAACGAGGATTGGTACCCTCGCTAGCCCGACGGTCCACCAAGCACTAACAACATTTTTCAAAGATAACCGGGATGTATTTGCTTGGAGTTATGAAGACATGTTGGGAATAGACCTTTTGGTCATAGTGCATAGACTAAACGTGTCACCCTCCTTTACACTCATCCGTCAAAAGAAGCGGTTATTCACCCCAGAATGAGACCAAGCTATAGCGGAAGAAGTTCATAAGCTACAAGAGGCAAACTTCATTAGGGAGGTCTACTACCCCGACTGGCTGGCAAACGTGGTAATGGTCAAGAAGGCTAGTGGGAAATGGAGGATATGCGTAGACTTCACTAACCTGAACAAGGCATGCCCCAAAGATAGTTACCCCCTCCCGCGGGTTGACATCCTAGTTGACTCTATGACCCAACACCAGTTATTAAGCTTCATGGACGCTTTTTCGAGTTATAACTAGATCAGAATGGATGAAGCAAATTAGGAGAAGACTTCGTTCATTACTAGCCAGGGCCTCTTCTGCTATAAAGTAATGCCATTTGGCCTCAAAAATGCGGGCACGACGTATCAAAGGCTTATGAATAAGATGTTCGTATAGCAGATTGGGAGAAATGTCCAGGTCTATGTTGACGATATGCTGGTGAAAGCTAAAGGGAGGAAGATCACTTGGAGGATCTCAGGGAAACATTTGACACCTTTCGTTCCTACAACATGAAGCTCAACCCAGGCAAGTGCACCTTCGGAGTGACGGCAGGAAAGTTCCTAGGATTCATGGTGTCTCAGAAGGGTATCGAGGCCAACCCAGATAAAATCCAGGCCATAATAGAAATGGCACCCCCAAAGAACGTGAAAGAAGTGTAAAGCCTCAACGGTAAAATAGCAGCACTGAACAGGTTCGTGTCAAGAGCAACGGATAAGTGTCTACCTTTCTTCCGTACACTAAATAAATCCTTTGAATGGACGACCAAGTGTCAACAAGCATTCGAGGATCTGAAGACCTACCTCTCGTCCCTTTCGTTGTTGAGTCCTTCCCAGCCTGAGGAAAAACTATTCCTCTACTTAGCAGTATCCTCGGTGGCTGTCAGCGTAGCCTTGGTCAGGGAAGAAGACAGGGTACAGAAGCCCGTGTACTACACAAGTCGAGCACTCTGAGGCGCAGAAGAAAGATACCTACCAATGGAGAAGCTCACCTTCGCTTTAGTTACGGCAGCCCATAAGCTCAAGCCATACTTCCAGGCTCACACGGTGATCGTCCTGACTGACAAACCCCTACGTCGAGCAATGGGCAATCCCGAAACTGTCGGACAAATGGCCTCATGGGCAATAGAGTTGAGTGAGTTCAACATACAGTACCACCCGCGCACTGCCATTAAGGGACAGGTGGTCGCCGACTTCATTGCAGAATTCACCAACATAGAATCCCAGGGGGTAGAAGAGTACCCTCAGTGGAGTATATACACGAACGGATTGTCCAACAGACGGGCTGGCAGAGCAAGCATTGTACTTCGTTCTCCAGAAGGGGATGAGATTGAATGCATGGTTCGCCTCGACTTCCCTACAACCAACAATGAAGCAGAGTATGAAGCTCTAGTAGCGGGACTAGACCTCGCTAAAGCAGTAGGAGCCGCGAGTGTGATTGTTCATTGAGACTCCCAGGTCGTCACAAACCAAGTAAATGGTGATTACGAGTGTAAGGGCGAGAGGATGAAGAAACACTTGAAGCAAGCAAAGAGAAGAGTGGACGACCTACAGGCCAAGATTGTTCAAATCCCTAGGGGAGAGAACGAGCAAGCCGATCGTCTTGCCAAGGCCGCA
This sequence comes from Quercus aquifolioides, assembly GCA_019022515.1. Taxonomy (NCBI): domain Eukaryota; kingdom Viridiplantae; phylum Streptophyta; class Magnoliopsida; order Fagales; family Fagaceae; genus Quercus; species Quercus aquifolioides. The sequence goes on along the minus strand of CM032335.1, from coordinate 21,914,148 downwards.
TTAGCAGAACACATGGTCATTCCCGACAAGGTACTTTCCTTTATTTAGTTTTCGCCATTGATAAATGTCATCGATGTACAGGAAATGAGTTCTGAGAACAATTGAACCACCCCTTTAATCTCCTACTTGAAAGATGGCACATTACTTGATGAAAAGAAAGACACTCGAAAGCTGAAGGTTCAAGCAATATGGTTCGTCTTGATAAAGGACGTATTGTACAAGAGGGGCTTCTCTCGACCATACCTAAGGTACTTGGGCCCCGAGGAAGCAGACTATGTCATGAGAGAAGTCCACAAAGGGATCTGTGGGAATCGCTGAGGGTCACGATCGTTGGTACACAAACTGATCCAAGCCGGATACTAATGGCCCACTATGCAGAAGGATGCCCAGACTTATGTCAAAGCTTGCGACAAGTGCCAAAGGTTCAGCAACGTCATCAGACAACCGTCAGAAGAATTGACCCCGATGACAGCCTCGTGGCCATTCGCACAATGGGGATTAGACATCATGAGCCCATTCCCGACAGCGGTACGACATCTGAAATTCCTTATAGTAGGTATAGACTACTTCACGAAGTGGGTAGAAGCCGAAGCCTTGGCCACCATCATAGAGAAGAACGTGCGGAGTTTCGTCTAGAGGAACATCATCTACAGATAAGGGATTCCTAGAGTCCTAGTCTCATATAATGGAAAATAATTCGATAACAACTTCTTTAGGGATTTTTGCTCACAGTTGGGGATAAAAAACCACTACTCTTCCCTCGCCCACCCTTAAGCCAACGAACAAGTTGAAGTCACAAACCGATCCTTACTTAAAATTATCAAGACTCCGCTCGATGGAGCAAATGGTATATGGCCTGAAGAGCTTCCAAACGTACTATGGGCATACAGGACAATGGCCAAAACACCTACAAGAGAAACACCGTTTTGGCTAGAATATGGGAGGAAGGCGGTTATTCCAGTGGAAGTCGGGCTCACAAGCTATAGGGTGAACAATCATGATGAAAGGAAGAATGATGTGGCAATGTGTCTACAGCTTGACCTACTAGACGAGGTCAATGCGACAGTTGAGCAGAGACTCGCGCGATACCAGGATCTCATGACCAAGCACTACAACTCTCGGGTCAAACACAAAGACTTCAAGGTTGGAGACCTCGTCCTAAGGAAGGTAATGGATGCCGCTAGAGACCCCACCCAAGGAAAGCTCGGCCCTAACTAAGAGGGACCCTACAGAATCACGTTATTGCAAAGGAAAGGCATCTATCACCTAAAGACGCTAGACGGACAGAAGTTGCACCATCCATGGAACACAGAGCACCTCCAAAAATACTATCAGCAGAGAGGATAGCATGAAGAACGACACTCCTCACTTTCCAGTTTATTTTAGTTAATTTTTGCTACAATACTATTTAAGCCCAAAGGGCAGGTTTTTTTTAAGGAACAATTTTTCTACATGCATTTATCATAATAAGAGGAGTTTATTTAGATATATTCATATGTTCCTACATGTTTACTTTTTGCGTTTATCAAATCTACGGTGGATGGACCCACAATTAAGTGGACGAGTCCATAATTAAGTCCATAAGTGGACGACTTCATCCCATAAGGATGAGTTAATAGTATTAAGTCCACAAGTGGACGGATTTATGATTAAGTCCATATAGTGAATGAGTTCATCCCATAAGGATGAGTTAATATTACCAAGTTCACAAGTGGACGGATCCATAATTAAGTGGACAGGTCCACAATTAAATCCATAAGTGGACGAGTTCATCCCACAAGGATGACTTAATCAAGTCCACAAGTGGACGGGTTCATGATTTAGTCAACAAGTGGACGGATCCATAATTAAGATGAACGGATTTACAAAGTCCATAAAGAGAACAAGTTGATCCCACAAGGATGACTTAATATGATCCATAATTAAGGTGGACGGATCCACAAGAGGACGAATTCATAACTTAGTCGATAAAGTTGACGAGTTCATACCATAAAGTTGACGAGTTCATCCCACAAGTGGACGAATTCATGATTTAGTCCACAAGTGGACGGATCCATGGTTAAGCCCATAAGTAGACGAGTCCATTATAAAGTTTATTAGCCCACAAATGGACGAGTTCGAGATAGATGAATCAAAATTATTAAGTCAAAAAGTAGCCGGATTCATAAGGGCAAGGAATGAACATACACATACCAATAAGCAACACACATATTGAAAGCAACAAATATGAAATACCATAAATAAAGTGAAGTTTTTACAAACAAAGCCCAAAAAATGAAAGGGCATTAAACATTGTCTGGAAAAATAGATCAAATTTACAACAAAAAAAGAAAAAAAAAGAAAAAAAAAAGGCTAAGTTTAGGAGGCCAGGGGGTCTTAAGGATTCTCGTCACCCTTAGGAGGAAGGTCCTGGACGTTTTGAGTTGGAAGGCCTTCAACATTTGGAGGATTGATTGACGAGGTCAAAGGGATGATGGGCTGGTCCACGACAGGTTGGGCAAGGACGACACTATCATTTTTTGGACCCGCCTCAGACTCGGTGGAGTCATCACCTTCTTCAAAATTAGTATCGCCTGTAGGTGTCGACAGCAGGGGATCGTCCATAGTGACCTTGGATAAATCCAAGTTAGGGTAGACGGACTTGACCTGTTTTAGGCAGTCCTCAAACCCGTCACCATAATAAACGGCGCAAGCATCTATAAAAGGCTGTGAAGCCTTAAATTCTGCCACGACGTCAGCCCTGGCCGCCTCCACCTGACCTAGAAGCGCCGTCAACTCCTTTTCCACCATCTCCTTAGTTCCTTGTTCATTTTCCTTCTGACGACCTTCCTCCTCCAGTTTCTCTTTCAGCTCCTTCACCTCCTAGTTAAGGGTACGAAGAGCATCCTTATATTGCTCTTGCCCATCAGTTAGATTCTTGATGTGCTTATGCAGACGGGTAATCACCCCTTCTTTGGCGACGCCCTTATCCTACAAAGCCTTCATACGAACCAACGCCAATAAAATGGAACATCCATCAACTGTTGACTATAAAAACGAATAATTAAAGGAAGCAAAGAAGGAACGTACCCGAGCAAGGTCAAAGAGACCTGATGCCCCCAGCTCCTCCGTCGCCTGCTCAGCATAAAGGTCCACATCGTTATCATTGATGATGGACTCCATCATCTCAATAGTGTAATCCTTGTGAGTAAGAAGACGACAGTAGGATCCTAGGTAACGGGGCCTGACGTCGTCATTAGTCCCTTGCCTGCCCCATGTTTTGGCTTGGGAGGTGACGGTTTCTTGGGAAGCTTCTCCCCAGGGGTGACGGACACCTTTTTGGATGGGCGGTCGTCCTTCCCGTCAGCCTTCCTTTTAAGCTCCCCCTTACTGACGGCATTAAGGATTGATGAGGACGCTCCCTCTTTCCCATTTGCCTTCTCCTCTTCCTTCCTCCGGGCAGCAGCTGCCCGCACCAACGCCCTCTGCCTAACCCCCTCCATTTCTGCAAAGGACGAGTGACGAAGCGTTAGACAAAGAAATGGCAAAAAGGAAGTAACGGGAGAAGTTAAAGGATACCTACGTCGACGAGAATAGGCGTTCAACTTATGAGCTACCGGCGTCGGCTCTGGACCTCCGCAGTAAAGGTGTAAAGTGTGGAGTGTAATAAGGTCTCGACACTTCCATTCGTCTAACGGGATCTCTGTTACTCGACGAATAAAGGCTTCTTGCTCGTCTGTGATATGTGGACGAACACTAGCAGAAAACAAGAAAAGCAGACAGTGTTAGAAATTGAAACAAATAAACTAAAGGGAAAGAAAAAGACGGGACTAACCTGAATCCTTGACAAAAGCCCAAGTATTGTCAAAGCCATGGGGCATCGTCTCCCACTCTTTCTGACGGCATACCCAGTTCGTCCCTTTGACAAAGAAATATCTGTCCTTCCAATTCCTATTGGAATCAGGCATATTAGATACCAACTTCAGCCCCTTCTTCCTTGCGGCGAAGTGGTATATCTCTTGGAACGAGATGATATGTTGAGGTTGATAGCACCAGAAGAACTCGTCAAGAGTTAGCTGACAATTCCCGCCACTCAGACAACCCCACAAAATCTCAGCCCCAATGAATATCCTCCAAGCATTGGGGGTAATTTGACTGACGAACAAACCCAAAAAGTTGGCCAACTGACGATGAAGTGCCCTCAATGGTAGCCTCAATCTTCCTGCGAGCATGGCATCATACATGCCGATGTCTGCGATCTTCCCTGAATAGCATTTTTCATACTTCCTAGGGAGACAGATTGGAATGTCATTCGGAATTTGGTAACGGTCAAGTAAAGTATTGAAAATCTTATCTGACATCGTCGGTAGAAAGTCATTTACAGTTCATATCTTGGGGAGGATGAAAGGACAGTCATCTCCAGGGTTTCCCGAGGTACTCTCTAAGGCCTCCTCGTCACCGTCATTTTCACCCCCGTCACTCTCTCTCGCCTCTTCCCCCTCATCATCCTCGTCTTCGCCCACACTCCCTACTCCTTCCTCATCTTCTCCTCTACAACTTTCCACTTCCTTGTCAGGAGATTGGGCTGACGACCAGGAGAGGCCCTCATTGGGCTCATAACCTGACTGGAAGACCTTGTCGTAGCCCGCTCCCTTGCGGATTAACGACTGTTCACTCGTCGCCTTTCTAGGCATCTGACTACCTACAAGTGACGGATTCATTCTAAGAACCTAAATTGACTGCCTCACTATTGAATTAATTAACTAGAAAAATAAAAATAAGGAGCAAAGGAGAAGAGAACTTTCGAGTAAAACGATTCCTCGAAAAAGGATAGTCTCAGAGAGACGATGGCAGCAAAAATGACGAAATCAGCAGGCTGACGGAAGCAGGGCGTTTAGAAGGTTACGAACTCTCTCTCTCAAGATCAGTAAGTATTAAAATGAAAGAAATGAGGGGAAGAGTTGAGATATATATAGATAGAAAATGCACGGAAGACGAAGCGACACCCTCGTCTAGAAGCTGGGCCAATCAGCTCATGCCATGTGTTCAAAGCATTTAATAAAGGCTGCTCGAGGTATCACCCATAAATGCTGATCGGCCAAAAACGAATTGACCCCTTGTGATGAATTAATTGATTAATTAGCCAAGTTTAATTAATTAATCAAATTAACATGTAAACGCATGGTAGCACATACAAATCACCAATTAAACTAAGTATGCAGCGGAAAATAAATTGACATGGTGATTTGTTTACGAATGAGGAAAACCAACACAGCAAAAACCCCACCGGGTGATTTTAAGTTCACCACTTCCGAAATTTCACTATTATCATAACAAGCGGTTACAAGTAAAAGAATCTCAGTACCTTATACCAACCTACAGTTGAACCCTTACCCCAATACCCAATTGGACTTGTTCTATAGTAACAATTTCTCCTTTTGATGCATGGCTCCCAGTATGTGACTAACCAATTGCGCAGATCCCAGTACGCGACTTCAATCACTAACTAGAGAAAGTTGTTGGCTACAAAGTTCTTCAGTTTATCCACGATGAAGATCAAGAAGATGCTTGGTTACAAAACCCTACGGTGCACAAACACAGCAATTTCTACATGAGTGATGAACTAGGGCAAAATTCTGTCTCCGGTCACAATTTGCTTGAACAAACTTTGCTCAACACTTGTACAACTTATGTCCTCTTTGACAGTTCTTAAAATAATCCTTTTATATGTCTAGGGTTGTGAGAAAAAGAAAGCCCAAACACATAATCACGGATTAGAGTTAAAACATATCTGAAATTTTATTTTTCATAAACCTCGACAGATGCCTATCTGTCGAGCAGCTGTCGAGCCACATGGTTGGAACAGCTTCTTAAGCTAGATGGCTAGCTGTCGAGCTTTAATGACAGGCACTTCTTCAGCTTGAATCTTGGACAGACTTGCATGTCTTTAACACTTGATCTTGAAACAAAGTTTCTTGAAGTATTAAACACATTCTAGATCTACCCAAATACAAGTAAAATGCATTTTGTCAAAGGATTAGCCAATTACATAAAGTAATGGCATATGTTCCTAACAAGTGAATCATATATGTCCTAACAAATGCCCTTACTTTTCTCCTGGAAAAATAATAATTAATAAAAACCACAAAGCTAACTCCACAGCCCGTCAGCTAAACCTGACAAGGCTATGGAGTAGGGGACAACTGATAAGAGTAATTTCGTAATTTATCCATGATGAGCTAAAAAGCGACGGTCCTAATAAACTCGTCAGCTTTGCTTATAAGAGATGACAACGGCATAAAGCCTATTGTTCCATCTCGCAGCTAACGGTAGCACCTTGAACGACGAAACAACAAGCTGACAGGGTGAAGCTGAAGGGGGTATATAAACTTTTGACGAGTTTGACGTGGCCTTACTTGGTCTCCATGCATGCGTGTATAAAGAAACATCTTGTGCTCTACGCTTAACCCTAATCAAGAAGACTCCTACAAGGAAAGGATTCCGCAAGATACGCGAATTGAAGAGGTTCTCTCCTATAAGGAAAGGTCTTGAGAAAACCAAGAGGTGGATGTCAACTCTACGCTACTATAAAAACCCCAAAACCCTCACAAACAAAGGTACGCATAGTTTACCCAAGTTCTGGCACTTTAGAGTTGTGAAAAAGTTTTGACTTAACCTTCAGAGGATCTTTGGCCTATACCACACCGGTATAATCCTAAGGTTTTCTTTGTTGTTGTTTCGCAGGCCTTGTTTCAAGTACGTGAGTGTTGTGCAGCTTACTAATGATTTTCAACATCATCAGTAAATTAATGACTTTTATTTTTAGAAACAGGACAATATTTTGGGACATCTCAAAATAGAATAGAGGACAAACAAAGTGGGACGAAGGAAGTAATAAATTTAGGATTCAAAATCTACCAATATCAAAAGCTAACTGGTGTCTTGATCTGATGATAATAATGAGCAATTATTATGGAGTGGATATCATAAGTTAAAATTCTATCTTATTTATAAAAAAATTATAGCAACGCTCTGCTACACATGTAATCTATATAACAACAAACCAAAAAGATGAAATTCATATCTTATAAAACTTCAAATAATTAAAATTTGTAACATTTTAAATAACAAAATTTTAAGAACGAAAACTATATTTCATTTTCACCTCTTTTTTTGTTTGTCCCAAACATGGCTTAGCACACATTCTCATAGACCAATCGATAACAGGCTGATTTCCCCAGGCCTAATATCCCCACAACAAATTGGACTCATCAAAGCCCAATTACCCAAAGTTCAAAACTAAAACCGGGTCACACCCATGACCCATTTACCCGACGACAAAACCCACTAAACCCTCCCTCGGCAACTCCTAAAAAAAAAAAAAAAAAAAAAAAGCGAAAACGAAGTGCATGCTGACTAGGGGTGGCAAAATCAACCCAAACCCATATACCCACCCAAACCCACCCACTTAAAATAGACCCAAACCCACCCAATTATTAGCTGGATTAAATGGGTATTAACCTAATTAAACCCAATTAACACTAATGTTTATTGGGTTTTAATTGGGTACCCAATTACCCACTCCCAAAACTACTAAAATTACCAAAATACACCCTAAACTTAAAAAATGACCAAAATATCTCCGAAACCCAAAAAATGACCAAAATACTCTCGAAACCCAAAAAATGACCCAAATACCCCTGAAACCTAAAAATGACCAAAATACCCCTGAAACCCAAAAAATGACCAAAATACCCCTAAAACCCAAAAAATGACCAAAATACCCCTAAAACCCAAAAAATGACCAAAATACTTCCGAAACCTAAAAAATGACCAAAATACCCCCGAAACCTAAAAATGACCAAAATACTCCTAAAACCCAAAAAATGACCAAAATACCCCTGAAATCCAAAAAATGACCAAAATACCCTCGAAACCTAAAAATTACCAAAATACTCCCGAAACCCAAAAAAATGACTAAAATACCACCAAAACCTAAAAATGACCAAAATACCCCTAAAACCCAGAAAATTACCAAAATACCCCCGAAACCTAAAAATGACCAAAATACCCCTGAAATCCAAAAAATGACCAAAATACCCTAGAAACCTAAAAATTACCAAAATACCTCCGAAACCTAAAAAATGGCCAAAATAACCCCGAAGCCTAAAAAATAACCAAAATAACTCTAAACTTAAAAAATGACCAAAATATTCTCGAAACCTTAAAAATGAGTAAAATACCCTCGAAACCTAAAAAATGGCCAAAATAACCCCGAAGCCTAAAAATTGATCAAAATAACCTAGAAACCTAAAAATGACCAAAATAATCCTAGAACCTAAAAATGACCAAAATACCCCTGAAATCCAAAAAATGACCAAAATACCCCTGAAACCTAAAAATTACCAAAATACCTCCGAAACCTAAAAAATGGCCAAAATAACCCTGAAGCCTAAAAAATAACCAAAATAACCCTAAAACCTAAAAAATGACCAAAATACTATCAAAACCTTAAAAATGAGTAAAATACTCTCGAAACCTAAAAAATGGCCAAAAATAACCCCGAAGCCTAAAAATTGATCAAAATAACCTAGAAACCTAAAAACGACCAAAATAACCCTGGAACCTAAAAATGACCAAAATAACCCCAAAGTCTAAAAATTGACAAAAATAACCCCGAAACCTAAAAATGACCAAAATACCCCCTAAACCTAAAAAGTGACCAAAATACTCCTTAAACCTAAAAATACCCCTAAACCTTTGAAATGACCCAAATAAACCGAAAACTGCTAAAATGGCCACAAACAACGTGAAACTTCTAAAATTTCCAAAAATACCCTGAAACGTCTAAAATGACCAAAATACCTCTAAACCTATAAAACGACCAAAATACCCTCAAAATATCTAAAATGACCAACATACAACTAATCCTATAAGATGAAAAAAATACACTTGAAGCCTCTAAAATTACCAAAATAGGGGTTTGGGGTATCTTAGTCATTTTTTATGTTTAGGGAGTATTTTGGTCATTTTTTAGTTTCACGGGGGATTTTGGTAATTTTTTAGGTTTAGGGTGTATTTTTATCGACTTACAGGTTTAAGGGGCTTTTTTGTCATTTTATAGGTTTCGGGAAATTTTGGTTATTTTTTAGGTTTCGAGGATATTTTGGTCATTTTAAGGTTTAGGGGTTATTTTGGTCGTATTTAGGTTTCAGGGGTATTTTGGTCATTTTTTAGGTTTCATGGGGTATTTCAGTTAATTTTTAGGTTTTGAAGGTATATCGATTATTTTTTAGGTTTAGGGGGGTATTTTGGTCATTTTTAGGTTTAGGGGCTATTTTGGTCATTTTTAGGTTTCTAGGTTATTTTGGTCAATTTTTAGACTTCGTGGTTATTTTGGCCATTTTTGAGGTTTCGGGAGTATTTTGGTCATTTTTAGTTTTCAGGGTTATTTTGGTAAATTTTTAGGCTTCGAGGTTATTTTGGCCATTTTTTAGGTTTCAGAGGTATTTTAGTAATTTTTTAGGTTTTGGAGGTATTTTGGACATTTTTTGGGTTTAGGGGGTATTTTGGTCATTTTTAGGTTTCGGGGGTATTTTGGTCATTTTTTATGTTTTGGGGGTATTTTGGTCATTTTTTGGGTTCCAGGGGTATTTTGGTCATTTTTTATGTTTCGGGTGTATTTTGGTAATTTTTTGAGTTTTGGGGGTATTTTGGTAATTTTTAGGTTTCAGGGATATTTTAATCATTTTTTGGGTTCCAGGGGTATTTTGGTCATTTTGTAGGTTTCGAGATTATTTTGGGTTCCAGGGGTATTTTGGTCATTTTTTGGGTTTCGGGGGTATTTTGATCATTTTTTGGGTTTCGGGGGTATTTTGGTCATTTTTGAGTTTTTGGGGTATTTTGGTCATTTTTTGGGTTTTGGAGGGTATTTTGGTAATTTTAAGGTTTTGGGGGCATTTTGGTCATTTTTTGGGTTTTAGGGGTATTTTGGTCATTTATTTGGGTTTCGGGAGTATTTTGGTCATTTTGTAGGTTTTGTGGTTATTTTGAAGTTTTGGGGTATTTTGGTCATTTTTGAAGATTTTAGAGTACTTTCGTCATTTATACTTTAGGAGCATTTTGGTAATTTTGATAATTGGGTAATTGGGTGGGTTGAGATTTACCCATAATAATTGGGTTGGGTTGGGTTTGGGTTAGAAGTAATTTAGTTAAATGAATTTTAATGGGTAAATGAATTTTATATACCCAACCCAATTATGTCCACCCCAAACCCACCAAAACCCACAAAAACCCACCCATTTGACACGCCTAATGCTGACACACAAGCACACAGTTGCCACTAAAAACCCAAACCCACCTGACAAATTCGCTTTTTTCAAATGGAATCTCTAACCTCTGCTTCCTCAACTTCCACGCTATTGTCGCTCCGATCTCAATTCTCAAAGCCCCGAACACCGTCGGTCGGTTTTACCCATTGGGTCAAGCCCAAGCCCAAGCCCAAGTTGGAGGTCCGGCGTGTCTTGGAAACCATGAACAACGCCAACGCCGCCGCGGAGAATGACAAGGAGGTGAAGCTTTGGGGTGGAAGGTTCGAGGAGAGTGTGACTGACGCGGTGGAGCGGTTCACTGAGTCGATATCTTTCGATAAGGAGCTTTACAAGCAAGATATCATGGGGAGTAGAGCCCACGCTTCCATGCTCGCCAAACAGGTTTTCCTCTTTTTCCTTTTTTTTTTTTTTTGGTGTCTGTTTGTTTCCTGAGAAAATGTCTTGTGGAAATGAGGAATTATGATTTTTTGGAATGAGTGACACTTGGTTGAGTCTCAAAGTCGAGGTTTTTTATTGTGATTTTATGTGGGTTTTGGCAAGAATATTCTTCAAAGTCCTTGGAAGTATGTACAACTGTAGTGCATGTTCTATTATATGTGGAGTCTGTTTGTTTCCTGAGAAAATGTTTGGTGGAAATAAGAAAAAGAAGTGGAAGTGAGGAATTGTGATTTTTGGAATGAGTGAGGTGATTTACATGTAGTACTGACACTTGGTTGAGTCTCAAAGTCGAGTTTTTTTTTTTTTTGTACAAATATAGTGCATGTTCTATTTTTGTTGTAAAAAATTTAAAATTCATTGGCAATGGGTGGTGATATGTGTTGTGTTATAATGTTGCATGTTCTATTATATTTGGAGTCTGTTTGTTTCCTGAAAAAATGTTTGATGGAAAAAGGGTACAGAAGTGGAAATGAGGAATTGTGATTTACATGTAGCACTGACACTTGGTTGAGTCTCAAAGTCAAGGTTTTTTTTGTTTTTTTTGGGTACAAATATAGTGCATGTTCTATTTTTGTTGTAAAAATTTAAAATTCATAGACAATGGGTGGTGATATGTGTCATTATGTTGTAGGGATTGATGAGTATGAGTGATAGGGATAGTATTCTTCAAGGTCTTGATGAGATCGAGAGGAGCATTGAGAATGGCGAATTTGTTTGGAGAACTGATAGGGAGGATGTGCACATGAACATTGAAGCAGCGCTTACTGATAAGATTGGTGAACCTGCCAAGAAACTTCACACTGCTCGGAGCCGAAACGATCAAGTCTCGACAGACTTTCGCTTGTGGTGTCGTGATGCTATTGATAAGATTGTTGCACGCATCAGACATCTTCAGGTTTCAATGGTGATTTTGGCATTGAAGAATGAGGGACTTATCGTTCCTGGCTATACACATTTGCAAAGGGCGCAGCCTGTTTTGCTGCAACATCTTCTCTTAGCATATGTTGAGCAGGTTTGAATTTGATACATTTTTGCACTATCAAAGACGATATGTTTTACTGTTCATGTTCTAGCTGTGTTTATAGATGCTGGTTTTTCTGGACATTTTTCTAAAACCCTGTTTTTAATTAATAAGAATATATATAAAAAAAATAAAAATAAAAGTTGAAAAGAATATGGATGCATGAATGCTTGATACAAAATAATTTTGCTTAATTGGTACATTTCACACAATTCGGTGAATTTTGAACCCATGAACTCACCTCTCCAATGCTCTTACGAAAGGAGGAGGTGCCATTTGAGTTAGAGCGCATTGGCATGCTTGATGCACAACTAAAGGATTCTAAGCATTATGAAATAGCAAGACAGGCTGTTGGAAAAACAACCATAAGGATGGAATCTTGAGCCCCTCTAAACTTAACATTCTTTGATTGAAGCTCTTTGTTGTTTCCCATAATAATAATGCTAGGGACAACAATTTTCACTACCTTTTTCTTTTTGTTCTTTTAACCATGTATAAATTGCTGATAACATTATTACTGGCATAATCATGAGAGTTGAAACATTTACTAAGATGTACTTCCTTTTTTTTTGAGTTGTCTTGTAGCTTGAACGTGATGCTGGTCGGTTATTAGATTGCAGAGCTAGGCAGAATTTCTCCCCTTTAGGTGCATGTGCATTGGCTGGCACTGGCCTTCCCATCGATCGATTCATGACTTCAGAAGCTTTGGGATTCACTGCTCCCTTGAGGAACAGGTATGCCCTTGATAGTTTACTCCTTAGGTGTCATAGGTGAGAATTTTTGGTCCTGTGGCAACATGCAAAATGTTTTAACAGTTTGTGGTGGTATGTCTCTGACAGTCATCTGTTAATTCCAATCTCACATTATGTAATAAAAATGCATATGCATGGTGATTGTTGCGTAATGATCTCAGCTTGTCAATGTGGTAAACAGACTACAAGAAATTGCATATATCTTACGTTGGATTTTGTCTGGAGATCTTCTTGTTTGGGTTAAAGATGAATTTTGATGCTAAGATACAAAATGAGAAAGCAAACATATACCATATGGACAAAAATTTGTTTTCAAATGGTGCCTTAGAATTTGTTTTAGAATATCTATGATCTGTCTGCCCCACATGATCAATTTGAAGAGCCTGGCAGTGATGGTTTTTTGTCCATTTGCATTCATCTGCTGGACGTTTCTGCTTTGTATTTTACGTACTTCTTGATCTCTGGCATCCACAAATAATCGGTGACATTTTATTATTTTGAATAGTATTGATGCAGTTTCAGATCGAGATTTTGTGTTGGAGTTTCTTTCTGCTAATACCATCACAGCCGTTCATCTTTCTCGGCTTGGTGAAGAATGGGTACTGTGGGCTTCAGAGGAGTTTGGATTTATTACACCAAGTGACTCTGTTTCTACTGGAAGTAGTATAATGCCTCAGAAGAAAAATCCAGATCCAATGGAACTTGTTCGTGGAAAATCTGCCAGAGTCATTGGAGACCTGGTTACTCTTCTCACGTTGTGCAAAGGGCTTCCTCTTGCTTACAATCGTGATTTGCAGGTAGAATGCTTTCATTTCGTCATTTGATGAGTGAAAAGAAAAGGAGAGGGGGTTGGGGGTCTATTTCAGCCTTCATGCATTGAAATTTGATAACCCACTTCATGTCTAGCTTACCTGCTTACTGGCATACATATGTATGCATGTAACAATGATTCATACACAAATCATACTTACATGCTTGTATTATGTGTTAAATCTATAAATCTTTTGAAAGTTGTTGAAGATATTATAGATGCTTTACTTCTTTCCATAAAACCTGGTGCAGCTGTCTTGTTTGAGCCATGAATCTTCTATAGGACGGAGTTTGAAAAAGCTAGCTTACCTATATATATACACTAATCCATATTTTTTTTAATCCCATCAGTCTTTTAAATATGTGTTTTCCTTGACACAGGAAGATAAGGAACCTGCATTTGACAGTGTAAAGACAATTTTGGGGATGCTTGAAGTGTCAGCAGAGTTTGCTCAGAACATTACCTTCAATCAGGAGAGAATACGAAAGGCTTTACCTGCTGGTCATCTTGATGCCACCACTCTTGCTGATTATCTTGTGAAAAAGGTAAGCCATATATTTTGATAAACTTTTTCACCAATGGGTGTAGTTCTTTGATTTTCAAATTTCCAGCATGAATAGAAATGCAGCACTGAAACTGCTATGAAAGAAGTTCCACAGTTGATCCTAGTATGTTTTTACATCCTTGGAATTGTTGATCTTAGCCACCTAATTTATGCATCGCACTGGGATAAAATATATTTCAGCTTCAAGTTGGTTGACATTTCTAATATTCAAATGACCCATAAATTGCATGCAGAGATAGTGAGGGAGGAATTGCAGTTTATACTTGCACCTCAAGATTTTTTAGATACCAAGCCTTCCTCTTGCTCTCTTTGGTTTCTCAAAACTTGTTACTCATAGTTTATTTATTATTGTTATTTTCTTTCAGGATGTTCCTTTCAGAACTTCTCATGACATAGTTGGAAGGTCTGTAGCCTTGTGCGTCTCAAAAGGCTGCCAGCTTCAGGACCTGCATCTAAAAGAACTGAGAACTATAAGCCCATTTTTCGATGAGGATGTATACGAGTTTCTTGGAGTAGAAAATGCAGTGAAGAAATTTAGCTCATATGGTTCCACAGGATCTGAGTGTGTTGCCAGTCAACTTGACTACTGGGTTACTAAACTTGAAATAAAATGAAGCTGACTCTGGGAGGAAGTGGTGCTAGAGATCCCTTTGGGACTTAGAAATGGCGGTGCAGTGAGCATCAATGACTTAGCAATAGGATTTGTGTTAGGCGTCAAGATGGTGATATAAACACTATTTTTAGATCAACAATAGAGCAAACCCTTTGTTGCATGGAAAAAGTTCTTCATGAGTTATATAATAAATATTGTTTGTCTTTCAAATTAATCTACATTATGTAGTTCTGATGCTCAGCAATTCAATCATATTAGCTACATCAGGGTTTCGTGCTATGGAAGCCCTCATAAACGGCACTGAGATCTTTATGTAGGCTTCAAGTTCAAAGTTTAAGTACAAGACCTAGAGGAATGATTATACAATTCTCAATTCATATGTTTGGGCCTATTTCAATGTCCCATGCAAACTGAATTAGTTGGATTGAAATCTTTGACACCAAATTCTGTATTCAATTATGGTGGAAATTTTCGAGAACCCATCACTTTTATCTGCTTTGATGGAGAATAAATGTATACTTTTTAACTTCATTTCATACTAGCCGATGCTGAGTTTGAGGGGCTTCTGACCAAACGATACTTTGAACTGCATTTCATAAGCTATAGCAATAAGCAATGCTTCACCTCAATTACGAAGATGATTGCAGGCTGCAGAAGAAGATGAAAACCCAATTTTTCCTATAGAAAACAAAAATTCAACAGCACTCAAGCAACCAAGGTTGAGTGTCAAATTATTACACCATATCAAATACACAACCCATTCTGTAAAAGATCCATCAATCTTCACTATAAAAAAAAATCCACTCCTTATATTAGATCCATGTACTCTCAAAATTCAAATAGAAATTTTCACTTCAAGCTGATGGCATACATTTCAAACTTCTGTGTTGGTGTGAGTAATCTACGAAGAGGGGATTAAGGAATGATTGTCAAGTCAAAGGCAGCAGTTCTCTTTCTGATTCAATGCTCTAGCCTGCCGTACTAGATATCTTGAAGTAGGAAACACCAGTCGCCTTACTAACAAACAAATTCATCAAGCTGATCAGAATTACTCTATATCAATGGTCTGTTATTTGAGGACTGCTTGCTGCACAGGCCCGGCTAATTTCAAAACAATATCTGCTTGCACTTCACTTTTTATCTGCTTTTCTAGGGCCTTTGATATTTTCAGGAAGTGAGGAAGGTGGGTCTACGGTAACAACCTGAATTTCTGGTTTTCGCCCTTTCTTCTTCCGGCCAGGTTTTAAATCATCTGATTCAATCTGCAGGGGTTCAAATTCTCTGTTAGCAAGCAAGGAGAAATACGTAGCAGTGTAGCACAAGATGGATCCCATCCATAGTGCTAAAAGAAAAAAGAAAAACACCAGCAAGCATTAAGTTACGAATGTCAGTTGCAATAAGGGGATTGCAGTCCCTAGAGAGTTTCAAAAGTTCTTATGAGACAATGCAGATAGCCAGGTGCCAGAACATATAAGGTGAGTAGACAGCAAAATATAATTTCCTAGCGTGTTTGGATGTGCTGAAAGCTTAATTGTTTAAAGGTTAAAGTATAGTTGTAGCTAGAAAAAGTAAAAAACTGTACATAAGCAAATTAGTTAAAAGGCTGAAAGAAAAGGCTAGTGCCAAATAGACATGCATTTTTAAGTACTAAATATGGGAAAGGCTTGGGTAAAAGACAAATTTGTGGGAAGAATCATACCAGCCTATTCCCAATGTCAGATAACGGTTGTTTTCTTGTCCTATGATTGCCATTCATCTCAGCAGGCTTCTCGTCTAGTGCACGCTGAAGTAGCATTGCACCTTGCGAAGCAACTGTATCGGTCTTCTCTGCCTCAACAATCTCTGAACAATTCAGAACGCTTTCAGCCATCTCTGATTGTGGGGTGCTACTCAACTTGACTTTAATTGCTTCTCTATTGGTGCACTTAGAAAGTGCACAGCCACATGATTTTCCACAGCCAGCACCAGTAGATCTGCATCTACATTTCGTTGTCTTGCACAAAGACTTCTTGCTGCATGAGCAGCAAATCGTTACTGCATTTTTCTCCTTTGCAGCATTAGTGTCCCCAAAATGTTCTGATTCACATGTATCCAGGCTCTGAAAGAAATCTTCGCTACTCCCAGCAGAAAAGGAGGGTTGGCCCAAATTATCCTGATCATCAGATGTTTAAATATTTAAATATCATAGTCTATTCAAATTCATACTAGTGAATTAATGTAGTATTTAATTTTGTATAATATGAATTTCTCGTACGTCAAAGCTTTATGTGTTACAGCCAAATAAACTAACCTGTGATTTATCCCTATGAACAAATTCAGCCTTTTGAATTTGTAGTTGTCTAACCAAACCACTTAGGCTGACTATTTGTTCCTTCAGATCTTTTATATCTTCATCCTGCTCTAAGCAATCAACTACTTTCTCCTGTAATGGGCACCTTTAAAGTTCAAGAAGGAAAGGTTCATCAAAGGTTTTATAAGCATGGAATAGCCAAATAAACTGCCAGGGAAAAGAACACAGAACAATCCAGGAAGAGAAAATCAGCAACAAAGTTTCTCACCTAAGATTTTCTTGCTTCAGCAATTCTGATTCTTCCCTGAGCATTGCAACCTCCTCAGCCATCCTAGCCATCCCAGTCATGAAGTGAATAAAACAGGCATACCAGAAAAATGGTTCCACATGCAGCTTGAGATTGTTAAAAATAGAAGCTTTAATTAATTTTTTTTTTTTCAAATTAACCTCTAGAAATGCATAAGTAGTACATAAAATTGCCCAGTTTTATCACCTTCAGTCTCCATGATACCCTACCATAAAAATTCAGGATGGTGGTATGGGAGGGAGATATAATACTCATATATATACCTCAAACAAAATGCTAAAAAAAGCATATGCAGTGAGACATATTTGATACTTAGCTAGGGATACACATGACTCTAACAAAAGATGCTCAAGAGATATAACTTGTTTTCCTTCAAGGCAATCAGAAATGTGAAATACAGTATGCATCCATGCTCCTCTCTGTACGTAGTTTCTTAATGGAAGAGTTAAATTTTCAATAATAAAACTTAGTGTCAACTACTTTTCCCTGTCAGCATCTAGACCAAATCTAGTCATAACAACAGATTATATTACAAGAAATAGAAACTTTTTAAGTAACATGCACATTTGGTGGGATGGCGGGTATTGAACCCATGACTTCACTCTT